>CM062617.1:45884278-46019278 GCA_025617555.3 Puccinia polysora
GTAACTTTTCAAGCTTTTCCAAACCAGAAAAAATGCCTCATGTAATTGTATGTCACTGTTCCTCACCAGGAAAGGGGGCAACCTCAGGGGCAGCCTTGAGCACCCCTGGGGGCAGGATTTTTCTATTTAAGGAGGGCTTCTCTGCCCTATCCAAGTTGTATCCTCATGCCATCTTGCTCATCCCATCTCCTCAGGCCATCTGGCCCATCAACCTATCAGTAGTCATCTGTGGTACCTACCCAGATAAATAGGGTGTATCAGAGTTAAGCAAACCTGCCATTTTTTAATGTCTGGTTTCAAACCAAATCCACCATTTCAAACCCGCCATTAAGAATCAAAAAAACCCACTTATATTACATCAGACGTGTCAGAGTTAACTGGAAATAAGTGGGTTTTTTCAAATAAAGTATTTAAAGGCTTTCACCACCTGTCCATGTCATCCACCCCTGGCTTCCCACCTCCGTCTACCTCCAAAATCATTGCAAATTTTCTTACCTCCAGCCTCATCATAAAAAGATGCACCACTCTCATCACTTTATCACTCTCATAATCACTCTCATCCACACTCTCATCAATTTATCACCCTCATCACTTGATCACTCACCACTTTATTTCTCTCATTGATTCATTGCTCTCATTGCTTCATCAGTCTCATCGCTTCATCACTCTCATCACTCTACCTCCAACAAGAACTTGTACCTCCAACCTCATCCAAAGAATCCAATCATTTTTTTTTCTCTTGTCACTTTATTGCTCTCATAACTTCATACCTCTCATCACTTTACCTTGCTTGTCAATTTATACCTCTCTTCACCTTATTGCCCTTACTCTTTCCAAATGGCCCCTCAGCAAACCTCCCCCCGCAAGTCCACACAAAAGTCCCACACACCAAAGCAAACATTTCCAAGGAACTCCACAACAAACAATCCTCCCCCATAAGCTTCCAAGGGCTCACAAAATCCTCCCCCATAAGCTTTAAAGGGCTCAAACAATCTTCCCCCATCAGCTTCCAAGGGCTCAAACAATCCTCCCCCATCAGCTTCCAAGGGCTCAAGTCAGCTCAAGAGAGCTGATCAAATCATCCTGGTCAACTGGCTCCAAATTCCCTCCAACTATGATGGCTCCTTTGGATTGGACAATGAAACATGTGTTGGCCAGCCTCCATCCTCTAAGGTCAATGGTTATCTCCTGATGGCCAATGAACTCAAGAACAAAACAAAAGTTACGCTGGATCTGTCATCCAAACAGATGAGGGAGTGATTCAAGAATTATTGAGCCAAGTACAAAAAGGCCCACTCCATGTCAATCTCCACTGGCTTTGGTATCACCACCTCTGACAAAGCCAAGGGAATCAACTTGGTGGTTGATAAGTTGGACTCCATTTGTCCTTTTTATATTCAAATGGATGAAATCTTTGGAAAGAAGGCCAACATCACCCCCCTAGCTGATTTTGATGCCCAACAATCCAATTCAGTTGACGCTGAGGACTTGGCTGGGTATTCTCAGCCTAGAAATGGTGATCCCAAAGAAATCTGTGAGTGGCCTCCATCCAATTCCAAGGAGGATATTCAAACGCAATCAGCTCCAATCACATTGAAAGACCTTGGAACCCTCCCCTCCTTCTTTGGATTTCTCTCTTCCTGGGTTAGCAGATTGCATCAACCTTGCTGATGTGGAAAAAGATACTCTGCATTCTCCATTACCCTAACATTGGTTCAAGTAAGGAACCAAGCTCTTTTCTCTTCCGTCTGTTTAATCCTGACTGATTTAGATTGTAAAAAAACAGGCTCATCCAATCCAGAATGGCCAAAAACTCAAGCCAATGGGGCCTCCCACATTTCCTTTGAACACTAGTGACAACTTTCAGACTCAAACCTCCCCTGCCAAGGGTAAGCAAAAGGCCTACAATTCAATCAATATCAACCCCAAAATTCATCAAAAGAGGAGAAACACTTCTGTTTTATCAGGCTTTGAAGAAATCATGGAGAAGCAAGATTCATGTGAGTCCATTGGTTGACCTTGCTTTCCAAATCATGCTCATTGCTTTTCCCCTGCAAAAAACAGTCAAATCACAAATTGAATCCAAAAAACTTGAGTTTGAAAAACAAAATTGGGATTGTCAACTGGCCATGGATGTTCAAAAGCAGAAAGCCAAGAGTTTGGCTCATCAACAAAAATGGGATGCTGAGTGAAATTTGAAACAGGCTGAGCTAGAGTTTCAAATAGATGAAAAAGAGAAGGATTGACAGCAAGCACAACTGGAAAAGGAGATGGAATGACTTGCAACCAAAAAAAAGGATAAGGTATCAGTAGCCTTTGCTTGCATTGGTAGCATTAAAACAGTAGATGAAATACAGCAGATACCTCAAATGCTGGGATTGTAAATATATTTTCATGGGTGAAAGAAAAAAAAAATATTTTTGATTACAACGTTTGAGATTATTCTTAACCCAACCAAAATACAGATCTTTTTTGTTTTTATTTATATTTTTTTTCTAGAGTAAATTTGGCCATTATTCAAGTCCCTAAAAGTGTTTCTAGTTGTTTAATTAATTTGAAGTGACATGGCAATTCTGGTATGGGTTGCTGTGTCCACAGCAGGAAATTTACAGTGCTTGTAATTATTAGCTTCCTAAACCATTTTGACTATACCTTTTTACTTGAAATCAATTCCAAAGCCAAGTTCAGGAAAAACAAATTGGCCATCCAATACTTGATATTTGTCCGTATTTTCAATAATTCAACTGTTTGATTTCTTGGTTGGAGCCACAAGTAAAAAGGTGTATCCAGAGATTTTGCCTTTGTTGATATGAGGAGAGTTGTAAAAAGAATCCAAGTTGAAATTGATGTGTGGGGAGCAATCAAAAGGTTGAGGCTTGGAACCAAATTCCAACAAAGAGAAAACAGTTATTTTGTTGTCCTTCATGGTATCACGGTTTGATTCAAAGGAAAGTTTGGCCAAATTGCAAAACATTTGTCCAAGAATTTGGGATACTTTTTCTGCCTTAAGGTTGAGGAAAGCATACTCTTGAGGAGAAGATATAATGGATGATTTCTTCACATAACCTCCAAATAACTCTGAAGGGTGCATTGATTTTTGCCATCCAACTGCGCACATTTTTCCACCCCAAGATCTTGAAGGACCAACTGGGTTGACAATTTTTTCTGAACAATGAAGGAAAGAGGTGACAAAGTTGATGTCCTTCTTATCTTGTTCTGAGAGTTTATCCAAGGGCTAAAATTCAATTATTGCAACCAGGTCTTGGTGATCAGATTCATTGAGGAAAATTCCTTTTCCACAGTGGAAGAAATGGAACCTTTTGATTGTTTGTTTTGCTTGATAAAACTCTTCCTGGGTGGGTTTTTGACTATTCTTTTTATTTTTGGCAACAATTGAAGGGTACAGATCCAAAGGATGTGGTTTCCAACCAGACCAGACCACCTTTTCATTAATTCCTTTCTCAGAAACCTTCAAAGATATTTTGGAATCTCTCATTTGAACGCTCTTTTGGTGACAGGCCCTATTCTTCCCACCTTTCATTTTGTTGTTCAATCCATCTCCTTCTATCTTGATCCCTCCCATCCATATACTCTGATTGGGGTGAGGAACAAGATGGGATTTGATTGTTTGTCCAACATTTTGAGGTGCGTGGGAGAAGAATTGGACATTCACCAATTGCGGTTGAGGGATTGAAAAAAAAAGTCAGTCAAATGGACATCATCAGTGAAACAAGATTGGATCAAAAAAAAATGAAACCAAACCTGCAATTGATCCCAAAATCACCAGAAATGGGATCACCAAAAAAAAAGAAAACTGTACCAAAAAAAAAAAATCACATAAGCACCCAAAAAAAAAAATAATAAATAATAAAATAATAGAAAATAGAAAAATAATAAAAAATAAAAAATAAAAAATAAAAAATAAAAAATAAAAAATAAAAAATAAAAAATAAAAAATAAAAAATAAAAAATAAAAAATAAAAAATAAAAAATAAAAAATAAAAAATAAAAAATAAAAAATAAAAAATAAAAAATAAAAAATAAAAAATAAAAAATAAAAAATAAAAAATAAAAAATAAAAAATAAAAAATAAAAAATAAAAAATAAAAAATAAAAAATAAAAAATAAAAAATAAAAAATAAAAAATAAAAAATAAAAAATAAAAAATAAAAAATAAAAAATAAAAAATAAAAAATAAAAAATAAAAAATAAAAAATAAAAAATAAAAAATAAAAAATAAAAAATAAAAAATAAAAAATAAAAAATAAAAAATAAAAAATAAAAAATAAAAAATAAAAAATAAAAAATAAAAAATAAAAAATAAAAAATAAAAAATAAAAAATAAAAAATAAAAAATAAAAAATAAAAAATAAAAAATAAAAAATAAAAAATAAAAAATAAAAAATAAAAAATAAAAAATAAAAAATAAAAAATAAAAAATAAAAAATAAAAAATAAAAAATAAAAAATAAAAAATAAAAAATAAAAAATAAAAAATAAAAAATAAAAAATAAAAAATAAAAAATAAAAAATAAAAAATAAAAAATAAAAAATAAAAAATAAAAAATAAAAAATAAAAAATAAAAAATAAAAAATAAAAAATAAAAAATAAAAAATAAAAAATAAAAAATAAAAAATAAAAAATAAAAAATAAAAAATAAAAAATAAAAAATAAAAAAAAAAATAAAAAATAAAAAATAAAAAATAAAAAATAAAAAATAAAAAATAAAAAATAAAAAATAAAAAATAAAAAATAAAAAATAAAAAATAAAAAATAAAAAATAAAAAATAAAAAATAAAAAATAAAAAATAAAAAATAAAAAATAAAAAATAAAAAATAAAAAATAAAAAATAAAAAATAAAAAATAAAAAATAAAAAATAAAAAATAAAAAATAAAAAATAAAAAATAAAAAATAAAAAATAAAAAATAAAAAATAAAAAATAAAAAATAAAAAATAAAAAATAAAAAATAAAAAATAAAAAATAAAAAATAAAAAATAAAAAATAAAAAATAAAAAATAAAAAATAAAAAATAAAAAATAAAAAATAAAAAATAAAAAATAAAAAATAAAAAATAAAAAATAAAAAATAAAAAATAAAAAATAAAAAATAAAAAATAAAAAATAAAAAATAAAAAATAAAAAATAAAAAATAAAAAATAAAAAATAAAAAATAAAAAATAAAAAATAAAAAATAAAAAATAAAAAATAAAAAATAAAAAATAAAAAATAAAAAATAAAAAATAAAAAATAAAAAATAAAAAATAAAAAATAAAAAATAAAAAATAAAAAATAAAAAATAAAAAATAAAAAATAAAAAATAAAAAATAAAAAATAAAAAATAAAAAATAAAAAATAAAAAATAAAAAATAAAAAATAAAAAATAAAAAATAAAAAATAAAAAATAAAAAATAAAAAATAAAAAATAAAAAATAAAAAATAAAAAATAAAAAATAAAAAATAAAAAATAAAGACTTACCCAGGTGTGAGCAAATGGGGCCAGGCCTTTGGGTTGGGTTTTGGGTTGGGCCAAGCAACCAAAGGAGGGGGGGCAGGCCTTGGTTGGCTGAAGGAGAGGAGGGGGCCAGCGGGGTTGGCCAAGCAAGGGGCCGGCATTGGCCAATGGATGGGAGGGGGCCAGCAGGGTCAGCCAAGCGGGCAAGAAGGTGGGGGGGGGCCTTGTTGGTTGGCCAAAGGAGGGGAGCATGGCGGCGGGGTTAGCCAAGCAAGGGGCCAGCGTTGTCCAATGGATGGGAGGGGGCTGGCGGGGTTGGCCAAGCAAGCAAGAAGGTGGGGGGGCCTTGTTGGTTGGCCAAAGGAGGGGAGCGGGGCGGCAGGGTTGGCCAAGCAACCAAGAAGGGGGGGGCTCGTCAGTTGGCCAAAGGAGGGGAGCGGGGCGGCGGGGTTGGCCAATGGATGGGAGGGGGTTGGCAGGGTTGGCCAAGCAAGGGAGAAGGTGGGGGGGGCCTTGTTGGTTGGCCAAAGGAGGGGAGCAGGGAGGCAGAGTTGGCCAAGCAAGGGGCTGGTGGGGTTGGCCAAGAGAGGGGCCGGTGGGGTTGGCCAAGCAAGCAAGAAGGGGGGGGCCTTGTTGGTTGGACAATTGAGGGGAGCGGGGAGGCGGGGCTGGTGTTGGCTGATGGATCCAAGGGGGCTGGGGGGGTTGGCCGAGCAAGAAAGAAGGTGGGGGGGCTCATTGGTTGGCCAAAGGAGGGGAGCAGGGCAGCAGGGTTGGCCAAGCAAGGGGCCTGCGGGGTTGGCCACGCAAGTGAGAAGGTGGGGGTGCCTCTTTGGTTGGCCAAAGGAGGGGAGCGGGGAGGCAGGGTTGGCTGAGCAAGCAAGAAGGGGGGGCCTGGGCGTTGGTTGGCCAAAGGAGGGGAGGGTGGGGCAGCCAACCAAGCAAAAGGGAGAGGGGGCAACTGAGGCAAGGGGCGGGGCCGGGCAAGTGATGGGAGCCAGCCAGAGGGAGGGGAAAGGGAGGGGGGGCAAGCAATAGGGAGGAGAGGGATGGATGCAAAAGTTAGGTTAGCAAGGACGGGTGGGAGGGATGGAAAAGCAGGATGAGAAGGATGGGGGGGCTTACCTGGGAGATCAACCGAGGAGGTGGGGGGGTCCTGAAGGTGGATGGATCAAAGTATCAGACTCAGATGATGGGGAGGATGAGGAGGAGGGGGGGAGCTTACCAGGGATTCCAACCAAAGGAGGAGGGGAGGTGGTGGGTGAGGTGGAGGTGGTGGGTGAGGAGAAGCGGTGAGGTGGAGGTGGTGGGTGAGGCTGAGGTGGTGGATGAGGTGGAGGGACCAATGGTTTGATTGGGTGAGGTGGAGGTGTTTTTTGTCAAAGTCCACCAAAAGAGAAAAAAAAAAAAAAAAAAAAAAAAAAAAAAAAAAAAAAAAAAAAAAAAAAAAAAAAAAAAAAAAAAAAAAAAAAAAAAAAAAAAAAAACAGACTCAGCCTAGGAATCTTGGGTAAAAAACCAAAACCAAAAAAATTGGGTGAAGGGATTTTTTACCTAACTTGAAATCAAACATTACTCATCAAAGCTAGAAAGGGTGAGAGGAAGAATCCATTCTCTCATAGAAGAAGATGAGGGACAAGATGAAACAGGGATGACTTGAGGTGGATCAGGTATATCATCTTCAAATATTTTGTCCCATTCATCTTTGATGTCAGCCAAAAGATTGTGAATTATTACACAAGTGATAATCCAGTTTATGAGGAACTTCATTTCTTTGGGGTTTTGAAGCTGGTTTTTCATTTCCCTTAAGCTGAACCATCTTCCTTTCAGGACTCCTATGGCATGCTCAATCCAAACTTGTGATTGGGAAAGATGATAGTTGAAATTGGGTTTTCCTTGATCATTGGAAAAAACATTCTGGTATGCTGGAACCACATATTTACCACTAGCATAAGCTGAATTGGCCAGAAGGTATTGATTGTGGTCAAAGTAGCTCTCTGATTGTTGGGCAATCTGCATCCAATTGAACACGTATGGATCATGACAAGAACCTGGAAGTCAAGCATGGAGGAATTTGAACTTCTTGTTGTTATTGCAACCAAATGGTAGTGCCACAGAGTATCTAAAAAAACAGAAAAAAAATATTTCTTCAGTGTGTGATCAATGGTGTTATCAAAGCAATTGGAAAAGATATGAATCAATTTCCTTTTTTTCTGATCAAAATAGTGGTTTCCATCTAGCTTGGCTTTTTGACTCAAGGGGATGGTGGTCCATCAACAAAACCAATGCAACCAGGAAATCCTTTGGTTTCCATTACTTGAGATATCTCCTTGCATTCTTCTTTTGTTGGCCAAGAAAGGACTGAGCAAAGGAAAGATAGGATAGCAACCATGACTCCTTTGGTGTATGAGTCAATGGTTCCATATCCGACTGAGAATAGATTTTCTAATCAATGAATTTCTGCTTCATTTCCATTTGATCCCAATCTACAAAGAGCAACAGCCAGTTGGATAGCTGGATTGCCTAGAGGATTCCAAGAATTTTTCTGGAAGATGTGGTGTTCTTCAATCATCTACAAGAGTTTTTTGAATGAGGGCAATAGATTTTGGAACAGTTGCTGGAAGCTTAGGTTGGGGAGGAGATGAAGATTTTCCCTTTCATACATAGGGTTGTTGAGAGTTTTTCTTCTTGGAACCATGTATTGCTTTTGTAATAGAGCAGTCAGAGCCAACCAATTTTATTCCAAATTGGAGTCTGAATTGGAGTCTGAATGGCAGTAAAATACTAACAAAAGTTCAGTCAGCTGTTTTGCGTTTTCAACTTGCTGCCAAGAAGTTTGATGGGACATGTTGAGAAAGATGGTTATTTGATGTGGGGTGATGAGATGATGATGGTATTTGTGTGAAGATGGATATGTGAAGCAATAGAGATGTGAAGCAATAGAGATTTGAAGCAATAGAGATGTTAATTGATGAAGATGTGAAGCAATGAAGATGAGGTGTGTTTGATGTAATGGAGATGGGACCGGTATGGATTTGCTGATGTGGATGGGTTTTTTAGATGTGATGGGTGTTGGATGGATGATGATTCATAAATGTTGGGTTTAATGGCAGGTTTGATGTTTGAAATCCGCCATTTTCATGAAACCTGTCATTTTGAAATACACCAGTTAGGGGGTAGTTGTATTTCAGAAACCCACCATTAAAAATGGGGGTTTTGGTTAAAAAAATGGCAGGTTTCTAATGGCAGGTTTTCTAACTCTGATACACCCTAATATTATCAGTGAACCAATTTTAAAGAAACAGGAAATCACAGGTCAAGTTACAACCCATCTTTAACCAATTAAACCAGCCTATCAGGTGCTTGAATAGGGTTCTTCTGTGACCTAAATATTCGGCACCAAAGTAAAGAAGAACCACCCATCAATCAATAAATAACCCTTCCAAAGAAAGAGAGCACAACCCTCAAAGAAACCAGCCATTAATTTCAATAAATTATTGTGCAGACTTACTATAGTAATAGAAGGGCAGGCAATTCAAAACCACTCTTAGTCTTATTAATACTCTAAATGAGTAGAAGTAATACTAAATTCCCCTTGAAGGACTGCCAGAAAGCTATTTTCTAATTTATTTATAAAATCCCACCGGAGTCTCTACACTGCCTTTTTTGATTGGATAAAATATTTCAAGGTTAAAAATTGAGAAATATAAAAAGATTTCCTACTATTCTCCTTCATTACTAAGCCATCAAGTTTGTATTTGGTGTTTTTCACTTCATTTTGGCTTTCAAAAAGGGTGAAGAGTTGTTGTTCAAACTTGTCCCAGTTGTTGAGAATGCAGGCAGGACTAATATGAGATGATAGTTTGAGATATGGTTTGAACCACTGCAAGGCTCTACACCCTAAGAAGGAAGATGCATACATGAGCTTTTGTCTGTTGGAGGTGAATTTATTCAGATTATTTGAGAAGGTGATTTTACAATATTTCAGATAGCATCTATGCTTATGGGCATGCTTTCCCATCAAGTGCTCAGGCTGCTTCATGCCCAGAGTGCAAAAGCTAGGATCACTTGTGCTAGGTTGTGAGGCATTCTGGTTAAGATCCTGGATGAAATTAGAGACAAGGTTCCAGGCTTCCAACTTGGGAGCATTTGTGAAAACCATTGACCTACCCCAAGCTTAGTTTTCATTGGAAGAGTCTTTGGAATCCTCTATTTTTTTGAGAGGTTCCCCCAAGGATTTGGAGAAACTCCAAGGAGCTGTCACGCTTTGCACTTAGGGATTATTGTCTTCATCACTTTGACATGTTCTCTCCTCAGTACCATCTACCTCAGTCTAAAAGCGTGACACAAATAAAGCACAACATCAATGGTGCAATCCGCTACTTCCTCTGGCTTGCGTTGACCTTCCAATCTTGGCAACCAACTCAGTATATACTTGCCAAATTGGCAGTTAATTCCATACCGGTCGGCCATCCATTATGAGATCCAATCTCCTTCCCTGGCCAATCAACAGCCTTGGACTTCCATCTTCAATCATGCATTGTTTGTTATTTTGGATCTACGTCTAACTAAGCCATCATTACTGTACAGTTTGCAATTTGACTAGTCCCTACCCTGCATACACTATTACTTCTCATTTGCATTACCTTCAACGTCACTTGCTCCTGTCCCAATTTGTCATAACAATTGTACGCTCAGATTCTATTTTCTTGCACTTACGCTATGATCTCGGATAATGTACTACTGCTTCATTTCCTATCCCGTTCCTGTCATTCATTGCCTCACCGCTTCAACTGTAGTTAGCTCATCACCAGGTTGTATCTAGTCACTTTGGATTACCTTATAAGGGCTATCCCCTTGCCTGATGATTGTCTCCTCAGTTAGTTAATTTCATACGTTCTCGCATTTTGCTACAACCTAGTTATCACATTGGACTCAGGTTAAATTTTCCTTCTTTGGAACACATTCCATTCCTCTTGCCGTTTGTTGAGTGGCATAAACAAGTTTTCACTTTGAAACTGAGTCTTGCTACTTGCACTTGCCCTTTCACTCAGCATTCCTTTGCACTCACAATCATCTAAGAATTGCCCTATAGTACGTGGGGTGGTTGTGTGACAGTAAATTCACTAACTCAACCTATCTATTGTAGCTTGCCAACCTATAGTAGACTTCTTTTTCTTTATTTCACGTACTTGCTCAACCGGGAATGCTTCCCTTGCCCCTTACAATGATGAGATCCATTGGGTAGGGAGAACCAGCACTCCTTGGGCCCAACAACCCTTAGATCCTGTTCCTCCTTCAAAATTGCCATCTGTTGAACCCCTCAATGATCCTTGGACTCCTTCACGGGATGTTCCAACGGACACTCTTGCAGAATTTGCAGATTCCAACCATTCTTCCAATGAAACCTTGACTTGTGGTAGACCAGGGGTTTGCACTAATGCTCCCAAGCCCAATGCTCCAACCCTGCTTTCAACATTGATCCAGGCCCTCACTCATGGTGCCCAGCGATCTAGTCCAAGTACTCCTAGCTTTTGCACTTTGGGCATGAAACAACCCAATCACTTTACCGGAGAACACCCTCATAAGTTTAGATCCTACCTACAGTCTTGTAAAATCATCTTTTCAAACAACTCCAACAATTTCCCTTCCAATAGGCATAAAGTTATGTACGCTTTGTCCTTCTTAGAAGGTAGAGCCTCGCAGTGGTTTGAACTGTACCTCAAACTTTTGTCCAACGACAGTCCCACTTGTATTCTCAACAACTGGGACAGGTTTGAGCAACAACTTTTCACCCTGTTTGGCGACCCCAATGAAGTTTGAAATGCCAAATATGAACTTAATAGTTTAGTTATGAAGGAAAATAGTAGAGCTTATGTTTATATTTCTCATTTTCAAACCTTGCAGTCTTGCATCCAGTGGAACAAGGCTGCTCTTCTATTCCATTTCTGAAAGGGTCTACTGGCACGCTTAATTGAACAGCTCGCAGTTGGGGGTCATAATACAACCTTGCTTCAGCAGCTAATCGATTGAGTGATTGAGCTTGATAATGGCTATCAAAACAAGAATTGCTCTTGGTGAAACAACCATGGACCGTCCACCTAGGCTCCAAGGGTGGAAAACTCCTCAAAGAAAAACACAAGGAACCCAAAACCATCCAAACCAACCCCAACTTCAAACTCCGACTCAAAAGGGAAAACTTTTTCCAAAACTCCAAAGTTCTTGGACAAAGAAACTGGGATGCTACGGAACGAGGAACGGCTACAAAGGGAGAAGAATGGGATGTGTATGTATTGTGGAGGAAAACATGATGTCAACAGTTGTGCGAAGCAGTTAGTGCGTGAAGTGGCGAAGCAGTCAAAAAATTAGCTTGTAGTTTTTCTGATACTTGCCAGGAAAACTACACATTATCTAAATCACCGCAAGTCAATCTTTGCATGTGCGAGTCACTAGGTGCTCCAAGTTTGAGATTTATCCTATTCCATTCCAACAACACTCCTTATCAAGTATTACTTGATTCCAGCGCTAATGTTTCCTTCATCAGTGAATCTTTTGCCACTTTGAAAAATCTTACGTGTTCTCCGAGATAGATAAATTTCCTATCTATTTAGTAAGTAGTGCAACTGAACCGTCTTATTGGGTTTCCCAAAAGGCAAAATGGACCTTTGCATTCTCCAATTTTCCCAGCTTCAAATGGGATTTATTTGTGTTGGCTATACCTGGAATGGATGATACCATTCTAGGCCATGATTTCCTAGTTTACTGGAATCCGGATGTGAATTGGCAAGAAGGAGTAATTAACCTTTGAACCTTGCACCCCCAGAACGCTAATCTTTCCATCAATCAGGAATTAAACAGCCTACCTGACACTGTCATTGAGTTGGATGACACTTTTCCGCCAGGAGATTTGAAATATCCTGACCTTCATTCCCAAATTCCCTCTTCAGATTTAGAAGTTATTGCTTACCTATCCAGCTTACCTCTTTCCTGTTCCTTCAAAGAGAAACAGACACAAACCAAACGGTGTATTTTGAGCTCCCTAATCCTCTCGCACCATGCAAGCACCTCAAACCCGGTGCTTGAAGATTTAGAAATAATTTGAGAGTCTTTACCTTCAGTTTATCATGACTTTGCTGACGTCTTCTCAGCTACAAGAGCAGAAAAACTTCCTCCATCCCGTCCTTACAATCACAAGATCAAACTTACTGGCCCACCTCCTGCACCAGGACCAGTTTGCTCTCTCTTGACACAAGAATCAATTGCGCTTCAAGACTACATTGCGGAAAATGTAGCAAAAGGATTTCTTTGACCAAGCAATTCAAATACCTGTTCACCTGTCCTATTTGTTCCAAAAAAGGACGGCGGACTTTTCCTTTGTGTTGACTACAGGAAACTGAACCAGGTAACCCAGAAGAATGCCTATCCAGTACCGCCTATGTCACATCTCCTCACCCTCTTCCATGGAGCTGCTTATTTCTCAAAGTTAGACCTTTGAGGCGCCTATAACCTAATTTGCATTAGGGAAGGTCATGAGTATTTGACAGCGATGAGAACCCAGTTTGGCAGTTATGAGTATACCGTCATGCCTTTTGGCCTCTGTAACGCTCCTTCCACTTTTCAACATTTTGTCAACAACATTTTCTCTGATCTTGGAGGTAAATAGCTTGTGGTATATCTCGATGAGATACTAGTCTACTCAAGGAACCTCAAAGATCACATTGCACATGTGCAAGAGGTGCTGCAGCGACTTTGCAAGAATGAACTGTTTGCAAAAGCCTCTAAGTGCAAGTTCCATTCCTCTTCTCTTTGGTTTCTAGGTTTTGTAGTCTTGCAGCAAGGACTATTGATGGACCCAGCCAAAAGCAAACGCATATTAGACTGACCTCCACCTTCTTCCGTTAAATCCCTTCAAGTTTTCCTTGGTTTCAGCAATTTCTATAGAAGGTTTATTGTGTGTTATGCCAAAGAAACCGTGAATCTTACTAACCTTCTTCAAAAAGAGACTCCTTTTTTTTTACCAAACAAGCTGCTTTGGAGTTTAAAGCTCTGAAGAAAGCTTTCACTACTGCTCCAATACTCGCTCACTTCAACAAGCTAGCTTGCACTATTGTTGAAACAGACGCAAGCGACTATGCGATTGCAGGAGTAATCTTGCAGTTCTCTTCCTCCACTTCTCTCTTTCATCCCGTAGCTTTTGAGTCTCGCAAGTTGCTTGCTGCAGAGCTTAACTATGAGATTGATGACAAGGAACTTCTCGCAATCGTTTAATGCTTGAAGAAATGGTGTTCATACCTTTTGAGCCTTAGGCAATCCTTTGAAGTTTTAACTGATCATAATTCTTTAAAGTATTTCATGAGCTTGAAAGTCCTCACACGTAGACAGGCACGATGGGCCAAATACCTCTCTGAGTTGCACTTTATTATCACGTACCGTCCTGGGAAACAAGCGGTAGTTCCTGATGCTTTATCATTTCGGGACAACATTTACCCAGGGGGGGGAGCACCTTTGCCAAAAACAACCCTGAAAACGTTAGGACACTCTTCTCAACCCAATCTGCCCAACTCATATCAATCATTGCTCACTTGCAACATTTGGCTTCCAAACTCCAACAAGCTCAAAGCGACGACCCCAAGTGCATCAAACTTTTCAAAAGTGCAAACTTATTAGATAGTAGTTGCAGTATTGATGATAATGACTTTTTAGTCTATAATAATCATATAGTAGTACCAGATAATTCTTGCATTAAGTTAGATATCTTTGATTCACGGCACAATTCTCCGCTTGCTGGTCATCATGGGCAGGATAAAACCTACCAATTGATTGCACGAGACTTCTACTGGCCTGGTATGACCAAACAAGTAAAAGACTATGTTAGCGCGTGCTATGATTGCAATCATAACAAGTCCTCAAAACACCAGAAGTATGGGCTGCTTCAGCCACTTCAAATTCTGCCTTGTCCTTGGCACTTGCTTTCTATGCATTTCTTCTCTCAATTACCTTCTTCTAGTGGATATGATGCTATTCTAGTAATAGTAGATTGCTTCTCAAAGATGGCTTTATTTTTGCGTAGTAATGTGACGGCCTCTTCAGAAGACTTAGCTAACTTGTTCATAGAATATTTATTTTTGAAACATGGTCTCCCTGATAATATAGTTAGTGATTGTGGATCTCTGTTTGTCTCAAGCTCCTGGACCTTGCTATGCCAATATTTGAAGATCACTTGCAATTTATCAATGGTGTACCACCCGGAAACGGATGGGCAAACCAAGCGAGTTAATGAGATTCTCAAACAATATCTTTGAATGTATGTTGCCTATCAACAAGACAACTGGTTGCAATGGCTCCCACTAGCCAAATTTGCCTACAACAACTCCACTCATTCCTCCACCAAACAGTTGCCCTTCCAAACTCTTTATTGTAGAAACCCAACTTTCTCTTCCCTTCACGTAGCACCTTCTCAACCTGCTACCAATTACCTTGAAAAAATTCAATCCCTTCAATCGCAACTTTGAACCAACCTTGAAGAAGCAAACCAGCGCTATAAGGAGCAAGCAGACCGATCTTGCACTTTGGCTCCAACCTTTGCAGTAGGAGATCAAGTATGGCTTGATGCTTGCAACATTTGCAGCACTCGCCCAACTTGCAAACTCTCCAAAAGAAAGCTTGGCCCCTCTAAAAGTGAAATCAGTCATCTCCCCTAACGCCTTTAAACTTACTTTACCTGCGAAATGGAAAGGTATCCACCCAGTCTTTCATGTGTCTCTCCTTGAGCCAGCTTGAGTCCTATACCCGGGCAAGACTCATCCCCCTCCTGAACCGGTCACTGTCCTCAATCATCAAGAGTGGGAAGTAAGCCATATTCTGTATTCCAGGTTACTCAAAGGAAAACTTCAATACCTTGTTGAATGGTCTGGCTTCCAGTCTGAAAAAGATTGCACCTCGTGGGAACCAGCCCATCAACTTTGCAATTCACCCAATCTGATTCCAGACTTCCATGCAAGCTACCCTTGCAAACCTTGACAATCATGATTCCATCCCATCCAATCCCATTACATTCCACATGCCATCCCATCCAATCCAATCCCATTTCATTCCACATTCTATCTCATCCAATCTCATTTCATTCCACATTCCATCTCATCCAATCCCCTTCCATTCCACATTCCATCTCATCTAACCCCATTTTACTTCACACCAACATCCCATCAGTCAAATCCTCCATCTCACCGTTTTATTCCTTTTTCTCATTTCCCTTTCATTTCTACTAAATAAAAAACTTCATTGCTTATTAAAAAAATATATATATATTTCTATTTATAATTATATATAAAAAAAAAGAGAAAATATATATTTATAATAAATAATTACAAATTTTCCTTTACTTCCTTCTCCGCATTCTCCCAATTTGCAGTCAATTCTGCAACCATGGATAGAAAAGTATCCAGGTCTTCATCATTGATTAGTGCGGACATCCTTTGGAGAACTAGCACCTCTGTTAAGATATGCCTCTCAAAGATCTCCTTGCACCTCGCAATCCAAGCTTGTTTTGGCCAAGCATTCCATCCACCTTCCTCCAAGAGCTCTTTGTACGCTCTCTTCCTTTGGCCTCCCAATGTGCCTTCTCCAATATTGCCCGTCAGCCGCCTCACATCCGTTTTGACCAGCCCTACGGCTTGCACCTGATCCGCTTTGCCTTGGCCCTCCATTCCTTCCGTTCCATCCACTCCATCCCTTCCATCTCCTCCATTCCCTTCTCCTAATTTTTCCATTCCTTCTCTCCCTCCATTTCCGTCTCCTCCCTCTTCTGATCCCCTTTCCACTTTTTTTCTTTCTTCCTCCCTTGCTTCCTTGGCTATGACCCCAACCGCTTCCGCACCGGTCACTTTGCCTTGCACCTTGGCATTCATCTGGGCCCCCGGGAGTTCAGTCGGCGGTCCCCAGTAAGGTGGTGATGGTGGTGGTGTATTTGTAGCATACCTTTGGAAACGGGGAAACACTAGCAAAACAAGCAAAATTTAGTTACTCTTTTATGATCATTAGTCAGTCAAGATTAGTACTCACCAGGAACTTGAGTCCCCAAGTATTTGATCTCCGGCAACGGTGGTATCTTTTAGTTTACCCTTGGAACGGACCTACGAATCTGCATCTCCCTCGATGACTCCGCAGGACCCTCGACAGTCGACTCAACATTTATAGGGAAATTACATGACACTTTGCAAAGGCAACATTGCTTGCACTTGCCTTGAAGGCCTCGGATGGCAGTACTAGGGACACATTGCTTGTTTTGGCAAATACAGTTTTTGCAACGGCAGGACGAAGATGACAACATTCTATATAAATTATAAATTTATTGAGTAATGAATTGAATAATGTAAAGGGTATACAGTAATTATTAACAACTTGAAATCAATGGGAAAATTTATCTGAACGCTTGCAGGAGCTTGCGTCTTTATACCCGGGCAACTGTCACGCTTTGCACTTTGGGATTATTGTCTTCATCACTTTGACATGTCCTCTCCTCAGTACCATCTACCTCAGTCTAAAAGTGTGACACAAATAAAGCACAACATCAATGGTGCAATCCACTACTTCCTCTGGCTTGCGTTGACCTTCCAATCTTGGCAACCAACTCAGTATATACTTGCCAAATTGGCAGTTAATTCCATACCGGTCGGCCATCCATTATGAGATCCAATCTCCTTCCCTGGCCAATCAACAGCCTTGGACTTCCATCTTCAATCATGCATTGTTTTTTATTTTGGATCTACGTCTAACTAAGCCATCATTACTGTACAGTTTGCAATTTGACTAGTCCCTACCCTGCATACACTATTACTTCTCATTTGCATTACCTTCAACGTCACTTGCTCCTGTCCCAATTTGTCATAACAATTGTACGCTCAGATTCTATTTTCTTGCACTTACGCTATGATCTCGGATAATGTACTACTGCTTCATTTCCTATCCCGTTCCTGTCATTCATTGCCTCACCGCTTCAACTGTAGTTAGCTCATCACCAGGTTGTATCTAGTCACTTTGGATTACCTTATAAGGGCTATCCCCTTGCCTGATGATTGTCTCCTCAGTTAGTTAATTTCATACGTTCTCGCATTTTGCTACAACCTAGTTATCACATTGGACTCAGGTTGAATTTTCCTTCTTTGGAACACATTCCATTCCTCTTGCCGTTTGTTGAGTGGCATAACCAAGTTTGCACTTTGAAACTGAGTCTTGCTACTTGAACTTGCCCTTGCACTCAGCATTCCTTTGCACTCACAATCATCTAAGAATTGCCCTATAGTACGTGGGGTGGTTGTGTGACAGTAAATTCACTAACTCAACTTATCTATTGTAGCTTGCCAACCTATAGTAGACTTCTTTTTCTTGATTTCACGTACTTGCTCAACCGGGAATGCTTCCCTTGCCCCTTACAATGATGAGATCCATTGGGTAGGGAGAACCAGCACTCCTTGGGCCCAACAACCCTTAGATCCCGTTCCTCCTTCAAAATTGCCATCTGTTGAACCCCTCAATGATCCTTGGACTCCTTCACGGGATGTTCCAACGGACACTCTTGCAGAATTTGCAGATTCCAACAATTCTTCCAATGAAACCTTGACTTGTGGTAGACCAGGGGTTTGCACTAATGCTCCCAAGCCCAATGCTCCGACCCTGCTTTCAACATTGATCCAGGCCCTCACTCATGGTGCCCAGCGATCTAGTCCAAGTACTCCTAGCTTTTGCACTTTGGGCATGAAACAACCCAATCACTTTACCGGAGAACACCCTAATAAGTTTAGATCCTACCTACAGTCTTGTAAAATCATCTTTTCAAACAACTCCAACAATTTCCCTTCCAATAGGCATAAAGTTATGTACACTTTGTCCTTCTTAGAAGGTAGAGCCTCTCAGTGGTTTGAACCGTACCTCAAACTTTTGTCCAACAACAGTCCCACGTGTATTCTCAACAACTGGGACAGGTTTGAGCAACAACTTTTCACCCTGTTTGGAGACCCCAATGAAGTTTGAAATGCCAAATATGAACTTAATAGTTTAGTTATGAAGGAAAATAGTAGAGCTTCTGTTTATATTTCTCATTTTCAAACCTTGCAGTCTTGCATCCAGTGGAACAAGGCCGCTCTTCTATTCCATTTCTGAAAGGGTCTACTGGCACGCTTAATTGAACAGCTCGCAGTTGGGGGTCATAATACAACCTTGCTTCAGCAGCTAATTGATCGAGTGATTGAGCTTGATAATGGCTATCAAAACAAGAATTGCTCTTGGTGAAACAACCATGGACCATCCACCTAGGCTCCAAGGGTGGAAAACTCCTCAAAGCAAAACACAAGGAACCCAAAACCATCCAAACCAACCCCAACTTCAAACTCCAACTCAAAAGGGAAAACTGTTTCCAAAACTCCGAAGTTCTTGGACAAAGAAACTGGGATGCTACGGAATGAGGAACGGCTACAAAGGGAGAAGAATGGGATGTGTATGTATTGTGGAGGAAAACATGATGTCAACAGTTGTGCGAAGCAGTTAGTGCGTGAAGCGGCTAAGCAGTCAAAAAATTAGCTTGTATTTTTTCTGATACTTGCCAGGAAAACTACACATTATCTAAATCACCGCAAGTCAATCTTTGCACTTGCAAGTCACTAGGTGCTCCAAGTTTGAGATTTATCCTATTCCATTCCGACAACACTCCTTATCAAGTATTACTTGATTCCGGCGCTAATGTTTCCTTCATCAGTGAATCTTTTGCCACTTCAAAAAATCTTACGTGTTCTCCGAGATAGATAAATTTCCTATCTATTTAGTAAGTAGTGCAACTGAACCGTCTTATTGGGTTTCCAAAAAGGCAAAATGGACCTTTGCATTCTCCAATTTTCCCAGCTTCAAATGGGATTTATTTGTGTTGGCTATACCTGGAATGGATGATACCATTCTAGGCCATGATTTCCTAGTTTACTGTAATCCGGATGTGAATTGGCAAGAAGGAGTAATTAACCTTTGAACCTTGCACCCCCAGAACGCTAATCTTTCCGTCAATCAGGAATGAAACAGCCTACCTGACACTGTCATTGAGTTGGATGACACTTTTCAGCCAGGAGATTTGAAATATCCTGACCTTCATTCCCAAATTCCCTCTTCAGATTTAGAAGTTATTGCTTACCTATCCAGCTTACCTCTTTCCTGTTCCTTCAAAGAGAAACAGACACAAACCAAACGGTGTATTTTGAGCTCCCTAATCCTCTTGCACCATGCAAGCACCTCAAACCCGGTGCTTGAAGATTTAGAAATAATTTGAGAGTCTTTACCTTCAGTTTATCATGACTTTGCTGAAGTCTTCTCAGCTACAAGAGCAGAAAAACTGCCTCCATCCCGTCCTTACAATCACAAGATCAAACTTACTGGCCCACCTCCTGCACCAGGACCAGTTTGCTCTCTCTTGACACAAGAATCAATTGCGCTTCAAGACTACATTGTGGAAAATGTAGCAAAACGATATCTTTGACCAAGCAATTCAAATACCTGTTCACCTGTCCTATTTGTTCCAAAAAAGGACGGCGGACTTTTCCTTTGTGTTGACTACAGGAAACTGAACCAGGTAACCCAGAAGAATGCCTATCCAGTACCGCCTATGTCACATCTCCTCACCCTCTTCCATGGAGCTGATTATTTCTCAAAGTTAGACCTTTGAGGCGCCTATAACCTAATTTGCATTAGGGAAGGTCATGAGTATTTGACAGCGATGAGAACCCAGTTTGGCAGTTATGAGTATACCGTCATGCCTTTTGGCCTCTGTAACGCTCCTTCCACTTTTCAACATTTTGTCAACAACATTTTCTCTGATCTTGGAGGTAAATAGCTTGTGGTATATCTCGATGAGATACTAGTCTACTCAAGGAACCTCAAAGATCACATTGCACATGTGCAAGAGGTGCTGCAGCGACTTTGCAAGAATGAACTGTTTGCAAAAGCCTCTAAGTGCAATTTCCATTCCTCTTCTCTTTGGTTTCTAGGTTTTGTAGTCTTGCAGCAAGGACTATTGATGGACCCAGCCAAAAGCAAACGCATATTAGACTGGCCTACACCTTCTTCCGTTAAATCCCTTCAAGTTTTCCTTGGTTTCAGCAATTTCTATAGAAGGTTTATTGTGCATTACACCAAAAAAACCATGAATCTTACTAACCTTCTTCAAAAAGACACTCCTTTTTTTTTTAACAAACAAGCTGCTTCGGAGTTTGAAGCTCTGAAGAAAGCATTCACCACTGCTCCAATACTCGCTCACTTCAACGAGCTAGCTCGCACTATTGTCAAAACAGACGCAAGCGACTATGTGATTGCAGCAGTAATCTCGCAGTTCTCTTCCTCCACTTCTCTCTTTCATCCCGTAGCTTTTGAGTCTTGCAAGTTGCTCGCTGCAGAGCTTAACTATGAGATTGATGACAAGGAACTTCTCGCAATCGTTTAATGCTTGAAGAAATGGTGTTCATACCTTTTGAGCCTTAGGCAATCCTTTGAAGTTTTAACTGATCATAATTCTTTAAAGTATTTCATGAGCTTGAAAGTCCTCACACGTAGACAGGCACGATGGGCCAAATACCTCTCTGAGTTGCACTTTATTATCACGTACCGTCCTGGGAAACAAGCGGTAGTTCCTGATGCTTTATCATTTCGGGACAACATTTACCCAGGGGGGGGAGCACCTTTGCCAAAAACAACCCTGAAAACGTTAGGACACTCTTCTCAACCCAATCTGCCCAACTCATATCAATCATTGCTCACTTGCAACATTTGGCTTCCAAACTCCAACAAGCTCAAAGCGACGACCCCAAGTGCATCAAACTTTTCAAAAGTGCAAACTTATTAGATAGTAGTTGCAGTATTGATGATAATGACTTTTTAGTCTATAATAATCATATAGTAGTACCAGATAATTCTTGCATTAAGTTAGATATCTTTGATTCACGGCACAATTCTCCGCTTGCTGGTCATCATGGGCAGGATAAAACCTACCAATTGATTGCACGAGACTTCTACTGGCCTGGTATGACCAAACAAGTAAAAGACTATGTTAGCGCGTGCTATGATTGCAATCATAACAAGTCCTCAAAACACCAGAAGTATGGGCTGCTTCAGCCACTTCAAATTCTGCCTTGTCCTTGGCACTTGCTTTCTATGCATTTCTTCTCTCAATTACCTTCTTCTAGTGGATATGATGCTATTCTAGTAATAGTAGATTGCTTCTCAAAGATGGCTTTATTTTTGCGTAGTAATGTGACGGCCTCTTCAGAAGACTTAGCTAACTTGTTCATAGAATATGTATTTTTGAAACATGGTCTCCCTGATAATATAGTTAGTGATTGTGGATCTCTGTTTGTCTCAAGCTTCTGGACCTTGCTATGCCAATATTTGAAGATCACTTGCAATTTATCAATGGTGTACCACCCGGAAACGGATGGGCAAACCAAGCGAGTTAATGAGATTCTCAAACAATATCTTTGAATGTATGTTGCCTATCAACAAGACAACTGGTTGCAATGGCTCCCACTAGCCAAATTTGCCTACAACAACTCCACTCATTCCTCCACCAAACAGTTGCCCTTCCAAACTCTTTATGGTAGAAACCCAACTTTCTCTTCCCTTCACGTAGCACCTTCTCAACCTGCTACCAATTACCTTGAAAAAATTCAATCCCTTCAATCGCAACTTTGAACCAACCTTGAAGAAGCAAACCAGCGCTATAAGGAGCAAGCAGACTAATCTTGCACTTTGGCTCCAACCTTTGAAGTAGGAGATCAAGTATGGCTTGATGCTTGCAACATTTGCAGCACTCGCCCAACTTGCAAACTCTCCAAAAGAAAGCTTGGCCCCTCTAAAAGTGAAATCAGTCATCTCCCCTAACGCCTTTAAACTTACTTTACCTGCAAAATGGAAAGTTATCCACCCAGTATTTCATGTGTCTCTCCTAGAGCCAGCTTGAGTCCTATACCGGGGCAAGACTCATCCCCCTCCTGAACCGGTCACTGTCCTCAATCATCAAGAGTGGGAAGTAAGCCATATTCTGTATTCCAGGTTACTCAAAGGAAAACTTCAATACCTTGTTGAATGGTCTGGCTTCCAGTCTGAAAAAGATTGCACCTTGTGGGAACCAGCCCATCAACTTTGCAATTCACCCAATCTGATTCCAGACTTCCATGCAAGCTACCCTTGCAAACCTTGACAATCATGATTCCATCCCATCCAATCCCATTACATTCCACATGCCATCCCATCCAATCCAATCCCATTTCATTCCACATTCTATCTCATCCAATCTCATTTCATTCCACATTCCATCTCATCCAATCCCCTTCCATTCCACATTCCATCTCATCTAACCCCATTTTACTTCACACCAACATCCCATCAGTCAAATCCTCCATCTCACCGTTTTATTCCTTTTTCTCATTTCCCTTTCATTTCTACTAAATAAAAAACTTCATTGCTTATTAAAAAAAATATATATATTTCTATTTATAATTATATAAAAAAAAAAAAAGAGAAGATATATATTTATAATAAATAATTACAAAGTTTCCTTTACTTCCTTCTCCGCATTCTCCCAATTTGCAGTCAATTCCACAACCATGGATTGAAAAGTATCCAGGTCTTCATCATTGATTAGTGCGGACATCCTTTGGAGAACTAGCACCTCTGTTACAATATGCCTCTTAAAGATCTCCTTGCACCTTGCAATCCAAGCTCGTTTTGGCCAAGCATTCCATCCACCTTCCTCCAAGAGCTCTTTGTACGCTCTCTTCCTTTGGCCTCCCAACGTGCCTTCTCCAATATTGCCCGTCAGCCGCCTCACATCCGTTTTGACCAGCCCTACGGCTTGCACCTGATCTGCTTTGCCTTGGCCCTCCATTCCTTCCGTTCCATCCACTCCATCCCTTCCATCTCCTCCATTCCCTTCTCCTAATTTTTCCATTCCTTCTCTCCCTCCATTTCCGTCTCCTCCCTCTTCTGATCCCCTTTCCACTTTTTTTCTTTCTTCCTCCCTTGCTTCCTTGGCTATGACCCCAACCGCTTCCGCACCGGTCACTTTGCCTTGCACCTTGGCATTCATCTGGGCCCCCGGGAGTTCAGTCGGCGGTCCCCAGTAAGGTGGTGATGGTGGTGGTGTATTTGTAGCATACCTTTGGAAACGGGGAAACACTAGCAAAACAAGCAAAATTTAGTTACTCTTTTATGATCATTAGTCAGTCAAGATTAGTACTCACCAGGAACTTGAGTCCCCAAGTATTTGATCTCCGGCAACGGTGGTATCTTTTAGTTTACCCTTGGAACGGACCTACGAATCTGCATCTCCCTCGATGACTCCGCAGGACCCTCGACAGTCGACTCAACATTTATAGGGAAATTACATGACACTTTGCAAAGGCAACATTGCTTGCACTTGCCTTGAAGGCCTCGGATGGCAGTACTAGGGACACATTGCTTGTTTTGGCAAATACAGTTTTTGCAACGGCAGGACAAAGATGACAACATTCTATATAAATTATAAATTTATTGAGTAATGAATTGAATAATGTAAAGGGTATACAGTAATTATTAACAACTTGAAATCAATGGGAAAATTTATCTGAACGCTTGCAGGAGCTTGCGTCTTTATACCCGGGCAACTGTCACGCTTTGCACTTTGGGATTATTGTCTTCATCACTTTGACATGTCCTCTCCTCAGTACCATCTACCTCAGTCTAAAAGTGTGACACAAATAAAGCACAACATCAATGGTGCAATCCGCTACTTCCTCTGGCTCGCGTCAACCTTCCAATCTTGTCAACCAACTCAGTATATACTTGCAAACTTTGCGGTTAACTCCATAACGGTCGGCCATCTATTATGAGATCCAATCTCCTTCCCTGCCCAATCAACAGCCTCGGACTTCCATCTTTGTTCATGCATTGTTTGTTAGTTCGCATCTACGTCTAACTAAGCCATCATTACTGTACAGTTTGCAATTGGACTAGTCCCTACCCTGCATACACTATTACTTCTCATTTGCATTACCTTCAACGTCACTTGCTCCTGTCCCAATTCGTCATAACAATTGTATGCTCAGATTCTATTGTCTTGCACTTACGCTATGACCTTGGATAATGTTCTACTGCTTCATTTCCTATCCCGTTCCTGTCATTCATTGCCTCACAGCTTCAACTGTAGTTAGATCATCACCAGGTTGTATCTATTTGCTTCAGATTACCTTATAAGGGCTATCCCCTTGCCTGATGATTGTCTCCTCAGTTAGTTAATTTCATACATTCTTGCATTTTGCTACAACCTAGTTATCACATTGGACTCAGGTTGAAGTTTCCTTCTTCGGAAAACATTCCATTCCTCTCGCCGTTTGTTGAGTGGCATAACCAAGTTTTCCCTTTGCAACTGAGTCTTGCTACTCGCACTTGCCCTTGCACTCAGCATTCCTTTGCGCTCACAATCATCTAAGAATTTCCCTATAGTATGTGGGGTGGTCGTGTGACAGGAGCAAGGGGATTGCTTAAGGTTCAACCAAAGGAGGTTTAGAAGAAGGAACATGATCTAAGGTTTTTTGGGCCCATGGAGCGCTGGATCTCCCTACCCTATTGATATCATCATTATAAGTGGTGAGGGAAGTGTTCCCGTTTGAGAAAGTATATGAAATTGAGAAATAAATCTATAGTAGGTGGCAAGTATGATAGAATGAAATTATCTAGTTGATATACTGTCAAAAAAACACCCCAAGTACTACTGGGAAATCTTAGATTATTTTGAGTGCCAATGGGAGAATGCCGGATGCAAGGGGGAAGAGAGTATGTCAAAGCTAACTGCAAATTGCAAACACATAGTTTGGAATCTCAAAAAACTGGGAGGGGGATGGATTGTTCTGATGGAAGGAAGACTAAGGCAAGTCTTCTGTGATAACCTGACCTCAGAAAAGGATGCAAGAACTTATGAAATTAAATAATTGAGGAAACAATCTTCAGGCAGAGTGCATGTTCCTCATAAGGTAACTTTAGGTAACTAGATACAACCTGATGGAAATTTATCTACAGCTAGGGAGCAATGATGCAATTAATCACAGGAACAGAGTGTGTAAAATGAAATACACAATATATTTTATCCAATATTATAGGTCTAGTGCAAACAATTGAAATGAACAGATATACTTATGCAGGATGTAGAGCTAGTCCTTAAGTGGATTTTTCAACTGATATGAATTTCTATAAAACATGCAAGTACATATGAATAGTGTTACCAAGAATGTAATAGCTAACTAAAAAGATGGAAGAAGTGAGGTTGATTGGATGGTTGACTAATCCTTGGATGGAACTGAAAGGGTTGCAGGGATAGACTGAGTTGGCAAGATTGGATAGGTCACTTGTGTATAAGCTGGAGGTAGTAAGTGGATGTGCTAATAATAAGGGATGTTGCTTGTGTCAGACTTATAGACTGAGGTAGATGGAACTGAGGAATGGGATATGTCAAATGGATGATGTAGACAATAACCCTTTGACTTGGAGTGTGACAGGTGGGAAGTGAGAGTCAGTGAAAGAAGAGGATGTTAGACTAGGTCAAACTTGGTAGCTACTCAAGCTCATCAATCACCAAGTGGAATGGGTGAGTAAGACATCAGAAATGACCCCAACATGCAGGATTTCAAATGAGACAATGTTAGATTTCAAAGCTTGGGAAGGTATTGAGGTGTGAGAGAGGAAGGTAAGGGTGAATTGTGGAGCTGATGGACTGATGGATGTCTGGGAGATGAGTGAGTCTCAAGCTGACCTTGTCTATCTAGTATCAATAGAATGAGGTCTTGAACTTAGAAGACAACCAGAGCTTTGTGTTTAGAATTTCTTAGGGTGGATCCTAATGAGCAGAACTAGGTTGGGTTATAAGGTCACAAGACTCCTAGGATCAGGAATGCTTGCGGTGAGCTGTCAACTAAGAACCCAGGAAAACCTTTTCTTTGTAAAAAAAAAAAAAAAAAAAAAACGGTAGGGTAGGATCATAGACTCAATCATCTACAAAAAAAAAAATTACCCAGAAGGACTCATAAACCAGAAAGATAGCAAGACAGTTGTCGAAATGCTAGAAATATATATATATATATATGGGGGGGGTGGATTTTGAACAGGTTTGGTCAGAAGCTTTTGGACAAAGGGGGCTATGAGTAGAGAGACAATACTAGCGTGAGTTTGATAAGGTTTGATGTGAACACTTGGATGAAAGATTTGAGAACACACGCTCCTGAAGTGCATATCCATCTGGGGTTTATTTGTTTATGAGATGATTGAGTGCATAAGTAGAGCGTTAGTTACTCAAACCCGAGGTTTGATCGTGTGGAGTCTGAAGGAAGAGTACTCAGACATGATGTCACATCATAGCTTCGCTGAATACTGCCTAGTACCCCCACCTCTTGACTGCCACTCGCACATCACTCATCCGATGCGTTTTCTACCAGTCGCGGTAGCCTAGCATCCAATCGATCTCGGTCCACTTCTCGAATCTTGCACCACACCTTCCAAGGGATCATAAAGACCCAACAACAATCACAACGGGGACTCTCTGTCAATCTTCGGATGAGGGCCAAAATCTTAAATCCAACCTGATGGGGTCAGGGCGTAGGTTTATTTTTTTGATTTATGACCATGCTATCTTGATGATTAACCAGTCGATTCGTGATTTACTAATTCCAAAACGATTCAATGGAAGAGAAATGACAAGACGAGCAGGGAAGGAACAAAGCCAATGACGGCGCCCGAGAGTGGGATAAATAATTCAGGATGGAGTGGGGGGGGGGTAGAGTGAAGAGCAGTCAAAACGTACTTCATGAGAAAGCTCAATGGGTAGATAGAAATGACAAATGGTTTGCAAGTCGTAAGTCTTGAATCAAAAGTAGAGGTGTATAGGATCAGTCATCAACCAAAAGTAGATGTGTATAGTATCGGTCGTAAACCAAAAGTAGAGGTGTAAAAAGTCCTAAACCAAACGTAGATGTGTATAAGATAGATTCAAATCGTGGTGTACAAGTGACTGCCGTGTGTACAGAATACTGGGTAGGGGAGGTTATACAAGGGAGAAGAAGAAACAACAACGACGACGACAAATTTGACAATGTGGGGTATCATCAACCAAGGTTCTCAAAACCGAGTGGGTAAAAATTCTGCGAGTGAGGCGATGAATTCAAAAATGAGCAAACATCATAACGTTAATTGTCGATTAAAAAAAAAAAAAAAAAAAAAAAAAACTCAATCAATCCGGACCAAACAGAGGGGGGAAAACCAGTGAACGTACTCTGCGATGCTGCGGTTTGTTCTTGAGTATTATCTTTAAAGGCAGCTAAGCCAGCTAGGATTCCACCCACCATGAAGATCACTGAGATTATCAGCCTGAGTCAGAAAAGTAATCAAAGGTTAGGACACCCCTCTATCGGCCAAGTGGGTAACCCGCCGCCAGACGCAAGAATGACGGTACGATTTTGATGAGAGAAGATCGAGAGGAACGGACGAGGATGCTCACCAAATCAAACCCCATACTCGGCTCGGAATGATGGGGCACAGTTTAGCAAACTGACTGGCATCCGACTCATTGACTTTACGAAAGACCAAATCATCCACGATATCCCACACACTGTACAGGCATGACATGACTCCATTAAACAAGACATAAAATCTTAACGGGCTACCATGATCTATGAACCTGTGGAGAAGAAGAAAAAACGAATGAGAGCACGCGAGTTCAAATGGATAACATTAGTTCCGTCGTCATCCATTCTCATGCATGGTTTATTTTATTTTATTTTCTCTCGAGAACACATCACATGATTCAAGCCTACCAAAAAGCTACCATCATGCCGATTGCGATGATGACGACGATCCTGGCCAACCAATTTCTCGCCCACCAAAGCGTAATCAACAACATGAGGGCCAAAATTATACTTGCAACCTGTTGGTCAAAGTGTTTGATTCATCCATGGGGATTATGATAGGGAGACAAAAATCACCAGTCAATTATCCGGATGATGGTACATCATGGGACTTGATTTCTTCCTCTTGTTTCATTGAAAGGATGAGGTCAAGGGCGATGGATGAGAGCTCTAAGAGGTTGAGATGATCATATGCATCTTTGGAAAAGGAGTGAAGGGTGCCAAACCTTAGAGGCGACGGTATCGAATCCAGCAAATATCAACAGAGCTCCGATGAGTGAAGATCCTAGATAGCCAGCCGGTAACGTGCAAGCTTGAATTCCACCTCTCATTCTGGTCAGACCGCCCTCTGAAGAAAGAAGAAAAGAGGAGGGGAAGAAGGTGGATATCGTGAGTGATTCGATCGTCATAAGCGGTCGATGGGCTCGATCGGCCGCATGTGGGAATCGAGTTCCGACCTTTCTTCCATAGATGGGATCGCTTTGGCACTAGTTCAATACTAACCGTTGGGATCAAGCGTGATACTTTCTATCCTGGCCCCCGTACATTTTCCGACTGCCGCATGGGAGCTGAATAGAATGGGATGGACTGGTGATTAGAAAAAGAAAAGAAGACGGACGGAGAAGGGGATCAAGGTAGAGGAAAGGATGTGAAAGGTGTGCTTACAACTCATGAAAGGCAACGGTGAGTAGTTTGAAAGGATAGATGATATGCCGAAGACCCCAAAGATTCCTGATGGACAGAGACCGAGTTTAAGATGGATGAGAATCGAATGGTGGATATTGATGGTTGGGTAGAGGGCAGAAGGATGGAAGAGGATGGTTGGTCTCGATGAACTGGGGGACTGACCAAGCGATGAGGATAAAGAGGGAGTAAGCGCCGATCACGACGAGTGTGACGGTTTGAGTGCCATTAGGTGTTAGGGCTGAAGATACCGAGCGAGGTTGGAGAGGGTGGTAATCATGATGAACGTTTAGTAGGCTTGGCATTTATTTGGGTATGGAAAGGGTGTCTGGCCTCTCGGCGGGTTTCCTACGGACGAAGGTGGTTTGGGTTGCTGGCTCGGTTGAGCTGCTTCGAGAGCCAAGGTTGTCGAAGGGTATGGTCGGGGCTTCGGTTGGGATGGACTGACTGCTCAGGCTAAGCTCCTCCGCGGGGGGTAAGAAGCAAGTTCGATTCGATGGCTACTGGCAGTGCTCGTAGCTGGCTGATACTCTCGTCTCGAGGCTCGCTCCTGGGTTAGTTAGTTAGTCTAATCAAACGACCATCATCCCCTCAGCCGTTCAGATGGCCAACCTCTTGAAACTAACGATAGATGTTGACAGGAATCAGCGAGCGTGTTAGATTGAGAAGCAACGTCCTCGACTCATGAGATAGGTCGATCGGTTGGTTGGATTAGGATGTTGACCATCGATCGATTGAGTATAGCCCTTCTTCCATAGGATAGGTACTTCTTATACTTATAATCGGAATCGAGCCTTCCTTAATTAACAACAACTCAGAATGGACTCTATCTTCTGAATTCCTCATCTCATTCCAATTCAAACTGCTATCCCAACAACTCCACCCATCGATGGATGGATGTGGGACATAAATGAGAATTTCTGTAAATCCATCACTCCCTTCTACGCCTCCTCGACTGGTTCTCGGTCCTGGCTTGCTTGATTCTGCTTCTCGACCGCCTCGGAGGGATGTCTTCTGGTTACGTAATCAATGGCTCCTGCACTTCTTTAAATCCGTCTTGGCCCTCCCTTCGATGCGTCATGACCTCGGTTCATCCTCCTTCCACTCATCATCCATCATTCATTCATCAACAGGTTCCGCACCGCCTCGCTCGAAGTCAAGAACTTGGTAAACCAATGTACCCATGGCCATGGACCAGAACAGGACTGCTGCTCATGATGATCAGTTTTTCGTTGGAATGTCACATGTCTCTTCACTCTCCGGGAGGAATGCCAAGACCGCATCAAAAAAGCTCCGATTGGTAATCAACCCGTCATGTCTCTACAAGTCTTTTTGCAGAGGCGATGATGAACCCACCACCCCCACCATGCTGCAGGACGGCCCCGCTGGACATCTCGCACGCCCCCCCCCCCCCTCTGTCTGACTCTTATCTCGTCGACTTCCAATCGACAAAGAACAATTCCTCCGAGATCAGGATCGTATGAAACATGCTCGCATCAAGCCAACTCCACTCTTGATAAAAGCCAAAAAGGTAGAGGCTCCATAGCAAGGATCACCACACATCTCATCAGCGTCTCGGCTACGATGACTATGATCAGGATCAGCGGATAAGACAGGAAAATTTTCAGCTGTGGTTAGAATGTGTAGTTTATCCCGCAAACCTAAACCCCTGATGTTTTTTTTGTAGCCGGGCTATACACTTACACTAGGATCTCATTATTGCCCTCAATTTTAAGGAGACGGGGAAAATTGAGGTGGGTAATATTAACTTTAATCTAGGAACTAAGGGGAGCAAGTCAACAGACATGAGCATAGGTTGTTAGGAGGAAATGCCTAGAATTTGATGATCCCTATATACACATACCCAATGTTGAGCTGCATGTGCATTGCTCAGTTTGAATGTGGATAGTGTTATCAGTATTGGCTTGGTGTAATTGTAAATCCCCCAGAGCCAGTGGTCTAAAATCCTCTGGCTAAAGTGAGAAGTGTTTGGAGAGAAAAGGGACAGAAGAGGAGAAGGAAGGAGACAAATAAAAGAACCGTTTGAATAAGGAATAGAATGAAATAGATGGGCAATGTGGCACTGGTGCAGTTAAGATTGAGGAAATAATTTCTTTTGAGACTGTTCAAAAAAAAAAAAAAAAAAAAAAAAAAAAAAAAAAAAAACACACACACAATCAGTCAGGCTAGCTGGATTAAGTATTGAAAAGGCAAGTTGTGAGATTGTTATTGTTGAATTTTGACATGCTTGATCTACCTCAGTCACTCTGTCTCTCAACTAAAGGGGGCATTCAACTATGACCAGCCCCAGGGACTTTCTCCAAAATTTCACCTTTCAATATCGAATCTTGTATCTCAGAAGCTTTCAGAGTAATTAGTCTTACTGAATATTTTCAAATCATGTGCAATATAAGTGTGCCTATGTCAGGCTATAAACCAGAGGGCTTGTTGCCCTGAGATCTCACTTCAACATCCATCTTAACATACTCAGGTTTTTAATTTGAAATTGAAAGCATGATGCCTATGTCAGGATAAGGGGTCCAATTTAGGATTTTAATAAACCTTTTTTTAAAATTTTATTCTTCTCATTTCTTTCTGAATATCTTAATAACACCAACTTAAAGTTTCAAATAAATAACCCCTGTAGCTACTCAATTTGAATCACAACATTCATTCAAGTTCCAACCATTGGGTTGCATCAGGTTCTTGATCATTAGGTAGAATTGTGGGATGGAATACATGAACCTACCTGTTACCTGTTTTTCTTTGAGGACCCTGAACCAAACCAGAATTATGTGGTTGAGAGATTAGATTTAAAAGGAAGGATTACAATAGTTATGATTGATGAAATTTATGATTCAAGGTCAAGTGACATGTAAGAGAAATGTTGGCCGGCAGACCACAAGTACCAGACATACAAGGTTATGATGAGTAAGGAAGTGGCTGGATAACTACAAGTATTACAGGCATACAAAGTTGGAGGTGACAACAAAAATCATCAAAAAAAACATAATGATGATGATACTGGTTGAGATAGGCTAGAGTTACCTCAAAAATACAATTTGACAGTAACTTAATGAAGTCCGCTGAGAGAGGGAGCTGAGAAGACATGATGATGAGTTTCAAAAAAATAACAATCTGACAGATCTTTTTCAGGCTTAAGAGACTTTTTGGGGTGGGAAAATTTCACTTTTGAGGATTTTTGAATGGCTTTAAAGGTTTGAGGGCTTCTTGGGTTAGAAAAAAAAAACTATTGAGGATGTGATGTAATTGGGGGGGGGGCTTGAAAACATTAATTCAGCGGGTTTCGCGGGTTGAATAAGAGCCCCAGACCCCTGGAGGGTCTGTTGAGGGTGGAATTTTTTTGGAAGGATCCAAAAACAGAAACCAAATTATAATATAAAATAAAAAATACAAAAGATTTTAGTTTCTTGAAACAAATTTAAAAATGAGCTCAGATTTGAAACAAAAAAAAAATTAATACAAGAAAAATGATTGAAATTCAGTTCCTTTCCAAAAATGGAATTTAATCATCTCTATGAGGAGACAGAGCAGAAGGAAGATTAATTGTTTTTTGAGTGGGCTGGGACTGTGGGAGGTGGAGAAGAACTGAAAATATTTATCAATTAGTTATAATTTCACTTAAAAAAGATTTACATAGTTGAGATGCACACTAATTCAAATGGAATGGGATTGAAAGAGTTTTGGGTGGGAGAATGCACTGATGAAGCTTGAGAAATAAGGAGTTCTCAGTTGGTTGGGTAGGCATTGGAATCAAATAAACACTATTTCATATCATAGAGTGTCAGCCTCCTGGATGCCAAGACCCTTGCTATCCTTTAGGACCAGAGGTGATAGAATAAATAATAAATATATTATTTAATAGATACCTCAAAAATCTGTAAAATATTTGGATAAAGCTTATTACAAGGTTAATTGGTTTGGATATGGTTTATTGTTATTAATCAATATAGATAAATTGATTATTAAATATTTTTATATAGGGGCCACAATTATATTGGGGATCTTTAACACCTCTCTTCAGGGATTTCAGTATGAAAACACCTAAGCCTGGTTACTTTGGGCCCTTTAGTTTAAAGGATATTTTTCCCAAAGATAATATGTATAAAAAATACACAGTGGAGTGGCAGGGCTTTTTAACCAAGCTGCCACAAAAGAGAAAGGATAATAAGACTCACTGGTATATTATTAAATCCTTTGGGTATCTGTTTGGGACGTGCACTGATGGGTTAAACCTGTATACTGGGGTTATAAGGTTGTTCAGCAGTTTAAATTGATAAAAGAGGGTTGAGGATGGATATTATTAATCTGAATAAAGCCATAAATCACTTAATTATCTCTTATAAGTATTTGATTACCTTGGGACGGTGTTGGGATATAAATATAACTGGGTCTCTGGGTATCAATATCCTCAAAAGAGTTCTTTATTTATAGCTTTTGGAGTCCCAATATTGTCCTTCTGAGGGGTACAGGGGCTCAAAGGGACAGACACTGAGGCTAGAAGGGTAACCAGTGGTAGCCTGTCACGTGTTCTTAGTGCTGTAACAAGGGTAGAATCTAATTCCACAGGGTATGGGAATTATTCTACTTTATAATTGATGTTTGGACGTGTGAATAACACTAATCTATCATTTTTATTTATTATTTAATTTATTATACTTATTAAATATTCCCAGTAAGTTAATAATTATTTTGATAGACATTCCTACGGATATTCTGATGTCAGGTGAGTTCTCATTATGTATTAAATAATTGGAGTAAAGTCATGATATTGATTTTACTCCTTATTTTTGAAATTCAGTTGATTTACTAAAATAATTACTTAAAAATGTAAGTCATGAGACTTCATGTAATATTTTTACATCATAAGTTTTCTTAGTATGTCACAAAAATGTTGATGTCTAGAAATTCTCATAATAGTACATTAAAGTATTTTAATATATTTTTAGAAGTAGTCATTGTCTTATTTTCGACATTTTTGGTACTTTGAATTATATTTAATAAAAAAAAACATATAAAGGTTATTTAAGTATTTTTGTATAATTTTATGTACTTTTAGACTATCTTCTATCCACGGTAACATTTATTACAAATGTAGAATGTTCCCATAGGGGCTGTAGCATGTTTACGCAGTACCTAAGTTTCTCAGGCTGCCTGTCACTTTTTCAACCCTTAGTCCTGCGGCTGCATACTTTTCAGGGGCCCAGGGCTGCGTAAACAACTTTGACAGAGTGAAAGAGCTGTAGCTCAGCCGCGCGCGGGTGCATTGGCTGCCGCGGCTGCGTGCGGGAATTGTGATAGAACACATTTCCATCTGTAACTCCTAAAATATACATAACACCTCAATTCTGACTGAATTTTAGGTGTGAAACCTATACATGACAGTATGTGTGAAATATGTAATTGGCCAAAAAGTTCAATATTGGTGCCATGGTATTTTGGTCTTTCTTTCCTTAATTATTTAAAAATATAAGGAGTTGGATTTCAAGGGTGGGGTCAGTGAGTGACCCTACCTAATGTTGGGTTGAGAATCCATTTTTTCAATAATATTTATGGTTTTCCTACTCCTTCTTATGTTAATTTTATTATTAATAATTTTATGTTATTTCTGTTACTTTTGAAGCTTGCTCTGCAATAGTAGCAAGCTGACATTCCCCCACTCCAAGATATGGCCATATCTGAAAAAAAAATCTGGAGCATTTAAGATATCTTCTAGGGTCTGTATCATTCTTTCAGCTAATCCATCAGTTTGGGGATGGTATGCTGTAGAAAATGCTAGAGTAGTACCCAGTATATCATGTAGATTCCTCCAAAACTCAGAGGTGAATTTGGGGTCTCTGTCACTGATTATAATCTTTGGTATACCAACATCAGCTATGATCCTATTCCAAAATAGTGGGCTACATCCATAGCACTATCTTCTTTGTGGTTAGGCCAGAATTTTGCCTTCTTAGAATATCTGTCAACTATAACCAGGACAGAGTTATATGAATGAGTACCTCCAGGGGGGAGGCTGGTGACAAAATCCATATTAATAATTTACCATCTAATTTTGGGTTCAGAGATCTTCTGTAGGAGTCCAATCCTTTTGCCAGTAGTTTTATTAGATTTTTGGCAAGTCTCATAGCTAGTAACATACTTAATAGTGATTTCTTTCCAGTCTATCCACCAAGCAGTTTGTTTTACTTTCTCCAAGGTTCTTTCTGTGGATAGATGCCCTGATGAACAGTTTTCATGGCATTCCTGGAGTATATTTTGTATATTTTCTTTGTTGCTTAGTACTAATACACTGGAATGTTGGTTTCTGTAGTAAAGGAGACCAGCCCAAAAGGTAAACCTTCCTGCTTTATAGGTTGTAAGTATGAAGCAGGTAAAATATTTATCAGAGCTGCTTCTGGGGATTCACATTCCATAATAGTAATCAGCAGCTTGATTTCAGGGGAGGAGTTTCCCCTTACTAGATTGAAGAAAGAAGTATCTAATTCACATAAGTGGATCCCCATTATTGGAGCATTTAATGCAAAAAGATTGATGTTCAAGATAGGAAAGATATCTTGATCCTCAGGGTCATATGCTGGATTGCTAGAGTCATTAGGAAAAGCATTCCTACTTAGACTATCAGCATTCTGATGTTTAGCTCCAGCTTTATGCACTATATTCATCTGTCCTCTATACTTTTGTATAACAATTTGCCACCTGAGAATATTTCTTCTGGGGGTTTTCATGTTCATGACAGCTCTTACAGCATTAAAGTCTGTGATCACTTGGAAAGTGGTGCCTTCTAAGTAATAGTGTAGCTTTTCTAAAGCCCATACTAGAGCCAAACATTCCAACTGACTGGCTCCATATCTCTTTTCTGTATCTTTGATCTGTCTAGATATGAAGAGTAGTGGTTTCTCCACTGGTATGTCTTCTTCTATTCTTTCTTGATGTAGAGCAGCTCCTAACCCTTCCATACAGGCGTCAATGTACAGTTTAGAGGGCTTGGAGTAATCTGGTTTAATGAGTAAAGGAGTAGAGGTCATAGCTATTTTTAGTTCCTCATAGTTTTTCAATCTCTGATGTGTCATTCCAAATAGAGTGTTATTTTTGCATATTTTGTACAGACTCTTAGTTAGAATAGCAAACTTTGGTATGTATTGTTTGTATTAAATGCAAAAACTAATGAAAGAAAGTAGCTCTGTTTTGTTTTGAGGCATGGGTCTGTTCATGACAGCAGCTATCTTATTTGAATCAGCAGCTAGAGTTAGACCAGAGACTATATGCCCCAGGGCTTTCAATTCTCCATATCCAAAGTTACATTTCTTCATGGATACTTTTAATCCTGCTTTGGAGATAGTTTGGAGTACTAATCTTATTTGGTTGATATGAGTTTCCCAATCATCCAAATATATGATAACATCATCTATATATACCATCATCCATCCTTGTCTGACGTAAGTACCTAGAACTGTATCCATTGTTCTCTGGAAGTGTGATGAGGCATTCTTTATGCCAAAGGGCATCCCAAGATATTCATATATTCCCTAATGACAGATTATTCTTGTAAACTTCCTGCTTTCAGGGATTATAGGTATCTGGTGGAAACCTTTATGCATATCCATAGTAGTGATATATTTGGCCTTGGAAAAGTTATGTAGAGCATGATCAATCCGGGGTATAGGATAATAATCTCCCTGAGTATAATTATTGAGAATTCTGAAGTCTCCTACCATTCTTGACTTGTCATTATGCCAAGCTATGATTACAGGTGTGGTTACATCTACCTGCTCATTGTGCCCTACTTTCCTTAATACTTGTAAGTCTATCATTTCTTGGATATGTTCCTCAAGAGCTATTCTAGACTTAGGACTAGAGGGATAAGCTGGTCTTCTTAGGTTTGGAGGATAAGGAGGATTAATAGTCAATGTTAATACCATGTCATGTCCTTTTATATCACCAATGGGATGATCTTTAGTACAAAAAGAATTTTGGTTCTCAAAACAGACTGTCAATATATCTTTCTTCTGTTCCTCAGAAATTTTCATATTCAGAGCTGCTTGAGAGAAGTATTCTTGATTAAAGTCTTCTAAATGCTTTTGATAAGTGGAAGAGGGGAAGTTAGATTGGATGGTGCATATCTTAAACTTCTTGTCCCAATTACCACCCAATTTAAAGTAACTCCATTTACTCTGGAACACATCTATAACATATAGACATAAAGCATCATTACCTATTATCAGGTAGTCACATAGTCCGTTGAGCGATGACACAAATTCCACTTGTATTCTCAAAGATCCTTTAGTATGGGTTAATATTATAGGAGCAGTCCATAATCCAATAGCATTCATGGTAGATTTTCAAGAGCTAAACTTGGCTTTTGGGACGGGCAGAAGGTGTTCTTTCCAATTTGGATCCCATTTGTTCCAGAATTCAGTGCAGACACATGAGCAGAAAGCTCCACTATCCAGTAATAACCTTATAGGTCTGTCTCTACACAATCCTTTTGCATAGAAAGTTTGACCAGTAGTATAACTCTTGCCACTCATAGGTTTAACTGTTAATGGTTTAATGTCCGTGATATGTCTAGGAGTTATGGTAGGATCCCATTTTTGGGGAAAGCTAGAGTCCCCACGGATGTTATTGATTTCTATAGAAGTGCCTATATCTCCTTCTATAAAATTAACAGGGTTGGTCAGGATCAATTCACATTCAGAAAGGGATCCTTCAGTATCAGCTATATCTTCATAGTTCTGATTCCCTTCAACCTCCTGCTCTCCTTCCAATACTGCTATCTTTCTTTTTGGTAATGGGAAGTCTTGTCTCATACGCCCTGTCTTGTTACAATTCCAACAAGTTCCAGGCATTCTCTCTTCTTCCATTTTCTAATTAGGTTTCTTATTATCAGAGGTATTTATCAGAGGGGGTTGTTCTCTGGTTTTGTTAATTTTGAAGTTCTCTTTAGGTCTAGAAGGAACCTTCTTGCCTAACCCATTAATGTCTATGACTTATTCCAGCACATTGATTAGAGTTTGTAAGTCAGCATCCATACTCATCCTGCATCTTACACTATGGTTAAGATTTCCAGGACCCAAGTTGAGGAGTCTTTCATTTAATTCCCCTTTATTAGCATCTGGATAGAAGCAATCTAGTCTTCTCTTCTGTTCCAAGCACCATTTGTGAGGCTTATCCTTGGAGGGTTCAAATGAGGAATTTTTGAAATTTTTCATCATTTTTCTTTTCCACATTCTAGAACCAAATTGTTCTTTGATCAGAAGTTTCCAAGAATTCCATGGTAAGGATCCTACTTCTTCTCTTTTACCAATAAACCAGTATAAAGCTACTCCTTCAATTAGTCTGGGCAGCCTGACTACAGCTATAGCTTCTGGTAAGTCATAAGAGTTAATAGTATAGTCAATAAATTTAATGAAATTTATATGATTGTATTCTCCTTCACCAGAGAACTTAGGCCATTCAGAAATTGGGGGTAAACTTTTGAGGGCTTGTTCCATTGCAGGAGTAGGACTAGGCCTGAAGGTGTCACTCCTATGCATTGCTAGTAAGGGTGTTGAATAAGGTGTAGTTGTTTGTCTGGGAGGTTTTGGTTCCTCTGTGGTACTCCCCAAGGGGTTGGTCAGATGGACTTTTAAGTCTCTAAGATCATTCTTGATCAGATTAAGTTGCAGTTCCACTTTATTATTAAGCAGATCTAATTTCTCACTAAGGGAAAGAATTGAGCTGTTGGTGGTGGTTACCAATTATTCTTTTAAAGGTTGAAAAGACATAATAAAATCTTCTTGGAAACCTGATAACATATTCTCAATTGCTTGAGTCTGTCTGATTCTACCTTGATTAATTGTCTCCAATAATTGTTCTGTATGTTCTTTAATATCTTCCATTCCTACAGTTTTTTTTTTGGTTATTAATTAATTTGGCTACTACTGAGGTTATTTTATCCATCTGGGTATAAAAACCATCCAAATTTCCACAAAAAATCATGAAATTATGGCGCATATCATTACAAAATGAAGTAATTACATCAGAGGTTGGTTTGGGTTCAGAATTAGAGGCTAATTGTTGTACAACTTTCTCCACTTTTGAGCTAAGGATATTATATGATCCCAATCCTTCTTTCCCTTTGGCTTTCAATGGGAAGAAGATCCCTTCTTTCCTGATCTTTTGCCTTTAAGTTGGGCTAATTGATCCCAAGGATTACACTTTTCTACATAGGATTCTATCTCTTTCCTTGGAATAATTTTCTGAAGAGCTATCTGGGTGGCTTTTTCCTGGGAGATTATCTTTTCCATAGATACCATGTCCTCTTTGGCTTGGGCTTCTTTGAACTCATCCCAATATTTCACATTCTCTCTGACTAGGTCTTTGATCCTTGCTTCCTTGGCCAGATTCTGCTGGGGTGGCTGCAGGGAATCTTCTTTTAATGGAGGGGGGCTTCATTCTACTACCTTCTCTGGCTCTAGGCTGGGGGAGGGCAGAAGTACTTGGGGCTGTTCCTTTTCCATCAAAATTTGATTCACGGGTTCCAGTCCCCTGATGGTTGTCATTATTGGTGGTCTCACAGTTACTGGGGGCTCCTGGCAAAGATCCATAGGAGGGAATTCTCCCTGAGGCTCTTGTGTTACATCTTTTCATATTTGAATAAAATGTTTATAAGTACTTTTCTTTCTACAGAAAAAATCCATAAAAATAAGTTTTATTTAAAACTCACTTAAGTTGATATTCAAAGGTACCAAGACTTTATTGGGATTTAATTGGTCCTTAGTAGGTAATCCTACAGGGTTTTGGTGTGTCCCTATGAGGTCTTCACCTGTCCAATCAATATTTTCAGGGCTTCCAGAGATATCTGGGACTTCTTGATCCAATAAATCAGTTTCAGTGGTGGTGGTTTCTGGTTTAAGAGGGTTCACTGATGTTAAAAGGTTATTTTATTGGTCAATAAAATATATTAATATTATTTGAATAAAATAATATGGTAATAAAAGTTGTATACTTAATTTTATATTTCAAAAAGTAAATTATATGGTATTTCTTCCAAGCTTTATGTTTCCTTCATAGGTCCTGGAAGTTGATATGCCTCTCAAGATCTTCCTGTTAAAGGAGTTTATCTAAGTTTTTATGTGCAGAAGAGATATTAAGTTTCTCAGCTTGAGTTAAAGCTTCCCAACCAGTAGGTTTATAATTTCAATATATTCTTCTTTTCTTATCTTTGAAAGATTTAAATAATGGATTATTAATTCTGAATTGGTTTTTTAAATCCACTGCAAAAGAATTTAATGATGAATCACGGTTTAAAAGTGAGATAAATTTATCTTTGATTTAATTTTACGTTAAATGTCTCGTCCAAGGTGTTAAAATACGTATGCACTTATGCGTGTGCTACGTATGAGTTTAATCCAAATGGGATGCAAATGCGGGCCTCTGTGGCCCATTGGACACACACACAGACCATACGTGCCTGTGTGGATGTCATGGATTTGGGGAAACTGGTCTCAAAACACGTGAAACAGGCCTATTTGTACACGAGCCCTAATGGGCCCGCTGGGGCATATGGGAAAATACAGCCAGATGAGCTTTAATTGGCATAATTGGGCCCAAGGTTCATTTTGGACATACTTGGCCAGACAGGCTGGCCCTCCAAAGTATGTTGAACTCACTTTTTGGGCTTGGGGCCGCCACCCGTGTTGTAGCCCATTTGGGGCTTCCGCCTGTGTTGTGGCCCGCTTGGGGCTGCTTTTTTTGCTTAAGGCCCCTTTATGGGGCCCAATGGCCCTTGCAGGGCCGTTGTAGGGGGCAGAGGGACTCAACATGGAGTCCCCCCACCCCGGTCGCAGCTGTCAAGCCGGTTGCCACTGCCGCGCTGGGTGGCGCCCGTGGAGCTGGGGCCTATGGCCCCAGCTCCTCCCCCTCCCCTTGCTTGCCATTGCAAGGAGTAGGAGGAAGGGCTGGCTGGTTTGAACCAGCCAGCAACCGGTCAAGGTGGGGGGGACTTGATCACCCCCCCACCAAATGTGGTGGCTGGGCCGGTTGCAACAAGGCGACCAGCGGTGGGGGGGGGAATTGACCACCCCCCCCCCACCACCAAAAGGGGCGCTCTCCCCCCCCCCCTTTACCAAGGGGGAGGAGCAATGGGCTGGAGGGGATTTGACAACCCCCCAGTCCACCTACCTTGATGACGCCCTGGGGGTATCAACCTCAAGGGCCCCTGGTAGGGGGATTTGACTGCCCCCTCCAGGTATTTGAGTGAAAGAGGGGGGGGGGGGGCTGCATGTCTGCCGGTTACAATCCCCCCATGTGTGTCTGAGACCGGACCCAGGTGTGTCCTGGGTCCCACCTGGCCATTTGTATGTCCAGGGGCTGGTTGCATGAGGCAACCAGCCAGCATGTGAGGTAATAGGGCCGGTTGTAACAGACAACCAGCCAGGGGTTTGAACAGCTAAGTGTTAAAATATGTATGCACTTACGCGTGTGCTACACATAAGCCTAATCCAAATGGGATGCACATATGGACCTCTCTGGCCCATTGGACACTCTCACGGACCATATGGGCCTGTGTGGATGTCACTGATTTGGGGAAACTGGCCTCAAAACTTGTGAAACAGGCCTATGGTACACAGGCCCTAACTGGCCCGGTGAGGTATATGGGCAAATACAGCAAGATGGGCTTGTATGGGCATAATTTGGCCCAAGGGTTATTTTGGACATGCTTGGCAAGACGGGCTGGCCTGCCAAAGTATGTTTTACTTAGTTTTTGGGCTTGGGGCGGCCACCTGTGACGCAGCCCGCTTGGGGCCGCTGTTTTTGCCTACAGCCCGTTTTCGGGCCCGAAGGCCCGCTTGCGGCCTTTGTAGGTGGCAGCGCAGGGTGGCAGCCCATTGTTGGAGCCGCAGGGCTGGGGCCAATGGCCCTGGCTCCTCCCTCTCCCCTTGCTCTCAATTGCGAGGGGGAAGGGGAAGGCTGGCTGGGTTGAACCAGCCAGCAACCGGTTGCAAGGAGCAACCGGTCATGGTAGGGGGGAATTGATCACCCCCCCACTGAAGGTAGCGGCTAGGCCGCTTGCATGAATGCCACCGGCAGTGGGGGGGAATTGACCACCCCCCCACCAACAAAGGGGCGCTCTCCCCCCCCCCCTTTACCAAGGGGGAGGAGCAACGAGCTGGAGGGGACCTGACCACCCCCCAGCCCACTTACCGTAGCAGCTCCCTGGGGGTATCAACCCCCAGGGCCCCTGGTAGGGGGATTTTACTTCCCCCTCCAGGGACCGGTGAGAAAGAGGGGGGGGGGACAACATGTCCGCTGGTCACCCCCCCCCCAAGTGTGTCTGAGACCGGAGCTACGTGTGTCATGGGTCCCTCCTGGCCATGTGCATGGCCAGGGGCTGGTTGCATGAGGCAACCAGCCAGCATGTGAGGTAACAGGCCAGTTTTAATAGACAACCCGCCAGGGTTTGAACAGTTAAGGGGCTGGTTCATCCACATTGAGGTGGAAACACCAGAAATAACCAGAATAGGATGGTTGTAAGGGTACAGGGACTGATGCCACATGGGCTGATGTAGTCCAAACCAAGTAACAAGGCCTGTAGAGCCTGTAGAGCTCTTTTGGGGCGGAAAATTTGCCTTTTGGCTCTTTGTATCATGGGCTCACAAGAGGAAAATCTTTTGTACTTAAGGAGCTCTTCTCCCTGCTGTTTTCCATCATCCATTCATCATCCAATCAAATTCATCAATGGTATCATCCAACGTATTGTCCCATTGTGAGATCCCATCAAGCAATTATTGACACTAGGTGTCCAGCATTTCTTTTGCTTTAAATGATTCTCATTTCCCTAAGCTAATTGCTGGCCATAATTATAACACTAAGGGGCTGGTTCAGCCCCATTAAGGTGGAAACACCAGAAATGACCGGAATAGGCTGGCTGTAAGGGTACAGGGACTGATGCCATGCAGGCTGATGTAGCCCAAACCAAGTAACAAGGCCCGTAGAGCTCCTTTGGAGCGGAAAATTTGCCTTTTAGCCTGTTGTATCATGGGCTCACAAGAGGCCAATCTTTTGTAATTAAGGAGCTCTTCTCCTTGCTGTTTTCCATCATCCATTCATCATCCAATCAAATTCATCACCAATATCATCCAACATATTTCCCCATTGTGAGAGCCCATTAGCAATCATTGACACAAGGTGTCCAGCATTTCTTTTGCTTTAAATACTGCTCATTTTCCCAAGCTAATTTCTGGCCATAATTATAACACATTATCAGTACCAACATAATCATTACTTCCAAGCCGTCTAGACCCTTTTATCTCACTCTGGAGAACCTCAAAGACCTCAAGTTTTCCAAGAAGATGTCCTATATCCCTGATGTTAGCTCCACCACGATAGTTCTGAACAGTCAGAATTATAATGCTTGGGCTGTCCTTATGGATAATGAGCTGGACAACATCTTTTGTGGGGAGATAATAAATGCAGATGACACTTTGATCAGTTCAGAAGTGGAGAAAAAGTCTTATCATCTCATCCTTAGGCATCTTGATGAGAATCATGTGACATGGGTTGCTGATACTCTTAGGGAAGATGAGAGAAGGAGGGGCAGCATCCTTTGGAAGTTGCTTAAGTCCAAATATGCTGGTGATTCTGTTCACCCAAAGGTTGTAGCCTTCCATAAACTATTCAAGTTACAATATTCAAATTGTAAGCAGTTTGTTGCAGATTCTAGGTCTAGCATAGCCAATTTTAAGTCATCAGGAATTAACATGGATCCTGAGTGTTTGTCACTCTTAATGCTTCAGAAGCTAAGAAAGGAGTTTAATTCTTTAGTCAGAATTATTTCTCAATTGGATCATCTTCCTGGGGAGGAGGATGTGCTGAAGAGGATTGAAAAGGATTATCTTCAGTTCAAGATGAAGGCGGGCTCTGGAACAGCCCTTGTTGGAAGCACTAGAAAATCTTGCAAGAAGGCAAAAGAGGATTTTTCCAAGGTCTTATGCTATAATTGTCAGAATAAGGAGCATTATGCTAAGGATTGCAAGGAGGCCAAGAAGAGAAAGAAGTCCAAAGAGAATGACAAGGAGGTCAATCTCACTAATGAAAACTTTGCAATGGTGGAGTTTGATGGTCCAAAGGAAATGGTTATTGGGGAAGAAGGTCCCAACAAGAAGGCCAAAATTGATGAGGATCAAAAAATGGACTTGATTGATTATGAAGTGAGTAATCTTAACCTCAAAAATGAGAACTTATCAGTGACTGATAAAGGTTCTGTCCTATTAGCAGGATTGAAGTAGGATTTTATTGTTTTGATTGATTCTGGTTGTACAGATCACATGTTCTTTGAACCAAATTTATCTTCATAATGATGGAGTTGTAAATATTGGTCAGAAAGGCAGAAAAATTCAGATTAAGGGAATTGGAAAAGTTATTCTTGCAAATCACTTGGGTTTCAAAATTTCTTTTGAGAAAGTGTTCTACGTACCAGAGTTGCCTTATAACGTTGTGTCTCTTGGAGTGTTGTGGAAAAAAGGTTTCCAGATTTGTTATCTTAAAGAAGATAGGTTTGTTATTGATATGGATGGGAGAAATGTTCTTATTGGACAAGTTTGGAATAAGCTTTTTTGTGCAAGCTTGTTCAAATTCTCAGCTCTGAGCACTGTTTCTCACAATAGAAGTGGCCATAAGGTAAAGGACAGTAACTGTGAGAGTTGTACCTTGGGGGCTAAGACTAGAAATATGTTCTCAAAGAGTAGAGATTGCAGTGATGTTCCTAGAGAGGAATTTTCCATTGATTTGGCAGGGCCATTCACACTGGAGTCCCTTGGTGGGGCAAGATACTTCACCAATTTAGTTGATACTGCAACTGATTATGTTTGGGTTAAACCAATTTGATCTAAGGATCAGAACACAGAGGAGGTTTCTGTAATCTTCAAGGTCTGGAAACAGAATGGTCAAATGAAGGAGATCAAGAGGGTTATTAACAATGGACGTGGTGAATTTGTGAGTAAAGAGTTGGAGAGGTTATTGAAAGATTATGGTATCATTCATATAGTCACTACTGCAAGTACTCCACAGAATAATGGAATAGTTGAGAGAATGAATAGGAATTTACTTTTCAAAGTCAGAACTATTATGTCTCAATCTGGTCTTCCAAAGTTCTTATGTGCTGAGTTGATGTGTACAGTCTGTCTGTTGCACAAACTTGTAAGTGTTAATGGGAAGAGTTCTCATTATCAGTTTTGGAAGTTGTACCCCAAAACATCACACCTAAGAATAATTGGTTGCTTGGTGTATTATAGTGTCCACCATGATGAGATGGTTGGAAAATTAGACCCTAGAGCCAGAACAGGGGCACTTTTAGGCTATGATTTAATAAGTAAATTGTTTAGGATCTATTTTCCAGGGACAAGAAAGGTTATCCGTAGTAGGGATGTAAAACTTGATGAAAGTACCTTTCCACTCAAAAGGAGTGAAGATGTTGTTGTGAATAAGTCACAGCAAGGAATAGAATTAGCACCTATTTCACCAGCAAAGGCTGAGGAACATGTGGTTCCAGAAGATGAAGAGTTGGCAGACATGCCAGCAGAGGGTTTAGTACCCGCTTCAGGGGAGTCCTTTAATTTGGAACCTGATGAGCCTCCACCTCCAGTTAGAAGGAGTGGAAAGGTTAGAGTGCCAGTTGATAGGTAAGGGGAATGGAAGTCCCATTATGCAGCCGCAGGATATGAGGAAGATACATTTCAGGAACAGTGTATACTCAATGAATTCCTGGAGTTGAGTTCAGAAATGGGTAACAGGGTTAACATAAATAGCTTTGGCCAAGCTATGAATTCTGATGAGAGAGCCAACTGGAAGCGTGCTATTTTTGAGAAATTTGATTCTCTGGAGAATAATAGTTTCTTTGAAGTGGTTAAGCCGGATTCTGTTCCAAAAGGAAAGACCATTGTGGGGTCTAGATTGGTGTTAAACAAGAATGTTGACACAAATGGAGTTTTGAAGAGGTTCAAAGCTAGATGCATTGCACAGGGCTTCAAGCAGAGAGATGATATTGATTACCAAGGAAATTTCTCACCAACTGGAAGGCTTTCCACCTTCAGGTACATCATTGCTCTGGTAGTGTAGTTTGGTGAAGAAATCAGACAAGCTGATTTTGTAACAGCATACTTGAATGCAAAACTTGGAGAGGAGGAGACTATTTATATGTCAATTCCTGATGGTTTTTAAGAATGGTTAGTAGAGACTAAACCAGAAACCATTAAGAAAATCTGTGTTAGAAGTTTTCTTTCAGCAGATAAAGGGGAATATGTCCTCAAGCTGTTTAGATCCCTGTATGGAGTGAAGCAAGCAGCTAGGTCATGGTATAATACCATGAGTGATAAAAAAATACAGATTGGTTTCAAGAAGTCTGAGGACAACCCTTGTCTCTTTGTGAGAAAGGATGCAATTTTGTTTGTATGAGTAAATGAAATTATAATCATTGGAAATGGTAAAGAGAGAGTCATGAATATACTCAAGAAGGAATTCAAGATAAAAGGTCTTGGTCTGGCACAACAGGTGCTAGGAATGAAAGTCAGTAAGAGCAAGAATGGTATTAAGTTAGACCAGAGCCACTACGTGGCAGCTATTCTTAAGCAATATCGCTTAGAAAATGTAAAGGAGTTTGGTACTCCCATGCAGTCAAAGATTTGTTTAGAGAAGTGTACAGATGAGGAGTATCTGGAGTTTTTTCAATCTGGGAACAACTACAGGTCAGCTATGGGATTGCTTAATTATTTGGAGCAGTGTACAAGGCCCAATATTGCCTTTGCAATTATTTTGTTGTCACAACACTTACAGAAGCCAAGCATGAGGAATTGGTCAGCATTTAAGAGAGTTATGAGGTATCTTAAAGGAACGCACAGTCTGGGACAGTTGTTTACAAAGTCAGCAAATTTTGATTTGGTTGTTTATTCCAATGCAAGTTGGGCAGATGGTAACACTAGGGAAACAACAAGTGGTTTCATATTATTCTTAGGTAAGAATCTGGTGTCATGGATGTCCCAGAAGGTATCAAAAATAAGTCTTTCATCAACAGAGGCTGAGCATAGAGCTTACTTAGCAGCTTCACAGGAGGCAAAATGTTTGAGGAAAATCTTAGAGGATACACATAAGCCACAAGGTTTTGCATGGTTGTATTCTGATAACCAGAGTCCCATTGCGTTGGCGCAAAACCAAGTGTTACATTCAAGAACAAAAAATATCAATGTTCACTATAACCATATTTGCAATGCGGTTAACAGAAAGGAGATTGTGTTAAGGTACATGCCTACTGGAGCAATGATTGCAGATATCTTGAATAAGGCTTTAGATAGGAAAAAGCATCAAGGCTTTGTGACTAATATGCAAATGTCACGCCTTTTGGATTAAGGGGGTGTGTTAAAATATGTATGCACTTATGCGTGTGCTACGTATAAGTGTAATCCAAATGGGATGCACATGTGGGCCTCTGTAGCCCATTGGACACACACATGGACCATACGTGCCTGTGTGGATGTCACGTATTTGGGGAAACTGGTCTCAAAACGCATGAAACAGGCCTATTGGTACACGGGCCCTAACGGGCCTGGTGGGGCATATGGGCAAATACAGCCAGATGGGCTTGTATGTGCATAATTGGGCCCAAGGTTTATTTTGGACATGCTTGGCAAGACGGGCTGGCACGCCAAAGTATGTTGAACTCACTTTTTGGGCTTGGGGCAGCCCATTGGGGCTGCAGCCTGTGTTGCAGCCCATTTGGGTCTGCCGCCCGTGTTGCGGCCCGCTTGGGGCTGCTGTTTTTGCTTATGGCCCGTTTATGGGGTGCAGGGCCATTGTAGGGGGAAGAGGGACTCAAAATGGAGTCCCCCCACCCCGGTTGGGGCTGTCAAGCCAGTTGCCGCTGCCGCGCTGGGTGGCCCCCATGGAGCCGGGGCCAATGGCCCAGGCTCCTCCCCCTCCCCTCGCTTGCCATTGCAAGGAGGAGGAGGAAGGGCTGGCTGGGTTGAACCAGCCAGAGACCGGTCAGGGTGGGGGGGACTTGATCAGCCCCCCACCAAATGTGGTGGCTGGGCCGGTTGCAGCAAGGCAACGGGCAGTGGGGGGCAATTGACCACCCCTCCCCCCCCACCACCAAAAGGGGTGCTCTCCCCACCCCTTTACCAAGGGGGAGGAGTGACGGGCTGGAGGGGATTTGACAACCCCCCAGCCCACCTACCTTGACAACGCCCTGGGGGTATCAACCTCCAGGGCCCCTGGTAGGGGGATTTGACCACCCCCTCCAGGGATTTGAGTGAAAGAGGGGGGGGGCGGCATGTCCGCCGGTTAAACACCCCCCATGTGTGTCTGAGACCGGACCCATGTGTCCAGGGTCCCACCTGGCCATTTGTATGGCCAGGGGCTGGTTGCATGAGGCAACCAGCCAGAATGTGATGTAACTGGGCCATTTGTAACAGACAACCGGCCAGGGGCTTGAAAAGCTAAGGGGCTGGTTCAGCCCCATTAAGGTGGAAAAACCAGAAATGACCGGAATAGGCTGGTTGTAAGGGTACAGGGACTGATGCCATGCGCGCTGATGTAGCCCAAACCAATTAAAAATGCCTGTAGAACCTGTAGAGCTCTTTTGGAGCGGAAAATTTGCCTTTTGGCTTGTTGTATGATGGGCTCACAAGAGGCAAATCTTTTGTACTTAAGGAGCTCTTCTCCCTGCTGTTTTCCATCATCCATTCATCATCCAATCAAATTCATCACCAATATCATCCAAAGTACTGCCCCATTGTGAGAGCCCATTTGCAATTATTGACACAAGGTGTCAAGTATTTCTTTTGCTTTAAATGCTGCTCATTTGGCTAAGCTAATTCCTGGCCATAATTATAACACAAGGTATTAAATATAATAAAATGGAATATTTCTCGGCCAGACCCCCAATTCTCAGCCTTGTGGATGCCAAGACCCTTGATGTCTTTTAGCTACCAGAGGTGATAGAATAAATAATAAATATATTATTTAATAAATGCAGCAAAAATCTGTAAAATATTTGGATAAAGCTTATTGCAAGGTTAATTGGTTTGGTTATGGTTTATTTTCATGAATCAATATAGATAAATTGATTATTAAATATTTTTATAGAGGGGCCACAATTATATTGGTGATCTTTAACACCTCTCTTCAGGGATTTCAGTATGAAAACACATAGGCCTGGTTACTTTGGGCCCTTTAGTTTAAAGGATATTTTTCCCAAAGATAATATGTATACAAAATACACGGTGGAGTGGCAGGCTTTTTAACCAAGCTGCAACGACAGAGAAAGGATAATAAGAATCAATGGTATATTATCAAATTCTTTGGGTATCTGTTTGGGAGGTGCACTGATGGGTTAAACCTGTATACTGGGGTTGCAAGGTTGTTCAGCAGCTTAAATTGATAAAAAGAGGGTTGAGGATGGATATTATTAATCAGAATAAGCCATACATCACTTAATTATCTCTTATAAGTATTTGATTACCTTTGCAAGGTGTCTGGATATAAATATAACTGGGTCTCTGGGTATCAATATCCTCAAAAGAGCTCTTTATTTATAGCTTTTGGAGTCCCAACATTGTCCTTCTGAGGGGTAAAGGGGCTGAAAGGGACAGACACTGGGGCTATCAGGGTAACCAGTGGAAGCCTGTCACGTGTTCTTGGTGCTGTAACACGGGTAGAATCTAATTCCACAGGGTATGGGAATTATTCTACTTTATAATTGATGTTTGGACATTTGAATAACACTAATATGTCCTTTTTATTTATTGTTTAATTAATTATCCTTATTAAATGTTCCCAGTAAGTTAATAATTATTTTAATATACATTCCTACAGATATTCTGATTTTGGGTGAGTTCTCATTATGTATTAAATAATTGGAGTAAAGTCATGATATTGATTTTACTCCTTATTTTCAAAATTCAGTATATTTATCAAAATAATTACTTAAAAATGTAAGTCATGGGTATTCATGTAATATTTTTAAATCATAAGTTTCCTTAGTATGTCACAAAAATGTTGATGTGTAGAAATTCTTATAATAGTACATCAAAGTATTTTAATATATTTTTAGAAGTAGTGATTGTCTTATTTTCAATATTTTTGGTACTTTAAATTATATTTAATAAAAAACACGTATAAAGGTTATTTAAGTATTTTTACATAATTTCATGTAATTTTAGACTATCTACTATCCACAGGAACATTTATTACATATGTAGAATGTTCCCATAGGGGCTGTAGCATGTTTACATGGTACCTAAGTTTCTCAGGCCGCCTGTCACTTTGTCAACCCGTAGTCCTGCGGCTGCATACTTTTCAGGGGCCCAGGGCTGCGTAAAAAACTTTGACAGAGTGAAAGAGCTGTAGCTCAGCCGCGCGCGGGTGCATTGGCTGCCGCGGCTGCGTGCGGGAATTGTGATAGAACACATTTCCATCTGTAACTCCTAAAATATACATAACACCTCAATTCTGACTGAATTTTAGGTGTGAAACCTATACATGACAGTATGTGTAAAATATTTAATTGGCCAAAAAGTTCAATAGTGGTGCCATGGTATTTTGGTCTTTCTTTCCTTAATTATTTAAAAATATAAGGAGTTGGATTTCAAGGGTGGGGTCAGTGAGTGACCCTACCTAATGTTGGGTTGAGAATCCATTTTTTCAATAATATTTATGGTTTTCCTACTCCTTCTTATGTTAATTTTATTATTAATAATTTTATTTTATTTCTGTTACTTTTGAAGCTTGCTCTTCAATAGTAGAAAGCCAACATAGAGTAAGAAGCATTTTTGAACTAATGTTTTGGTGAGATAGAGCTTGAAAGGGAAATAGACAGTTATAATAGTAATATTATACAACTGATACTAAAGGCTCTGTTTAGGCTTCCCTCCTAACTCATTTTGGCAAGGAGGGTCACACTAAGAAAAATAAACAAAATGATGCGGCTAATTGCTACTTAAGCCTAGTGTTCAGTTACTTACAATTCTGTATCACTAACGCAAAATCTGGAGATGAAGAAAAGAGGTGGAGATTTGAATTTTTTTGGTGCTTTAATAACAGCTTCATATTTATTATAAAATATTCAGATGATGATGAAAAAATGAGTTAATCAGTTTACTAATCTTTTCTCCTCTGCTTTCTTTTCAGCTTGATACAAAAATAGAAAATCAATTTGGTTTTCATATTGATGCTAACAGGCCTACTTTTAGGGATGATCTATTGAACTCTTACACCCTTCAAAATTTTCTAAGCAAAATTCTAATTTCTTTCAATACTATTGGCTCAAATTTCTGAATGAAAATTATGGTTGAGTACTCTTTTTCACCACTTTACCTTCTTTTTTCTGATATATTTAATAACAGATACTGATGATGTCTTCTGAATCTGATAATTGATACTGGACTATAATGAATTGATGATAGTTGGTGAGATCTGGGCAGGCAGTAGATGAGATGATATATGAGTGATGGTGGGGGGGAATAATGGATGAGAGGGTTCCTTATAGCATCTAGAGGATTTTGGGTCGAACAACTGAGGCTGTATTACTTTACCCTTCCCAATAGTAACTTTCTGCTTTTCACACTTCAAGTTTCATGGTTGTTGTCTTGCCCACTTTGACATATCCTTTTCCTCATTAACATCTACCTCAGTCTATAAGAATGACACAAATAGAGCACAAAATCAATGTTGAAGTCTGCTTACCACCTCTGTCTTGCGTAACAACCTTCCAATCTTGGAAACTGACTCAGTATATACTTGAAAATCTTGCAGTCAGCTCTATACTGGTTGACTATCCATTCAAGATTTTCTCTTCTACCCTGGGTATCATCAACCCTTGGACTTCCATTCTCAGTCACGCACTCACACTAGTTTGCACCCATGCCTAGAAAGCCACATTAGCTGTATAGTTTGAAAATTAACTAGTCCCCTACCCTGCATAAGCTACACCTTCACATTTGCATTGTCTTTACGTGTCATTCCTTCCTGTCTCATCCATTACATCCTTGTACACTCATATTCTATTGTCTCACACCTATGCTACAAACTTTGAAATGACTGTACTTTTATTTAATTTTCCCATTCTGTTCCTGACATTCATTTCCTTAGGGTTCTCCAACTGTAGATGGCCATCCATTGGGTTTAATCTAGTTATCTTTGGTTTACCTTATAAAGGCTGCATTGCCTGCCTGAAGATTGTCTACTCAGTTCATTGATTTGATACATTCTTTAATTTGCTAAATCCAGTCATCACATTGGACTTGGCTTTAGTTCTTTCCCGTTGGAACAATTTTCCTCTTGCTGTTTGTTGAACCATCAACACTTAAAGTTTGCACTTTGCTGCTAGCCTTGCTCCTTTGTACTTGCCGGTTTCATTCAGCCTCTCCCTTTGCGCTCACAATCATCTAAGATTGCCCTACAGTATGTGGGGTTGTTGTGTGACAGTAAATTAAATAACCCAACTCCTCTATTTTAGTTTTCCAAACTATAATAGATTCTTATTTACAATTTCACATACTGACTCAAATGGGAATGCTTCCCTCACCCCTTACAATGATGATATTCATTGGGCAGGGAGATCCAGCGCTTCACAGGACCAACAAACTTTATATCCCATTCCTTCTTCCAAATATTCTTTGGTTGAACCTCTTCAAAATCCCTTGCTCCTCAAGGGGATGCTCTAGTGGATCCTTTCAAAGAAATTGAAGATTCCAAACATTCCTCCAATGAGACCTTGACTTGTGGTAGATCAAGGGTTAAAACTAGTGCTCCCAAGACCAAAGCCTCAAATTTTCTCTTAATGATGATCCAGTCTCTCAATCAAAATGCCTTGCAATATGACCCAAGTCTTCCTAGTTTCCATACTGTGGGCATGAAGCAGCCTGATAATTTTACAGGAGAAAATTCTCATAAGCTTAGATCCTACCTACAGTCCTGAAAAGTTATCTTCTCAAACAATCCCACCAATATCCCTTCTGATCAAGATAAAGTTATGTATGCATCTTCCTTCCTAGGGGGAAGAGCCTCACAGTGGTTTGAGCTGTATCTCAAACTATTATCTTATAATAGTCCCACATGTATTCTTAACAATTAGGAAAAGTTTGAGAAACAACGGTTCACCCTGTTTGGAAACCCCAACAAAGTTCAAAACACCAAATACAAACTTAATAATCTATTCATGAAAGAGAATAGCAGAGTTTCCGTTTATATCTCCCATTCCTGAACCTTGTAGTCTTGCATCCAATGGGACAAGGGAGAACTTTTATTTCACTCTAAAAAGTTTTACCGGAACACCTAATTGAACAGCTTTCAGTTGGGGGACATAAGAAAACCTCCCTTCAGCAGCTAATTTAACAAGTAATTGAGCTTGATAATGGCTATCACACCAAGAACTGCTCTTGGGAAAACAACCATGAATTTTCAGCCTTGGTTCCAAATGTGAAAAACTCTTCAAAGTGTCACACAACCACCCCACGTACTATAGGGCAATTCTTAGATGATTGTGAGCGCAAAGGAATACCAAGTGCAAGGGCAAGTGCAAATAGCGAGATCCAGTTGAAAAGTGCAAACTTGGTTATGCCACTCAACAAATGGTGAGATGAATGGAAAGTGTTCCAAAGAAGGAAACTCAACCTGAGTCCGATGTGATAACTAGGTTGCAGCAAAATGCGAGAACGTATGAAATTAACTAACTGAGGAGACAATCATCAGGCAAGGGGATAGCCCTTATAAGGTAATCCAAAGTGACTAGATACAACCTGGTGATGAGCTAACTACAGGTGAAGCGGTGAGGCAATGAATGACAGGAACGGAATAGGAAATGAAGCAGTGGTATAGATCCAAGGTCTTAGCGTAAGTGCAAGACAATAGAATCTGAGCGTACAATTGCATGACAAATTGAGATAGGAGCGAGTGATGTTGAAGGTAATGCAAATGAGAGGTAATAGCGTATACAGGGTAGGGACTAGTCCAATTGGAAACTATACAGTCGTGATGGCTTGGTTAGACGTAGATGCGAACTAACAAACAATGCATGACCAAAGATGGAAGTCCAAGGCTGTTGATTGGCCAGGGAAGGAGATTGGATCTCATAATGGATGGTTGACCGGTATGGGGTTAACTTCAAAGTTTGCAAGTATATACTGAGTTGGTTGCCAAGATTGGAAGGTCAGCGCGAGCCAGAGGAAATAGCGGATTGCACCATTGATGTTGTGCTTTTATTTGTGTCACGCTTTTAGACTGAGGTAGATGGTACTGAGGAGAGGATATGTCAAAGTGGTGAAGACAATAATCCTTAAGTGCAAAGCGTGACACAAAGCAAAATTCAAAGAATACAAAACACTCAAAACCAAAACAAACCTTGAACTCCAACCCAAAGGGGAAAGATGTCTCCAAAACTCCAAAATTCCTGGAAAAGGAAACAGGGATGCTCCAGAACAAGGAACAGAAAAGGAGGGAAAAGGAGGGTTTATTTATGTATTGTGGAGGAAAAAATGATTTCAATAGTTGTGCAAAGTGGCTAAACAGTCAAAAAATTACACCACAGAAATCAGAATTTCACTTGCTAGCAAGTGCAATCAAGGAGCTCATGCCCAATGTATGACTGAGCTCAGGTGAAGCTCTGGCCAAGCTCAGGTAAAAATTTATCCAAGATCCAATGCACAGTCACTTTGAACCAAAAAAAAGTTGGAGAATGAACATACCTTCAACTAGAGATTGGAGGGAGCTTCAACCAGAGATTCCTTGATGGAACTTGCCAGCAAGTGCCATCACTTTTTTTGTGGTGTTAGCTTGTAGTTTTTCCAACACCATTTTAGGCCATGACTTCCTAGTTTACTGGAATCCAGATGTGAGTTGGCAAGAAGGAGTAATCAACCATGCAAACCTTGCAACCCCAGGACAATAAACTTTCTGTAAAACATAAATTAAACAGCCTACCTGACACTGTTGTTGAGTTGGATGAAAATTTTCCACCAGGAGATTTGAAATATTCTGACCTTCATTCCCAAATTAACTCTTCAGATTTAGGAGTTATTGCTTAGTTTTCTTACTTAACTCTTCTTTGTTTCTTTGAAGAGAAACAGGCGCCTACAAAACAGTGTATTTTGAGCTCCCTAATCCTCTTGCATCATGCAAGCACTTCAAACCCAGTGCTTAAAGATGAAGGGATTGAATTTCTAGAAATCATTTGAAGAGTCTTTACCTTTGGTTTACCATGAATTTGCTGACATATTCTCATTTGTAAAAGCAGATAAACTTCCTCCTTCCCATTCTTATGATCACAGGATTGAACTTACTAGCCAATCTCCAGCAGGCAGACCAGTCTACTCTCTCTCAAAGCAAGAATCACCCGCGCTTCAAGAATACATTGCGGAAAATGTATTGAAAGGATTTCTTTGAAAAAGCAATTTGAATACTGGCTTTCCAGTCCTATTTGTTTGAAAGAAAGACGGTGGCTTTTGCCTTTGAATCAACTACAGTAAACTGGACCAGGTAAACCGGAAGAATACCTATCCAGATTTGCATTGAAAAAGATCATCAGTATCTGAATGCAATGAGAACACAGTTTGGAATTTATCAGTATACTGTCATGCCTTTTGGCCTCTGCAATTCTCCTTCCACTTTTCAACATTTTTTCAAAGACATTTTTTCTGACCTGGTACAGAAATACCTTTTGGTATCTTGAAAATATACTTGTCTGCTCAAAAACTCCTCAGGATCATGTTGCACATGTGAAAGAGGCGCTTCAGCAACTTTGAAATGATAACCTGTTCACAAAAGCCTCTAAGTGTGAATTAAAGCCTAATTCTCTTCAGTTTTAATGTGTCATAGTCTTTCAGCAAGGGCTATCAATGGAACCAGCCAAAAGTCAGCGCATATTAGACTGGCCCACACCTTCTTCAGTCAGATATCTTCAAGTTTTCATTGGCTTCAGTAATTTTTACAGGAGGTTTATTGAGCATCACGCCAAGAAAACTGTGAATATTAATACCCTTCTTCAGAAAGACACTCATTTTTCTTTTAAAGAACAAGCAGATTTTGAATTCAAAGCTCTAAAGAAAGCCTTAACTACCATTCCAATACTTGCTCATTTTAATGAGATAGCTTGCACCATTGTCAAAACAGACGCAAGCAACTATGCAATTGCAGGATTAATCTTGCAGCTTTCTTCCTCTTCCTCTCTTTTTCATTGCATAGCATTTCATTCTTGCAAGCTGCTTGCTGCAGAGCTTAACTACAAGATTCATGATAAGGAACTTCTTGCAATTGTTTAATGCTCAAAGAAATTGTGTTCATAACTTTTAAGTCTTATGAAACCTTTTGAGGTCTTAACTGATCACAATTCTCTTAAGTATTTGATGAGCTCAAAAGTCCTTACACACAGACAGGCATGTTGGTGATGAGCTCAAAATTCCTTACACACAGACAGGCACTTTGGGCCACGTAAATCTCCAAGTTCAACTTTAATATCTCATACCTCCCCGGAAAACAAGGAGTATTCCCTGATGCTCTATTGCCTTGGGATGACATTAAACCAGGGGGGGAGCACCTTTGCCAATAACAACACTGAAAACGCTAGGACACTGTTCTCCAACCAGTCTTCCCAACTCAGTTTGATCATCACCCACTTTTGAGACAAGGCTTCTTAACTTTGACAAGCTCAACTTGACAAAACCAAGTGTAAAACACTTTGCAATAGTGAAAAACTATTGTATAGTGATTACAGTATTGATGAAAATGGTTATTTAGTTTATAAAGATTGTATAGTAGTACCAGATAATCCTTGCATAAAGTTGGATATCTTTGAGTCTTGGCATGATTCTCTGCTCTCTGGCCATCATAGGCAGGATAAAAACTACCAATTGATCACACAAGACTTCTATTGGCCTGGTATGACCAAACAATTAAAAGACTATGTCAGCGCGTGCTATGAATGCAATCATAACAAGTCATTGAAACAGCAGATGTATGGCCTTCTCCACCCACTTCCAATCCCACCTATTCCTTTGCACTTGTTTTAAATGGATTTCATTTTGAAATTACCTGTTTCCACTGGTTATAATGGTATTTTAGTATTAGTAGATTGCTTCTCAAGGATGGCTTTATTTCTTTTCAGTAATTTGACTGTCTCTTTGGAAGACTTAGCTAATTTATTCAAGAGAATTTTTATTATCAAAACATGGTCTTCCCAATAATATAGTTAGTGATTGTGGATCTTTGTTTTTCTCTAGCTTCTGGACCTTGCTATTCCAACATTTTAAGATCACTTGCAAATTATGAAAGGCTTACCACCTGGGAAGGGATGGGAAAACCAAAGAGTTAATCAGATTCTCAAACAGTATCTTGCAATTTGTGTTTCCTATCAACAGGACAACTGGTTGCAATGGCTCCCATTAGCCAAGTTTTCCTACAAAAACTCCACTCATTCCTCCACCAAAAAGTTGCCCTTCCAGACTCTTTATGGTAGAAATTCAACTTTTTCTTCCATTCACGTAGCACCTTCTCAACTTGCTACCAATTACCTCATTCACATTCAATCTCTTCATAAAAAACTTCAAAACAACCTTGAAGCAGCAAAGCAGTGCTACCAGCAGAAAGCAGACCAACTTTGCACTACGGTACCAACCTTTGCAATAGGAGACCAGGTATGTCTCTATTCTTGAAAAATTTCCAGTACTTTCCCAACCCAAAAACTCTCTGAATAAAAATTTAGCCTCTTCAAAGTCAAATCATTCATCTCTCCCAATGCTTTTTAACTTACCTTACCTGAAAAATGGAAAGGTATCCACCTGGTCTTTCATGTATCTCTCCTAGAGCCAGCTTGAGTCCTTCAACCAGGAAAGACTCATCCCCCTCCTGAACCAGTCAATGTCAAAGACCATCTAGAGTGGGAAGTAAGCCTTATTCCAGATTCCAGGTTACCCAAAGGAAAACTCCCATAACTTGTGGAATGGACTGGCTTCCAGTCCAAAAAAGATTGCACCTCATGGGTGTGGAAATTAGAGTGAGATTCTCTGGCAGAATGATTGAGGAAAGGAGGATTGAGATCTAATGAAGCTTAGATGAGCAGATCAAGGATTCTAGAGGATGATCTCAGGGGGCACTTGGGTTCAAGGATTTGACTGAACAGATGATGATTGTTCACTTGAGAGCTGGCAGTTTAAGTAGTCTAAGTACAAGATAGGCTGGCCAGTGGTGAACAAGATGAGTAACTACAATGAATAAAATTTATTCAATACTGAGCCTTGGAGTCCGCACTGCATGGAGGAAAACATAGTGCAGACTGAGATCAAAGAATATAGAGCTGAAACAAGCATGGTTTTGCTCAAGATTTAGGCAACATGAACATCAGGCTAAAAATCAAACAATGGGAACCAGCCCATGATCTTTGCAACTCCCCCAATTTGGTTTGAGACTTCCATGCAAACTACACTGGAAAACCTTGCCAGTCTTTATTACATCCCTTCCAATTCCATTCCACATTTCCATTCTATTCCATCTCATAAATCCAATCACATTTTTCATTCCATCCCATCTCATTTCCATTTTCTTTAAATTATATGTTTTTCATTACAGCCTTTGATTTCTATATTTATTTATTCTCTGTATTTATGCAACAAATTCCTTTATCCCTGTAAAAATATATAGATATAATATACATATATATATATAATAATAAAAATTCCATAAAAAATCACAAACTATCCTTTATTTCCTGTTCCACCTTTTCCCAATTTTTGGTCAATTCCGCTACCATTAACCTAAATTCATCCAAATCTTCATCATTTATTAAACTCAACATTTGGTGCAACACAAGAACTTGTGCAACCAAATGCTTTTCAAAGATCTCTTTGCACTTTGAATTTGAAGCACTCTTCTGCCAGGAATTCCATCCACCTTCCTCCAAGAATTCTTTGTAAGCTCTCTCTCTTTTTCCTTGCAACAAACCCTCTCCAACATTGCCAGTCAAACGCCTTGCATTGGTATTGATTGGTACCACAACTTGCACTTGGCTTTTCTTGCCTTGGCCTTCTGTCCCATTCTCTTCTGTCACATTTCCTTCCACTCCAAATCTCTCCTCTTGTCCCGTCTCATTTCTTTCCTCTGCTCCATTTCCTCCACTCCCTTTATTTCCTCCCTCTTGGTCCCATTCCATTTTCTCCTTATTCTTCCACCTGTCCTTCCCTTGTATCCTTGGTTGTCACTACAACTTGCTCCTCACCCTGTACCTTGCTAATTCACACCTTGGAATCCATTTGGTTTGCTTGGAACTTGCCCAATTGTCCAAAATACAGTGTTGGTGGTGGAGGTGTATTAGTTGTGTACCTCCCAAATCTCAGCAATACTATGAGGAGGGATGGTTAAGTTATATTAGTTTTAATTTTACCATTTGGTCAGTCTTTAGCTTTACTCACCTGGGTTCTGCAATCCTAGGAATTCAATCTCCATCACTGGAGGAATGTGATAATTCAAGCGTGGGACAGACCTTCAACATTGAACTTCACTTGTGGAAGCTACTGGGGTATTGACCACCGGTTTTCTATTTAACCAAAACATACTGGCTAATTTTTGAAGAAAACACTGCTTGCACTTGCCTTAGAGACCCCAAATGGCAGTCCTAGGGACACACCACTCATTTTGGAAAATGCAGTTGTTTCAATGGTGAGATGATGATGACAACATGGTTAAATCAAAATTTTTATTTAAAGAAATTAAGTAAATTATCAACTAAAGGGTATACAGTAGGTAAAAATACTTTTTGAATCAATCAGAAAATCATCTGAATGCTTGCAGCAGTTTGCAGCTTTATACCTGGGCAACTGTCATGCTTCAAGGTTAAGGGTTATTTTATTCCCCACTTTGACATATCCTTTTCCTCAGTTTTATCTACCTCAGTCCATAAAAATGACACAAATAGAGCACAAAATCAATGGTGCAGTTGGCTTACCACCTATTGCTTGCGTAACAACCTTCCAATCTCAGCAACTGACTCAGTATATACTTGCAAATCTTGCAGTTAACTCTATACCAGTCAACCATCCATTCAAGGTTTGCTCTTCTACTTGGGGTATCATCAAACCTTGGACTTCCATTCTCAGCCACAAACTCACACTAGTTTGCACCCATGCCTAGAAAGCCAAATTAACTGTATAGTTTGCAAATAGACTAGTCCCCTACCCTGCATAAGCTACACCTTCACATTTGCATTTTACTCACGTGTCATTACTTCCTGTCTCATCCATTATATCCTTGTACACTAATATTCTATTTTATCACACCTATGCTATGACCTATGAGTCAACTGTACTTTTATTTCATTTTCCCATTCTGTTCCTGTCATTCATTGCTTTCAGATCTCTAGCTGTAGATGGCCATTCATTGGGTTGTATCTTGCTATCTTTTGATTACCTTATAAAGGCTGCATTTCCTGCCTGAATATTTTCTCCTCAGTTCATTGATTTGATACATTCTTGAATTTGCTAAATCCAGTCATCACACTGGACTTGGCTTTAGTTCTTTCCCATTGGAACACTTTTCCTCTTGCTGTTTTTTGAAAAATCAACCCTTAAAAGTTTCCCTTTGCAGCTAGCCTTGCTACCTCACACTTTCCCATTTTATTCAGCCTCTCCCTTTGAGCTCACAATCATCTAATATTTCCCTATAGTACATGGCTTGGTTGTGTGAAACTGCTATAGGTGTTGTTGGTGAGAATTTTGGAGTTTGTCGGATATATTTTCCAGGGTAGAACCTTTCCCAAGATCAGGTGTATGGAGAGGGCCTTGGGGGATTTCCAGAAGTGTTGGGATTTGCTCAGGTACAGAAAGGGATGAAAGGGTTTGGGATCTTTAGATATACAGGCAGATAAGAAGGATTTTGGAGCTTATTTGAAAATGTGGGAGGACTTAAGAAGTTTGAATGCCTGTGTATATATGTAAATATCTCTTAAAGCTTGAGCAAGTGGAAGGATATAATAAGTTTTGAGGATTTTTTAGACTTAAAATATAGGGGTAGATTACTAGGAGACCTCTGTAGTTACAAGAGAAAATAAATAGGTTCCTGCTCAGGCATGGAATTTTATGTTTTGACAATACTATGACTATTGTTAACCAAGAGAGAATATTTAAATAAATAATTATGCTAAGCCTTTGAGTCCTGTAGATCTAGCCATAATACTATTTCAAGTATAAGTTACAGCTATTGGTTGAATAATAGTTTTTGAGGAGAAAATTATTGAACAATCTTCAATTATCTTGATATCCATAAGAAAATTAGGGGTGGTTTGAGTGGTTTACTATAGATTAATCTTTCTCCTGAATTAATTTATCATATTATCATTAGGGATACCAAGTTAATATTATCAAAGAAAACATTTCTTCCTTTTATGATGAAATAAAATAAAAATTGAGGGGAAGAATGAAGTGAAATGGATTACCACAGTTTGTTATTTTTGAAAGAAGTTAATTTTTAGTTTGAAAGTAATTCATTCAAAATCTCAGAATATGTGAAAATTAATTAATAAGGATAAAATATTAAATACAATATTACCACTATTTCATAATTAAAAAAGGGGATATTTATACAAAATCAATTAATTAAAGCACATCAAAAATCACAAAATTCCATGGGAATATTCATGAAATCTTTACACATGTAATTTTACTGTTACATACGACCCAAAAATGCTGTGAACTGAGAAATAATACCAAAAGGGAGTGGATGTATTGTACACAAAGAAATGGAGTTAAATTTCTGAGAAATTAAAGATCATAGTGTAGCTACATGAGTAGCCACAGTATATTTTAATTTAAATAATTATTATCTGCTAGGGAGATTAGAATAGAGTTAATGTGAATTTTCTTGAGGGGTGATTTCTATCCTAATAAATAATTTTAAGTTAAATAAAATTGAGGAAAGATTTGGAAGTTTGATTTTTTTTTTATGATTTGAAAGTAGTTAAGAGTAGAAATGAATAATTTTAGACACAGATGACTGATTTCAAGAACCAAAAGTGGTGATAGAGGCTTTCTGAAGATGAAAATCATTACTCAGGTTTGATTAGGATGTATAAAAGTTAGCAAAACCAACATTTCTTTTGAACAAACTCACAATTTTAATGGTGATTTTCTGAAATACACCTACCCCTTAACTGGTGTATTTCACAATGGCCGTTTTCATAAAAATGGCAGGCTTACAAAATGAAACCTGCAATTTATGCCTTAAAATTGATCAACATGCAAAAAACACATCCACACCTCAACACAACAATTAACTTTGTCACCAATCCTCAAGCTTCACACATCAAATCACCATTTTCATTTTAGTACAGATAATCTTCATCAACTCAACCTAGATTGGAATACAAAACAACTCAGTCTCCAATCACCTCTGAAATTGGTTCCAAGATCACAAGCAGTCACAATCTGGTTTATTATACCTGTCAGACACAACACAAGTACAGTTGTCCAAATGTCTGCACAACTGACATGTCTAGTTGGTATAGTGGGTAAGAACTGGGCTCATCCTCCATTATCTGATACCAAGCTCACTGGTTCAAACCATTATAGAGACAAGAATCAGTCAATTTTGACTAGTTTTATAATTATATATCAAATTTTGATATTATTTCATAATAATTTGTAAGTATGTTTTTATGGGTATTGATTATGGAATTAAAACCTTGATAATATATATTATCAAGAAGGAGATCCAATATAGCTATAAATTGATTCATGAGGACCCAGATGCATCCCAACTATTGATATAGAATTTCACAAAGTGTTCCATCCCTTTGGGAATGAGTTATAGTAATTATATTAATCCATACTCTCTACTTTGTATAGACAAATTAAATATTTTAATCTTACCCTTCTTTGGGATGTGTTAATAATTAAATATACTGATCTGAGCATTGATTGATTCCAAACAGAGCAAAAAGAGTTCAGTTGTGAGTTATGGTAGTTATATTAATCTATAATCTCTACTCTGTATAGATAAATTGCATATCTTAATCTTATCCCTCTTTGCAATGTAACCATACTTTAATATACTCCACTGAGCCTTTCTTTCTTCCATTCTGAGTGCTCAGAGCTGATTTTTAAGTTGTAAAACTTATAAAATTATTGAAAAGAGTATACAGACTTAATATGTATAATATATGCCAAGAAACTTGGAATTAAGAGGCAAATACATGATCAAGTTATATGTAAATGAAGGTATCAAATCATTATGAGTGTTTCTAGGAATTCTAAAATGTCCATTTGGGTGATTTCTAAGTCTTAGGACCCATTCACTGTTGGAGTCAATGATTGGATCAGGGAATCTTACTCAACTCAGAAAGTTGAGGACTGGATTTGAAAGAAACAAAGTTGATTAGTGAATTGAAAGGTCCTGGAAAAGACCAGTTTAAGTAGACAACTAGAGAGCCCCTCACAGGGGGCCTAAGGCACTTGATGACTAATCAACCATGGAAGAAACTATATTGATAGATGAAAAGATGAGGAATTATGGAGTAAGCCAACAAGAGTGTATTGATAAGTCAATAAAGGAAAAGCTAGCTAGAATAAGAAGATTATGTGACAGAAAAGGATCATGGCTAGCAGCATAAACACAATACTCCAACATTAACTGCGGAAATTTGAGTGAGATGCTTTGGTTGAGGTTTGAAGAATGAGATGAGAAGTAATCTCATGATGCCAAGAGGAGCGGATCTGGGCAGCCAAGGAGGGTACTCCAGTTCAGTCTAAGTAAGAACAGATGATTGTCATTCACTAGATAGCAGGCCGCTGTGGTGGTCTTTTATAGATGCGAGTTGGAATAGGCTGCGCGCTGCATGCTCAGCAGTAGCGGCGGGCTCAGAAGGGGAAGCGGGCTCAGAAATGGGTGCGGCTTTGCCCCAGCAAGTTGAGCTGCAGGCTCAGCAGCAGTTGAATTGGGCTCAGCGTCTGGAGAAGCGCGATGGACAGATTGGACAGCTTGCGCATTGCAAGATGCCAATCTGGATTGCGCTGATATATCTCAGATATCTGGAATGGCGCGTTGGGAAGATATGGAAATGCGCGGGGGGCTCCAAGTTGTGCACAGCACAAGGCCACGTCATGAGAAGGCCAAACTGGGTGGACGTAATGGCAGGCGGGTAATACGGATGGATATGGGATATGGGTTGTGGATTATGGGATGGGAAGGATAGGGTTGAGGCTAGGGTTCTGTGCTTAGGGGTTTTATTTCATTATTCTTGCTTTTTTCTGATTGTACTTAGGTTAGGGTTGAGGGGTAGGCTACTTAAGCCACACTCTCAACCCAGGTATCATGGAGGATTGTATCACGGAGGATCATTGGTTGCCATAGGTTTTGGAAGGATCTTTACTCTCAATTCTCTATCTCTCAGTCAAAGGGTGAACAGTTGCACTCAGGGTTTACAGAAGCAGGGGATCAATAACTTCCAAACTTGGAACAATTAAAGGAGAAGTCCTCTTCTGAACTCCACATCTGGGGGTCTGGCCGGGAAGTAATCTTTTGTTCCTTGTCTCTTGAAACTAACAAGCGCAATGTCCCAGTACCACCCATTTACCTTTGCAGGGTCATCTAATGTTACCCCCACCCCTCTTCCTCCTCCTCCTCCTCCTCCGGCTTCTTGGAAGAAACCCTCATCAGGGACGGGATATGGTGTCCCTCATTCTGACAATGGCTCCAACCACAAGCCAGTTTGCATCAGGCTGCCTGAATATCCTCACTTCCAGTTCAACATGGAGGACATTGAGCAATTCATTGCTCAATACAAAGGAATTGCCAACGCGGAAGGTGCAATGGGTTTGGATAAGGCTTGGCTTGTTGTCCTCTTCATCACGGAAAAAGAAAAGCTTTGGGATGTGGAGGAGATAGAGGGGTATGAGGAACTTGATTGGCCAAAACTGAAGGCAGAAATCTTGGCTTGGTGGGGAAGGGGCAAACCTTGGTTTTGGGAAAGCAAATTCAAGCAAGCCGCGGCGGAAGCAAGCGCATGGCAGAGTCCAGAAGCGGGCACAACTGGGGGACTACATGGCAATGTTTGATTGGATCTATTGATACCTGGCAAAGAACAAGGTAATATTGGGACAGACGGGCGCAATGAAGAGGGTATTTTTGGGAGGGATCAGTACCCCACTTTGCAGGCAGGTGCAGCGGCACCTGTACCACAAAAACTTGGTGAAGAGGTTGTTGGATGGGAGTATTGCGCTTCTTCTGGACATCCTTGTCATTTGTTGCGCAGTGGAGAGCAAGCTGGACTCAGAGGAACTAAGGGAGGACATGGCAAGGTCATTCCCAATGGGGGCTAAGAAGTCTGCTTCCCACACTCCGGCACTACCAACGCAAGCTCTGGTTGCGGGCCCCTCAAAAACAGAACACGCTCAGGCAAACCCTCCAACAACAAGCCCGGAGGTTAGCAAAATGACGGAATTGATGAAGGATTTACGGATCTTTCTGAGTCAAATGTCATCTGGGTTGTACAATCCGCCTCCTCACCTTGGAGGAGCGCTTCTGTTGTTGAATTGGCCAGTGTTGCGGTTATGCAATTACTGCGGGGACAATGGGAATTGGTGGTTGGGGTGCAATAACATGACAAAGGAACTCAAGGGGGGATTGGTTTTCCCAGTGGGAATGGGATTCATGTTCCCAAAAAGCAAGCGGATCTCCTCCAAACCTGGGAATCCAACTGTCATGGAGAAAGTGCGCACGCAAGGACAGGAATTGGTGGTAAGTGCTCAAGCTTTTCTGGGGATTCTCACTGGTACAGGGCTATGGTAACCACCGCGTGTGGAAGCAGAAGTGAGGGTGTTATCAATGGAGGAGTTGGCAGCGGTGGAAAGGATGGATGTGGATGCAAAGGAACAGGTAATTCTGGCAGCTCCTAAGCCGGTTGCGCGCATTCCCAAAATGGATGGGTGGCCGGTGAATCCGGTTGGGAAGAAGAAGGCTGTCGAAATTGTGCGCAGGGTAATGGGGAATGAAACAACCATTCCTTTGACCCTGAAGGAGTTGGGGGCGGTGTTGCCAGTTGTGATAGACAAGATGGTTCAAGCTCTGAAGGATTGCGGGCACAATAGGATCCCTCAAATGGTGAAACAGGTTAACTTGGCTTGGGATGACCCGGAGCGCGAGCTAGCGGGGATGAAATCAGTTTCAACTCCACTGGCTTACGTTTTGATGAAGATTGCTGGAAGAAAGGTGTGGGCGCTGGTGGATAGCGGTTATATGGTGAACCTCCTCCCCTCTAGATTGGTTGATGAAATGGGATTGGTTTGGCAGAAATGCGCAATGAGGCTTTGCACGCTTAACGGTGGGGCGTGTTGCGTGGATGGGGTTTTGGAGGAGGAAGAGGTTGAGGTTGCAAGGGTCAGTAAACCACTTTCTTTTCTATTGGTTGATTGCGGGGAGGCTATTTTAAGACAGCCATTCATGTTTGGGTTCCAAGTGCAAATGAAATTTGATCCAGAGGCAGGGGCAGAAGCGTTAACGGTGGAAGATTTGTACGGCGGGCAATTCAAAACCATGATCTGCAATCAGGGGTTGGGGAAGTGGGTGAGGGATTTGGCAAGAGAGGAGGAGGAGCACCCCAGCGCAGAGTTGATTTGCAAGGGTGATCCAGAGGCGGATTTGAACTAGTTGGCCAAGGTTACCGCACGGAGCAAGCTCCGGCTTTGTGTGGGCGGTCGACAAGTGAGGAGCAGGTGGGAAGAAGGGAGGAAGCGGGGGATGTGCAAGCGCCGGAAGTAAGCTCCTTTCCTCAGTGTGCATTGCCTGGAGGTAATTCACAAAAACACTATCATTGTGCCATGCTTGTGAGCAAAGGCAAAAGCCGCGGTTTGGTTTTGACTAGGACCTATGGTAATGGATGTGTGCAGATGGCGCGGTGCAATGTTGTAAAGTATGAGCCGGTTGTGCAAAAGTTCCGTCCCCAGAACAAAGAAATGCCGCAGGATCTGAACAGACCACTGCAACCAATCCCTTGGTTGTGGGACCCTTGGGAATCTCCACTGAAGGTGTCAGGATGGGTGACACAATTGGAGCAGATTACAGATGAGCGGATTGCGGCCCTTAACTTTGGACCTCTGGGCTGGTTGAGCGCGGAGGAACGCAATTTTCTGACTTTGGTACTCATTCTCCGGGAAAAAGCGCTTGCATTTGGACCTGAAGAGCAGGGACTGTTAAAGGGCAAGATAGGCAACCCTTATGTGATTCCAGCGGTTCCGCACAAACCTTGGCAGATCAAGCCAATTCAAATTCCGCGGGGGGTTTGAGGGCCCTTCTTGGAGCTGGTGCACAAGCGTTTGGGGACGGGTCTTTACAAGCAGTCAACATCAAGTTAATTGAGTCCAATCTTTGCGATGGTTAAGCAGGATGGGAAGTCAGTATGGATTGTTCATGATCTGCAGCGGCTCAATTTGTTTATGATCCAAGATGCAGGACAACCTCTGCGTGTGGAAACATTTCTGCAATCTATTGCAGGACGTGCGTGCTATGGGTTGGTGGATGTGATGGGGGGATACAATGAGTGAAAACTCAATTGGAGTATGCGTCCGACGACTTCCTTTGAAACCAGATTGGGCAGGATGCAACTGATGCAGCTGCCACAAGGTGCTACTAACTTGGGAGGTTTACCAAGTGCAGATGACCTGGATTCTGAAGGACAATCTTCCGTAGGGGGTTCAGATCTTCATTGAAAATGCGGGCATCAAAGGCCGGCAGACAGATTACGGAGGGGAAACGCTTACAGAAGCTCCAGAAATTTTCCAATTAGTCTGGGAGTATGCGCAAATGCTGGAAAGGATCTTGTTCTGGATCAAGGAAGCGGGACTTATGGTGTCAGGGAAAAAGTTAGCGGTCTGCGTGCCTGCGCTGGAGGTTCTAGGACATGTGGTGGCTTCTGACAGAAGGCGGATTGGGGAAAAGAAGCGCAACAAAATCCTCAAGTCGCAAACGCCAAAGACTGTCTTGCATTTTCTCCAGTTCTTGGGATTGTGTAGCTATGTACAGATGTTCATTGAGCGGTTTGTGGAGGTTTCTAGTCCTTTGCGGGAATTGAGGCGTAAGGGCACAGAGTGGACCTGGGGTTTGAACTGTGATGTTGCCTTCCACAAACTCAAGGAGATTGTTGGGCGCGATATCATACTGCAGGAATTGGATTATGACGCTGTAAGACTCCAAACAGTGCTAGGCCATGGAAGTTCTGTGGAGGGGAAAGGTGCTGTTTAGGCTTCCCTCCTGAGTGTTACAAAAATATTTAAATTTAACCAAGATCAAAGTCCAGAACCTGGTAAACGGGGGACCAAATGTAAGAGGATAAAGATTATAGTGGTTGGTAGCTGGGAAAAAACACTATCTGAGGCAAGATGGTGCCAGGGAAAACTTGAATAGAAGAAGTCAAGGTTTTTTCAGAGTTCAAAAAGACAAGAAAATTGTAAGTAACAATGCCCACAAGCTAATAGCTCTGGTTGTCAGAAGAAGCTTAGGAAAGATCAACTCAATCCCAAACAACCTCCAGGTTCTCAATGAACCTGCCCAACTCTCCGCAATAAAGCGCTTGAAGGGTACCAGATAACTGTAGGTGGCTGCACAAGACAAAGCTAATTGTTTGAAGAAGCTCTAGAAGCAAAACAATAACTGATTCAAACAAGGATAACCCAACACTTCTCAAGGGACTCAAGAGTAGCGTGGCGGAATTCAACTTCAAAAGAAATGAAGGGAGGTTTAACACTCCATGTTTTAAGCTTAATAAACATCTTCAGTCAAACGTGACTGGGTCAAGAAAGATAATCAAAGGATGATCAGGACCAGTATGGTAGGATAAAGGGATCAGGAGTCGTGTAACACACTCAAGAATTCAATTAGTCAAATTCTTCTTCAACCAGCAAAGCTATTGGTTGGTGATAAGGATCAAGGATCAAGGGGTTGAGTATGGAGGCTCAAGGATCAAGGGGCAATCATAGATATACCCATCTTTTTTTCTCATATAAAGGGGAATGAAGACCCCATTGATGATGTATTGCAAGGTGAAAATGATGATGATCCTCCCTGGTATGGTAGGATGTGATGATGATGGTGTGATCCAATCTGATGATAAGGTAGCATGTGCTGACCTCCCTCCAAAAGGCAGGAGAGAGCCCCTCCTTATATGGGCAGGAGGCCCTGTTAGACTATTTACAAGGGATACTAAAAATGGAGCAGAAAAAGAAAGAAGAATTTTTTTTTTGATTTTCAGATTTTTAGGTGATCAGAAGAATTCAATCACGCAGGCCGGTGGAGATCCGGCCTGCCTGACCAGGGTGGGATCTATTTCATGCCTTCACCAGCTCCTGCATCCGTCCGTGGACGGAAACGCGCAACAAATACCAGGATCACCCACCCCTCACCCAAAGGCGGAAGGGGTGGGAAAGGAAAACGGATCAGACCGCCCGCGGGTGTCCGCGGGCGGTAGACAACACTCTCCACCCCCACCCAAAGATGGAAGGGGGTGGGAGAGTCCCAGGAAGGGTGATGGATCAGTTGGGGAGCGGACAAGTTTTGTGCAAGATAGGCTCAAGTGGATGATTGATTGAGTGGGACAAGTTGGGGGTTAATGAGGATGCAAGAGCGTGATTGAGAGGTTGAAATCAACCATTTCCAAATTTGAAAAGCAAAAAACCAAGTGGGGAGGATGAATTGCTGGCGCGACAAACATTGCGGTGCAAGCAGAGTCTATGATTGCCTTTGTAAAAAGATAGATGAGTGTAAACATCCAAGATGGACAATCTGTGGGGCAGTGGCCAACAAGAACATGATAGTGGATCACATTTAATTGATTTTTAAGTTGAATCCAAACCGGTCCCGTGATTGGCGGAGAGACCTCTCATATGCGGTAAGGAGGAGGCCATGGAGAGTGGATTTTGGAGGGTTGATGAGGGGATGATGGGCAAGGTTGAGGAGGCAAGATTGTTGGAGTCAATCAAAGTCTTTTTGGCGGTGTAGATGGATGAAGATGAACAGAAGTTCAGGCCGAGCGGGTCTTGGCCCGCGCGTTTGGCCAAAAGGAAGGGGGAGAACAAAGAGAGAAGGGATTGAACGTGCTACCTAGATGGTCAGGCCAAGAGAGGCCTGTACTAGACAAATGGGACAAATGGATGTTTGGCAGGATGAGGAAGTTGGAGAGGTGATGCTGAAAAATAAATTCCGATTTTTTTTTTTGAATAACACCTAAATAAAAGAATTGTAAAATTTTTTTGAATTTTTCCGCATCTGGTCCAGGGTTTCCAGATTTGGTCACCACATCTCTCCCCAACTTACAGACTGTCCCTAGTCTGCATCTGAGCTTGATTTAATAAAAAAAGAAAGGAAAGATGATTGAACACAAGAAATGGCCATTTGATCTTGAGGGTGATTGAAAAGAATATCTTGATCCATCCAAAGAAGATCTTCTAGAGTTGACTGCAATAAAATGAAGAAGGCGTCCCAGGTGCTCACGTATGTGGCATAAAGTAGAGTTCACAACAAAACGCAGCTGATGACCCTGGTGGTGCACAATTGGGAGGACTTACTTCTGATCAAAGTTGCCTCTACAACAATGAAATTTCTTGAACTGATCAGCAGAGAACCTCCTGGCCATCTGAGTACCATCAAGTTCCTCCAAAAGATATGATCCGCCTCTGCCTTGACAGACCACTCAATAAGGACCATTCCAGCAACTGGAAAAAAGCTTTCCCCACTGAGTTTCCAAGGATCGGTTGTAAGCTGAAACTAGATCACCAGGATTCAAGGGGTCCCTGACTCAATTGGAATGCTTATCCTCCCATTTCTGGACTGATTTTTCCCTTGACTCCATCATTTTCTGATAAGCTTTGTCACAAACATCTTCACTTTGCTCCAGTTGCTTGGATCTGGCAACCAATAGATCAGTGGTGGAAGAAACCTTTTACCAAGAAATACCTAAGAAAGATTCCATTTCCAGATCAAGAGGAAGGACAGCCCTTTGTCCAAAGATAATTTATTAAGGTGAGTAGCCAGTGGTTTGCTTAGTTGAGATTCAATTGGAGAAGAGGACCAGCAGAAGAAATTTGCAACAATTCTTTCCACTTTCACCAGCCAACTTGACAAGAGCAGCCTTCAAAGGGCCATGGCCTCTTTCCACCATGCCTTGTCCTTCAGGATAATAAGGAGTGGTCACCCTATGTTGACCAGGAAGCAATTGGATCATTTTGGCCAGTTTGCCACCAAACTCAGAGCCACCATTGGTTGAATAAGATCAAGCCAAGCCATAACTCATTTTCCAAGTTTTTAAAGGAAATCTGCTACTGATTCAGAGCTAAGGTTCTTAAGAAATTTTGCTTCAACCCATCCAGAAAAATCATCTCTAGCCACAATGAGGTACTTAGCTCCACCAGCCTTAATGTGAACCACATCCATAGCAATCCTTCCAAAGACAGTGGACTCTCCAGTGGGATAACAAATTTCAGCCGGGTGCCTAAGATCACGTTTCTGACATACTCCACAACTCTTGCACCATTGAGAGACTGATTTCTTCAAAGATGGCAACCAGAATTGTTTGGATATAGGCCAATAGGTCTTGGTTTCACCACAATGCCCAAGGCCTTCATGGAGACTTCTGAGGATTGAATCTTGCTTAGCAGGGATCGTGAAGACAATTAGAGCACAAGGATTGCCTCTTTTCATAAGCCTAGTACCTTGGACAAAGAAATTGGAGGAATTCCTTTTGAGTGATTGGAAATATTTAGCGGAGTGATCAGGAGGCCTTTGGAGAGTGGAAAGTTACTGCTCTCATTTTAGCCAGAAACCTTTTTGGAAGCCAGAATAATCTTGGGAGGAAAAGGTGAAGACTGGAAAAATTAAAGGCTCCTCCTTGTCAAAGTCCGCTCCAACATCCAATTCTTTGTCTCCAAGGGGGCGTTGAGATGAACCATAAGGCATGGTGAAGGATTTTCCAGGCCTATGAACAATATAAAACGAGAAAAGCTGGATAAAGGCAACCCAATGGGTGATAGGAGCATTTGGGAGGCTGGGGGCATTGATCATTTCAATGATGGATTGTGCATTGACTTGTAACTCAAAGTGTTGACCCCAGAGGACAGTTTGGAGTTTCTTCAACATTTGAGCCACGCGACAGAGTTCCAGTTTTGGTTGGGAGTACCTGGATCCTACATCTGAAAATAACAGGGATTCTTAGAGAGCAGGACGGTCCCAACCATTTTCATCTTCCTGGGTGAGGAAATCCCCAACAGATTGATAACTGGAATCAACAACCATTTTGATCTTGCCAGCTCCTGGTCCATAAGCAATCTTCCTCAAGACTATGTCTTTGCCAACCATCATTTTAAGCAGCTGAAAAGAATGTTCACAATCTTGGGTCCAGATCCACTCAGCATCTTTTCTGGTTAGGCAACGTAGGGGAGCACAGATTTTGGATAGAGATGAGATTAAAATTCAAAAATAAGTGAAAACACCTAGAAAACCCTGGACTTCAGTTGGGTTGATGGGAGTAGGCCAAGAGAGGATCTTGTTGATCTTGGATGGAGCCATCCTTCTTCCTTCCTTGCAGACCACATGACCAACAATTTCCAGAGCAGGGAAACAGGAAGCCAATTTGGATCCAGAGACAGCAAGGCCAGATTCTTCAATTTGGAACAGGACCCTTTCCAAAGTGGTTGCATATTCCCAGATAAATCAACAGATTCCTGAATGCCAGGGTAAGAGCTAATTGTTATAGTCAGAAACTGGTCCTTTAATTCCGCCATTGTCAATGAAGATACCAGCATGATAAGGGATTTCATCCTGGAGGATCCAAACCATCTGAGCCTGATAGAACGCGACCAAGTTGGTGGTGCCTTGAGGCAATTGAGTAAGCTGGAAGCAACCAAGAGGAGTATTAAATGTGGTGAGAGGGCAAGAAATCGGTGTGGTGAACCATTTGGGAAACCGTGGGAAAAAAATTCAAAAATTTTCCTTGTGCGTTGGGCATTGCTCCTCCTCATCCTCATCCTTGCGCGTCGCGCGTCCCTCATTCGCATTGTCATCGTTGCGCGCCGCTGTGGTGCCCCAACCTGGACACCCTGGCCAGGGTGGAGATTTTAATTTTTTTTCCTTATCATCTTTTATGGGTATCATTATCAAAAAAAAAATCTTTGATCTGGAATGGGCTTCCATTTAGTTCCCAGCTTCCCTCATCATCCTCATTGCCATCCTCATCATCCTCACCGCCATCCTCATCCTCATCATCCCTCCATGCTTGGTCAGTCAAGCCCCCCCCAGACTAAGCAACCACTTCCCAGTCTCAATTTTGCTGATTGGGATCTCACCAATGCATTCACCAATCCACCCAATGGCTCCCATTCTTCCATCTCCAGTCTTGCTCATCCCCGCAGTAGTACTCCCATATCCGCACTCAGCTCCCGTTGCTCGACTCCTTCCAATCCATTCTCCATTGATAGCCCCCAATCCGGAAGGACGCTACCCAACATGTCCGCCTTGATCAATTTCCTAGACAATGATCACCCCAACCCCCTCTTGAGTCAGCTGCCTCATTCGAATCCCACCGGTTCCCAATCCAAACCAATTCCCAATTGTTTCAAATCAAACCAACCTACTCTCAACCATTGGTCTTCCCCTTCCACCAATCAATCATCCTCCAAGACTACTCTCTTCCTCCCCTCCTAGCTCGCGGTCTTCCGTGGGTCTCTTACGTTTTTGGTTGCCCGCGCGGGTCTCTGCAGTTGCCAATGCCCGTTGGACACTGGCTGGCGGTCATCCGTGGGTCTTGGCAGTTGCCAATGCCCGTCGGACACCGGCCGGCGGTCATCCGCGTCCACGGCAGTCAGCCGGGCCCGTCGGATGCCCGCGGGGGTCCCCCCTTTGGATTTCTTTGTTTTTGAGTACCTGTTTGTTTTGTTTTTTTTTCTTTTGTTTTCTCATGATCTTAATCCTGATCTTTAAAAAAATAAAAAAATAAAATAAAAAATAAAAAATTCTGCTCTCATTTGTAAATCTCTCTTGTAAATAGCTTATAGGCCTCTGGTCTATAAAAAGAGGGGCTCTCCCCCGCTTTTTGAGGGGGAACATCAGATCCTCAGCTAATAGAATCATCCATAGGGGTGTGTGCCTGTGTCCCACCCATCATCCTGAAATTTAATCCTGATCCTTATCCTGGGTATATCTTTGATTGCCCCCTGATCCATTTTGACCCTGAATCTTTGCCCCTCTGTGGCCTGATCCTTTTCACCAACCAATAGCCTTGCTGGTTGAAGAAAAATTCCATCTGTTGGAATTTTTGAGTGTGTTATACCACTCCTTTATCCCTTTCTCTGACCATACGGGTCCTGATCCCTGATCACCTTTCTGGAGCCAATCACAATTGATTGAAGAGGTCTTATTAAGCTTAAGACCTGGAGTGTTATACCTCCCTTTATTTTCTTTGGAGTTGCATTTTGCCAGCCTATTCTTGAGTCCCTTCAGAAGTGTTGAGGTTATCCTTGCTTCAAAATCAGTTACTGTTGGCTTCGGAGCTTCTTAAACATTGTGCTTTGTCTTGTACAGCCACCCTCAGTCATCTGGTACCCTTCAGGTGCTTGATTGCGGAGAGTTGGGCAGGTTCATTGAGAACCTGGAGGTCACTTGGGTTTGAGTTGATCACCCCCAATCTTCTTCTGACAACCAGAGTTATTAGGTTGTGGGCATTGTTTACATACAACAGCTTTTGTTCTTTGAACTCCAAGAGGACTTTAACTTCTTTTGTTCAAGTTTTTCCCTGCATAATCTTGTCTCAGATAGTGCTGTTCCATTGCTACCAAACTATTATCATCTTTATCCTCTACTCCTTGATTCCTCATTTACCAGGTTCTGGACTTTGATCTTGGTTACATTTAAATATTTTTGTAACACTCAGGAGGGCAGTCTAAACAGCACCTTTCCCCTCCAAAGAACTGCCACAGCCTAGCACCGTTTTGAGTCTTACATTTGGTCCCCTGGGCTGGGACCCAAACAGCAACCTTGGGATTTACAGTCCCAACAACTTGAAGAATCAAATCCGAAATAAGATCCAATTTTTTTTTCTTTTCTTTTTCTGTTTGTTCTTTTTTCAGATCTGATCTGTGAAGGCAGCTGGGTCCAGAAGTAAGTCCTCCCAATTGTGCACCATCTGGGAAAGATCCTTGTTGTTTTTGTGAAACTCTACTCTTGCCACACTTGTAAGCAACCTTGGAACTCTGCTTGTTTGGATCTCTTAGGAACCCTTCAACATGGAATCTGCTGGATCCTCTTTATCTTTCTGGGCCAAGATGGTCAAAATCAAACCTCAGAACAAAAATTTAGGCTTCAATGGGACCAATGTCAAATGATTCCTGGACTCCTGTGAGATGGCTGTGGAAGTGGATGGTGCCAGTGAATATGATATGGCTTATCAGTTACGGTTTTTTATCTCTTCTGACAAAGTTATGGAGGTTATCAAATTGTTCAAAGGATTCAAAACTCTTAACTGGCCGCTCCTGAAGGAGGCTATGTTGGCCTATTGGGGAAAAATAGATGTAGCCAGATTTACTTTGCAAGACTTGGATGCCCTGGTTTCTCAATGGATCTCCAATGGTGGTATCTCCTCAGCCTCTGACTATCAGACTTTCATAAAATCTTGGGACCCTATCCAGTCCTATCTTATCCGGAACAATCACATTGATACGTTGGACTAAATTTGAGTGCAATTTTTTCAGTCTTTCTCTCCAGGAGTTCAGGAAAAAATTAAGGATGAATTGGTAAAATCTGGATCCATGATCACAACAAGAGACAATTGTTTCAAGCTCCCTGCTTTCATGGTTCTTAGGAATAATTTTGATAAAGTGATGAAAGGTCAAAAAGCTCTCACCTTTGAAAAACCTAAAATCACTGAACCAGTCCTTGCCCCCTCTTTTCAAGCATCTAACAAAATCATGAATAAGATGGAAGCCAATTGCAGACCTAAACCCAATCCTCAGACCCACCGGGAGACACCTACTATAGATGAGATCACTAAATTACTTCAGGCATTTGATAATAAAATAGATCAGAAAATATCCTCTTTAGCCACTCCTAAACCTGCTAATTCTGTTCCTAAGTCTACTATAGTCTGTTATTATTGCCATAGGGAAGGCCATGGTACCAATAGATGTCCTGAACTCCAGAAAGACAAGGAGGAGAAGTTAGTAGAACAGAAGGGAAATAATTTTTTCCTTCCTAACGGTGCTTTGATCCCTTTTGATTTGTCTTGACCGATCCGTCATGTGGTGGCCTCATACCAACCACCAACTCCTAAGAAGGCATCCTTGGTCTCTGTGGATTTTCAATCCTCTTGTGGAACTCTGCAACCTTGGTATCCCCCAGCTATCACTTCTTCCAGCTTCCCTGGCACCTATCAATCCGATCCAGCTAGGAAACGCCATGAGGAACCAAAACCTCATAAGTCTCCTCCTGTTCCATCCTCCATTCTGCAAAAAACCGTTACACGCCAATCTTCACCTGAGCCTCCTTCCTCTGATGTGGAAGACATGGAAGTAGAAAGGGAACCACTTATGGAAAGGTTCCAGGAAAACTCTGATCCTTCCCCTCTCCAACCTGCCCAGCCCTCAGATCCTCTTCCATCACCTATTACACCTGATCTTCCTCCCTCCACCCAGCCCAAAGTTTGATTTGAGAGGGGCATCTCCAAGGACTACCCTAATGCTGTGGAAGGAGTATTAAAGAAAATTTCTGATCTTAAAATCCCTGATCTATCTGTGGCTGAACTCCTGTCAATCTCTCCATCTGTGGCAGAAGGGATGAAGAAATGGGTTTTTCGTTGATGTGTGGAGATTGGTCCGGAAAAATTAAAGGTCTCCTCTGGTACTCTGCTAGAGGATTCTGGTGGAACAGATCCCTCTTAAGATACCAACCTGTATTCCTGTCCTCTTGGTTTCCTTCCATGTTGTCTTGGTGATTCAACTAAAACGGTTTCTCTCCTTGTGGATTCGGGTTCTCAGCTGAACTTGATTTTGGACTCCATGGCCCGCAAGCTTAAACTTAGCCCAAGGGTCAGTTTCAACTCTGCGGTTTATGGAATTGGGAATCAGTCCTGTGAACTGGTTGGTATTTCTGAGGATATTCCTGTTCAAATTGGTCAAAATATTGCTGGCACCTGTCACTTCTGGATCACTTGTCTGGATGGTCCCATGATCTTGGGAAGGCCTTTCTTAATGGACTTTGGTGCTACCCTGATGTTTTCTGATCAAGTTGGGGAGAGAATTCTCCTCCCTGATGCTGATGGCAGAAAGATTGAAGTCCCCCTTTATTCTTTGGATTCTGGTCGTTGGGAAAGAGACTTCCCTGGTCATCCTCCCAAATCTGTCCTGAAAGGAAAGCAGAAAGAAAACTCTCATTCCTTTCATCCTCATTTTTTAGCAGAATAGTTGGCCCTACTCATAGTTGTAGTTCTTCTCAGCCTCAGACTTCAACTCATGGACCAACTCCCATCTTAGAGGCCTATCTTTCTTTTTCCTCATCATTTCCTTCTCATCCAAATAAGGTCATAAATCAAACACATGAAAAATCCAAAAAATCCAAAAAATCCAAAAATATTTCTTCTCTGTCTGGATCTGTTGTATCTTCTCTTCCTTTTTCTTTTCAGCCTCATCACTCATCCTCTATTCCAGTTTTGAATCTCTGCAATAAGTCTAAACTAGATCTCAATCTCGATTCTTTTCTGGGTAGCTTTGGTATGAAGGAGTTTGGTCTTAGGTGGAGGCAATTTGGGGTAGAAGTAAGTCCTCCCAATTGTGCACCACCAAGGGCTTCAACTACTGTTGTTTTTGAAACTCTACCCTGTGCCACACATGTGAGCAATGTGTTATCTTTTGGATCCTCTTTTATGGAGAAGGCACCTTTCAAGGACGCAGCAGAACATTGGACTTGGAAGATGTTGGAACATGGCCTCAGTTTTTGTAGTCAGGTCTCACTGGTCAATGCTTGGAGGAAGCAGGGATTCCTCTCCTTTTCCACCAAGTACAAACCAGTTGCAAAGAAGGTCCAGCCAGTCAACCAACCAATGCCTCTCAACCTCAACCCTCCTCTTATGCACCCTCGCTATCCTGCAATCCTTACTGTGGTCTATCCAAATCACTCACTGGTCCATTTATTCCCTCTGGTCGGGTCACTGAAGAACGTCTGAAAGTGGTCAACTTTGGTCCAGATGGATGGCTTCTTCCTGATGAGTTAAATTTGATCAAAAATATTTTTTCTCTAAGGGAAAAATCTATTGCATTCTGTGAAGAAGAGAGAGGTCTCTTGAAAGAATCCTATGGTCTCCCTTAAATCATCCCTGTAGTTGAACATGACCCTTGGCAAAAGAAAAAGATCCCGATCCCTGCTGCTAAAGTCCACAAATTCATTAAGTTGGTCCGCAAACAAGTCCGAACCGGTTTATACAAACAATCGAATTCTAGCTATTCCAGTCCTGTTTTCTGTGTTCTAAAGAGTAATGGTAAACTTAGAGTGGTTCATGATCTCCAACCTCTTAATAAAGTTACTATTAAAGACTCTGGCGTGCCACCTGCCACTGACGAATTTGTAGAATCCTTCTATGGGAGAGCTTGCTATGGTCTAGGTGACATTATGGGTGGCTATGACAAACAATCCTTGCATCCTATTTCTCGTCCCCTCACTACTTTTGATACTCCCCTTGGCCAATTTCAGCTGATCCGATTGCCTCAAGGTGCCACCAACTCAGTTGCAGTCTATCAGGCTCAGATGTGTGGATCCTCCAGGACAAAATCCCGGATCATGCGGGTATCTTTATTGATGATGGTGGGATTAAAGGTCCAGTTTCTGACTATGATAATGAGATCTTACCTTGGCACTCAGGAATCCAACAATTTATCTGGGAGTATGCTACTGTCTTGGAAAGAATTTTGTTTTGAATTGAGGAATCTGGCCTTACTGTCTCTGGATCAAAACTTGCCGCCTGTGCCCCTGCCTTGGAAATCATTGGTCATGTAGTCTGCAAGGACGGAAGAAGGATGGCACCCTCTCAAGTCAACAAAATGATCTCCTGGCCTACCCCAATATATCCAACGGAATTTAGAGGTTTCCTAGGTGTTGTAACTTATTTCAGGATCTTCATTCCCTCACTATCCGAAATCTGTGTTCCCTTGTGTCGCTTAACCAGGAAGGATGCTGAATGGATTTGGACCCAAGACTGCAAACACTCATTTCAGTTGCTCAAAACAATGGTTGGGAAAGACATTGTTTTGAAAAAGATCAGTTATGGACCCAGAGCCGGCAAGATCAAGCTGGCAGTGGACTCAAGTTATCAATCTGTTGGGGCTGTTCTTACCCAGGAAGATGAAAATGGTTTGGATTGTCCTGCTCTGTATGAATCTCTTCTTTTCTCAGATTTGGAATCCAGGTACTCCCAGCCAAAACTGAAACTCTGTGGTGTGGCCTGAATGTTGAAGAAGCTTCAGACTGTCCTTTGGGTTCAACACTTTGAGTTACAAGTTGATGCACAATCAATTATTGAAATGATCAACGCCCCCAGCCTCCCAAATGATCCAATGACTTGTTGGGTGGCTTTAATCCAGTTGTTCCCTTTTGATATTGTTCACAGGCCTGGAAAATCTTTCACCATGCCTGATGGTTTATCTTGACAACCTATTGGAGACAATGAACCAGAGGTTGGAATGGATTTTGATGAGGAAGAACCCTTTGTGCGCCCTGTCTTTGCCTTCTCCTCCCAAAATTACTCTGGTTTCCAGCAAGGTTTCTGGCTTAAGTTAGAGCAGTACCTTTCAACTCTCCAAAGACCCCCTGATCTCTCTGCCAAAGAATTTTGGTCCCTTAAAAGGAATTCCTCCAAATTCTTTGACCAAGGTTCTAGGCTTATGAAAAGAGCAACTCCTTGTGCACTTGTTGTGGTCACTATCCCTTCTAAGCAAGATTCAATCCTGGAAAATCTTGATGAAGGCTTTGGTCATTGTGGGGAAACCAAAACTTATTGACAAATATCCAAACAATTTTGGTGGCCATCCCTAAAAAAATCCATTGCTCAATGGTGCAGGAGTTGTGAAGTGTGCCAGAAACATGATCTTAGGCGCCCGGCCAAAATTTGTTACCCCACTGGAGAGTCCACTGTCTTTGGGAGGATTGCTATGGATGTGGTTCACATTAAGGCTGGCGGAGCTAAGTACCTCATTGTGGCTAGAGATGATTTTTCTGGATGGGTTGAAGCAAATTTTCTTAAGAACCTCAGCTCTGAATTAGTAGCAGCTTTCCTTCATGAGACTTGGACAATGCGTTATGGCTTGGCCCAATCTTATTCTACGGATGGTGGCTCGGAATTTGGTGGAAAGCTTGCTGAAATGATCTGATTGCTCCCTGGACAACATAGAGTTACTACTCCCTATTATCCTGAAGGACAAGGCATGGTGGAAAGAGGCCATGCTCCTTTGAAGGCTGCTCTTGTCAAATTGGCTGGTTAAAGTGGCAAGAATTGTCAAAAGTTTCTCCCCTTGGTCCTCTTCTCTGATTGAATTTCCACCAAGCAATCCACTGGTTACTCTCCTTATGAAATCATCTTTGGTCAGAGGGCTGTTCTTCCTCTTGATCTTGAAATGGAGTCTTTCTTGGGAATCTCTTGGGAACAATTTTCCTCAACTACTGACCTATTAGTTGCCAGATCAAAGCAACTAGAGCGGAGTGAAGATATTGTTAACAAAGCTTATCAGAAAATGATAGACTCAAGAGCAAAATCAGTTCAGTATCGGGAAGATAAACACCTAAATCAAATCAGGGACCCTTTAAACCCTGGTGATCTCGTATTGGCTTATAATTGTTCCTTGGAAGCTCAGTGGGGAAAGCTTTTATCTAACCGCTGGAATGGTCCTTACCGAGTAGTCCGTCAAGTTAGAGGTGGATCATATCTTTTGGAGGAGCTGGATGGTACTCAGATGGCCAGAAGGTTCTCTGCTAATCAGGTCAAAAAATTTAATTCTTGTGGAGGCAACTTGGTCCAGAAGTAAGTCCTCCCAATTGTGCACCATCTGGGCAAGATTCTTGTTGTTTTGTGAAACTCTACTTCATGCCACGCATGTGAGCACCTGGGACGCCTCCTTCATTTTATCTCAGCCACTTCTAGGATTTTTGGTTGGATCGACATATTTTTTCTCAATCACTCTTGAGATCAAAATGGCCATTCTTTGGTTTCAATCATCTTTCTTTCCTTTCTTTTTATGGCATCAAACACGGGAGCAGACTAGGGACAGTCTGTAAGTTGGGGAGAGATGTGGTGCCCCAACCTGGACACCCTGGCCAGGGCGGAGATTTTAATTTTTTTTCCTTATCATCTTTTATGGGTATCATTATCAAAAAAAAAAAAAAAATCTTTGATCTGGAATGGGCTTCCATTTAGTTCCCAGCTTCCCTCATCATCCTCATCGCCATCCTCATCATCCTCATTGCCATCCTCATCCTCATCATCCCTCCATGCTTGGTCAATCAAGCCCCCCCCAGACTAAGCAACCACTTCCCAGTCTTGATTTTGCTGATCGGGATCTCACCGATGCATTCACCAATCAACCCAATGGCTCCCATTCTTCCATCTCCGGTCTTTCTCATCCCCGGGGTAGTACTCCCATCTCCGCACTCAGCTCCCGTTGCTCGACTCCTTCCAATCCATTCTCCATTGATAGCCCCCAATCAAGAAGGACGCTACCCAACATGTCTGCCTTGATTGATTTCCTAGACAATGATCAACCCAACCCCCTCTTGAGTCAGCTGCCTCATTTGAATCCCACCGGTTCCCAATCCAAACTGATTCCCAATTGTCGCAAATCAAACCAACCTACTCTCAACCATTGGTCTTCCCCTTCCACCAATTGATCATCCTCCAAGACTACTCTCTTCCTCCCCTCCTAGCTTGCGGTTGTCCGCAGGTCTCTTACGTTTTTGGTTGCCCGCGCAGGTCTTGGCAGTTGCCCATGCCCGTTGGACACCGGCCGGCGGTCATCAGCGGGTCTTGGCAGTTGCCAATGCCTGTCAGACACTGGCCAGCGGTCATCCGTGGCCACGTCAGTTGGTTGGGCCCATTGGATGCCCGCAGGCGTCCCCCCCTTTGGATTTCTTTGTCTCCGAGTACCTGTTTGTTTTTTTTTCTTTTGTTTTCTCATGATCTTAATCCTGATCTTTAAAAAAAAAAAAAAAAAAAAAAAAAAATTCCGCTCTCATTTGTAAATCTCTCTTGTAAATAGCTTATAGCCCTCTGGTCTATAAAAAGAGGGCTCTCCCCTGCTTTTTGAGGGGGGACATCAGATCCTCAGCTAATAGAATCATCCATAGGGGTGTGTGCCTGTGTCCCCCTCATCATCCTGAAATTTAATCCTGATCCTTATCCTGGTTATATATTTGATTGCCCCCTGATCCATTTTGACCCTGAGTCTTTGCCCCTCTGTGGCCTGATCCTTTTCACCAACCAATAGCCTTGCTTGTTGAAGAAAAATTCCATCTTTTGGAATTTTTGAGTTTGTTATACCACTCCTTTATCCCTTTCTCTGACCATACGGGTCCTGATCCCTGATCACCTTTCTGGAGCCAATCACAATTGATTGAAGAGGTCTTATTAAGCTTAAGACCTGGAGTGTTATACCTCCCTTTATTTTCTTTGGAGTTGCATTTTGCTAGCCTATTCTTGAGTCCCTTGAGAAGTGTTTAGGTTATCCGTGCTTCAAAATTAGTTACTGTTGGCTTTGGAGCTTCTTAAACATTGTGCTTTGTCTTGTACAGCCACCCTCAGTTATCTGGTACCCTTCAAGCGCTTGATTGCAGAGAGTTGGGCAGGTTCATTGAGAACCTGGAGGTTGCTTGGGTTTGAGTTGATCATCCCCAATTGCCTGCTGACAACCAGAGTCATTAGCTTTTGGGCTTGATTTACATACAACAGCTTTTGCTCTTTGAACTCCAAGAGGACTTTAACTTCTTTTGTTCAAGTTTTTCCCTGCATAATCTTGTCTCAGATAGTGCTGTTCCATTGCTACCAAACTATTATCATCTTTATCCTCTACTCCTTGATTCCTCATTTATCAGGTTCTGGACTTTGATCTCAGTTACATTTGAATATTTTTGTAACACTCAGGAGGGCAGTCTAAAAATCACCTTTCCCCTCCACAGAACTGCCACGGCCTAGCACCGTTTGGAGTCTTACACCGCTCACCCGTCATTGTCGCGCGCCGCTCATCATCATCTTTGCGGGCCGCTCATCATCATTGTCGCGCGCCGCTCATCCATACCTTGCCAAACCCATCCCAACCGCACCTCCAAGCGCTTCTCCAATCCTTGGACCCATCAATCTCCCACCTCACTCAATCTATCAGTTGTCAATCTCAAGCCTGTCAGGATTTACCCAATTGCCTTGAGCCGATCTCCTATCCGCCCATCCGCGCTCTCACAAACTTCATCCGTCACCCTTCCTGGGACTCTCCCACCCTCTTCTGCCTTTGGCAAAGGGGTGGAGAGTGACGACTATTGCCCGCGGACATCCGCGGCGGTCCAGTTCATTTTCCTTTCCCACCCCGTTGGCCTTTGGACAAGGGGTGGGTGATTCCAATGTTGTCTTGCGCGCCCATCCATGGGCAGACGCAAGAGATGTTGAAGGGATGAGAAGGATTTCCACCGGCCCGCATGATCAAATTCTTCCAGTCACCTGATTTTCTCTCTTTTTCCGCTCTATTTGTAGAATCCCTTGTACATAGCCTAACAGGGCCTCTGGCCCATATAAGGAGGGGCTCTCCCCTGCCTTTTGGGGGGGATCCAGCATGGAATGAGCACATGAGAACATCCTACCATCACATCAGAACTCTATGATTGCCCCTTGATCCTTGAGCCTCCATACTCAAAACCCTTGATCTTTGATCCTTATCACCAAGCAATAGCTTTGCTGGTTGAAGAATAATTTGAGTAATTGAATTCTTGAGTGTGTTACACCACTCCTGATCCTTTTATCCAACCATACTGGTCCTGATCATCCTTTGATTATCTTTCTGGACCCAGTCACGTTTGACTGAAGAGGTTTTATTAAGCTTAAAACCTGGAGTGTTAAACCTCCCTTCACTTCTTTTGAAGTTGAATTCCGCCACGCTACTCTTGAGTCCCTTGCAAAGTGTTGGGTTATTCTTGTTTGAATCAGTTATTGTTTTTGCTTCTAGAGCTTCTTCAAACAATTATCTTTGTCTTGTGCAGCCACCCACAGTTATCTGGTACCCTTCAAGCGCTTGATTGTGGAGAGTTGGGCAGGTTCATTGAGAACCTGGAGGTTGTTTGGGATTGAGTTGATCTTTCCTAAGATTCTTCTGACAACCAGAGCTATTAGCTCGTGGGCGTTGTCACTCACAATTGCCTTGTCTTGTTGAACTCTGAACAATTCTTGAATCCTTCTATTCAAGTTTTCCCCGACATCATCTTGCCTCAGATAGTGTTGTCCCCCCGCTACCAACCACTACAATCTTTATCCTCTTACTTTTGGTTCCCTGTTTGTTGGAATTTCTCAGTTGACTGCCTCTATGCTGCTCTCTTACTGTTTCCTATTTTGTTTCTTTTCTTCTTACCCTGTTTCTTTTCTCTTTGTTCTTTGTTCTCTCATCTCATGTTTTACTTTCCATTTCTTCTTTCTTTTCATCAGTCTACTCCTCACAATCCTTGACCTCAAGCGCGCGCTTCTCCCTGTGACCCTCATGTGATTTTTCCACTCGCGCGTAACATTCCCCTCATGGATCTCTCCAGAAAATCACCATCAACCATTTCTTCCTCAGCCCGACCACGAACTCCCGGATAACCGACTCTCAACCATCCCTTCTGGTTCCTGACATCATCTCCCTGTCCACCACTCTCGACCTACCTCCTCAACTCTCAGGCACTCTTTCCTCACTCAGCCTGCTTATTCCTACTCTTTCTAAACATTCTTCTTCTGCACTCTTCACACTCGTGCTCAAATTTTTCCTTCCTTTCTCAATCTTCAAATCTCTCTCCTTACTCCTCTACCTGGACACGCAGTCACTGAGTCTCTTAGGTATCTTCAATCACTTCATGTTCTCCCATTCATTTCACGTTCTTTTCCTACTTGTGTTATGTTCATGATCCCTTTATCCTCCACATGCTGAAATGAACACCTCTTAGTTTCATTCTCTTAAATCATCAGATTTACAGTCCCACAAAACAATCCACCCTCCACGTCACTAAGGGACTCAGCGATCTCAATCATGTCCGATTTGGAAGAGGACCAGAAAACTCAAGGCATTCCCAGACTCAACAAATCCAATTACATTCAATGGTCGATTCCCATCCAATCTTATCTCAGAAAGAAGAAACTTCACTTGTACTGTACCAACCCTCCTCCCAATAGCCTTACTCCAAATCAAACCCAAAGGATAAATGACGCCGCCAATCTAATTCTCCAACATCTGGGAACCATCGCCTTTGACTCTATAGTCACCCAATCCAACTCAGCCAACCCACACGAACTTTGGAAGGCCGTACTTAACCGCTTTGGAAGCCAATCCGCAAACAATAAAGGAAGAGTATGGGTCAGATTCATGCAACTTGAGTATCCTGGAGACCTAGAAAACTACCTCACCGAATGCAAGAAGATCGCCAATGAACTTGCTGTTGTAAACCTCAGCATTCCCAAAGACATCATGAGCTACTTGATCCTGGCTAAACTGCCACCCAAGCTCTGGCATGTAGTGGACACCATTCTTCTGAACAACAACATCACTTCCAACCCATCCTTAGTTCTCAACAAACTACACAAGATCATCCATCTTGAACAATCCAGAAAAAACACAACATCCTCCATGCCATCCTCTGGAACTGCCCTATTCAAGGCTCCCAGTGTGCAAAAGACCTCCCAACTCTCTCGCAATTGCTCTGGACCCTCACTTCCCGAACATCCCTGTAGACCAGGTTATCACAACCCTCTCGCTAATCACCCAGAAAACCAATGTTTCAGCCTCTATCCGCACCTAAAAGACCAATTCTATAACAAAAAACCTCAAGTTAACCTCCAACAAACCTCTGATGCTGTCTCAGCTCTGCCTCCGTCAAACCTGGCCCCCTCCGGAGAACCATCCGCCCACTTTCTGGCCGAACTCTATCTCACCGCATCGGAAAACCGCAAAAACATAGTCCTGGACTCTGGAGCGTCCCACCACATCATCAACGACCCAAATTACCTCTATGATCTTAAGCCTGTCGACATCTCAGTAGGCACTGGAAATCCAGACCAAGGTTTAAAAGCAGAAGGCATCGGAAAGGCCGTTCTCACTCTAAATGATGGATCTGAAACAGTCCTCGACGATGTCCTGCTCATTCCCTCCATCTCCAGGTGCCTCCTGTCTCTCCCAAAACTTCTGCGTTCGGGCGTAACTATTTGTTGTGTTGGATTCAGTGGATTCTCAGCCTCATTCCAAAATTCCTCTCTAACCCTCATTGGAACAATGTCCAATAGTCTCCTGGAGGTTACAAATGCCTCAATATCTTCTCAAAAACCCTCCACTCCAGAATGTCTGATCACCCACTCTGAGGCCAACTCGTCTCTTTGGCACTTGCGTCTGGGACACCCCAGCTATCAATACCAGGCACGGCTGTTTCCTAACTCTCCTCCCTGCTCCAACTGCAATGTGTGTCTCAGATGCAAGATGACTCAGTTACCATTCCTCAGCAGTTTCTCTCCTGTATCCCGGCCTCTCAAAACGCTACACCTGGACTTAGTCGTTCCAATTGCAACGCCCTCCCGGAAAGGAACTCGGTATTTCCTATCCTTCACCAATCAATTTTCCTCCTATAAACTCGTAAAGTTTCTCAGGTCAAAGGACAAGACCTTTGACTCCTTCAAAGACCTGGTGACCAAGGCGGAAAATAAAATCCAAGTAACGCTCAAGAGAATTATCTCGGACAATGGTTTGGAGTTCCAAAATAAGAATTTTCAAAACTTCTGTCACAAAAGAGGTATCACACACAACTTCTTTCCTCCGTACACCCCTCAAAACAATGGCATCTCCGAGAGAAGCAATTGCACTCTGATTGATAAAGCGCGCTTTCTTCTTGTGCAATCCAAACTTCCACTCAGTTACTGGCCCGAAGTAGTCAAAACTGCCTGCGATCTCACTAACTGCCTCCCTTGCAGATCAAACGGCTTCAACACTCCCTTCAAGACATGGAACAAGAAGGATTTTGACTATTCCCAACTCAGACCTTTTGGATGCCTTGGTTACTATCTTATTCCCGAATCCTTCCAAACCTCAAAGTTCAGAAAAAGGGGCCTGCCCTGTCTTCTACTAGGGTACCTGAACAACTTTTCCACATTCAAAGTCCTTGAAATCTACTCCAAGAAAGTGTACTCCATGAAACACGTTTGTTTTGTTGAACACTCCTTCCCCAGTCTTGATTCCTCCTCTTCTTCCTTCTCTCCCTCTGATTCTTTTTTTTTTGTCACTCCCCTCTACGTCTTCTGCTCTCTCTCCTGTCTCTACCACTGATGCTGCTCCTGCCTCTCCCGGGCCCATCCCTGCTGACACTTTGTCCGTAACTCATTCCCCTACATCCACTATCCCTAAGACCCCACGCATCCTTAAAGAAGTAGATCCAGAAAACATCATACATCACAGCCGCCGTCCAGTCGTCTTCCTAACACTACCAATTGAGTCACCACCAGATATAACTCCTCAATATCATGTCTTCCACACCTCCCTTGAACAAATTCCAACCTCCTATGGAGAAGCTCTCCAATCTCCCAATTTCCTCAAATGGATGGAGGCGATCAACAAGGAATTCAAGAACATGGACAACCATCAAGTCTGGATCATGGTTGACACTCCCAAGGGGGTAAAACCTCTTGATTGCACGTGGGTATTCAAAGTAAAGAAAAATGAAAAAAATCAAGATGTGGAATATAAAGCTCGTCTATGCGTGCAAGGATTTTGGCAGATCGAGGGAGTAAATTTCCATTCTACCTACGCCCCAACTGGGCGTCTTAACTCTCTTTGGCTGCTTATCTCCTTTGCAGTGCAAAACGGCCTACTATTTCACCAAGTCAACGTCAAATCTGCCTTCCTAAATGCTCCGCTTGAAGATCTGATCTATATCAACTCTCCTCCTGGACTCCGATTACCCAAAGGAAAATGTCTCCACCTGAAAAAGGCTCTCTACGGCCTGAAGCAGGCTCCTCAAGCTTGGCATGCCACCCTCTCAGCTTGGCTCTTGTCCGTTGGGTTCAGGCGCTGCACGGCCGAGCCGTGCATATTCTGGTCCGCCGACACCTGGCTCTTTGTGCACGTGGACAACATAGATGTCTTTAGCAAAAACCCCAAGACTTTTATTGATCTTCTCTCCAGTCGATTCCCTTGCAAAGACCTGGGAGAGGCCAAATTACTTTTGGGAATGAAGGTATTTGTCACCCCTACCTGCGTCTCTCTTGACCAAAGCCACTATATTGAACAATGCCTGAAGGAATTCGGCCTATTTGACGATCATCCGTCTAAAACCCCTCTTAACCCTAAGTCAACTCTAGTCCCAGCCTCAAAGTTGGACATTGATGCCTTCAAGGCCTTGAAAATTAACTTTTGCTCGGTTGTTGGGGCGCTAAACTTCATCAGCTGCACTACGCGCCCCAATATCACGTTTGCCGTCAGCTCCCTTTCTCAATTTCTTGAAAATCCCGGTCTCAAGCACTATGAAGCAGCAAAGCAGGTGTTTAGGTACTTAAAAGGCACAGTCGGGTACGCTCTCACTTTCCACAAGTCTTCACCACCATTGTCCCCAATCGTCGCATACGCCAACGCAGACTGGGCAAATTGTCCTTTCTCTCGCCGTTCATACTCCCAAAACTGCGTATTCTGGAATTCTCACCTCATCTCCTGGCGCTCAAAAAAGCAACCAACTGTCTCTCTCTCAACCACAGAAGCCAAATATAAATCCTTGTTGGATGTCACCAAGGAAATCACATGGTTGCAAACTCTCCTTGCCAACTTCTTTGGTCAAGAAAACTCAACCTCCATTCTGCTCAACAACATCAAGGGGGCTATTGACTTGGCTAACAACAAACTGAATCACTCTGGCTTCCAAACCAAACACATGGATCTGAGGTTCCACTTCATACGGGAAGCCATAGCTGCCGGCACCATCACCCTGCGGTTCACTCCCTCACTGAGTATGATAGCCAATTTTCTCACCAAAGCTGTTGGTTGTACCGCCATCACTCATTCTCGCAAAGCTGTAAACCTTCTCTGCTCTCAATCTGATGCTTAAGAGCAAGCGGGGCTTTTGGAATTTCTCAGTTGACTGCCTCTATGCTGCTCTCTTACTGTTTCCTATTTTGTTTCTTTTCTTCTTACCCTGTTTCTTTTCTCTTTGTTCTTTTTTCTCTCATCTCATGTTTTACTTTCCATTTCTTCTTTCTTTTCATCAGTCTACTCCTCAAAATCCTTGACCTCAAGCGCGTGCTTCTCCCCGTGACCCTCATGTGATTGTTCCACTCGCGCGTAACATTCCCCTCATGGATCTCTCCAGACAATGACCGTCGACCATTTCTTCCTCAGCCCGACCACAACCTCCCGGATAACCGACTCTCAACCATCCCTTCTGGTTCCTGACATCATCTCCCTGTCCACCACTCTCAACCTACCTCCTCAACTCTCAGGAGCTCTTTCCTCACTCAGCCTGCTTATTCCTACTCTTTCTAAACATTCTACTTCTGCACTCTTCACACTTGTGCTCAAATTTTTCCTTCCTTTCTCAATCTTCAAATCTCTCTCCTTACTCCTCTACCTGGGCACGCGGTCACTGAGTCTCTTAGGTATCTTCAATCACTTCATGTTCTCCCATTCATTTCACGTTCTTTTCCTACTTGTGTTATGTTCATGATCCCTTTATCCTCCACATGCTGAAATGAACACCTCTTAGTTTCATTCTCTTAAATCATCACCGTTAACTAGGTTCTGGAATTTGATCTTGGTTACATTTAAATATTTTTGTAACACTCAGGAGGGCAGCCTAAAAAAGCACCTATCCCCTCCACAGAACTGCCAACGTCCTGCGCCGTTTGGAGTCTTACATTGGATGTAAGGACTGTTTGTCATAGCCACCCATAATGTCACCTAGACCATAGCAAGCTCTCCCGGAGAAGTATTTAACAAATTCTTCAGTAGCAGGGGTAATACCAGAATCTTTAATAGTAACCTTATTTAGCGGCTGGAGATCATGAACTATTCTAAGTTTAACCTTCCTTTTAAGGACACAGAAAACAGGAATGGAATAGCTAGAAGTTGACTGTTCATATAAACCAGTTTGGACTTGTTCCCGGACCAACTGGATAAACTCATTGACTTTGGCAGCAGGGATTGGCATATTTTTCTTTTGCCAGGGATCAAGTTCTACTACAGGGATGATATAAGGCAGACCATAGGATTCTTTCAAGAGACCTCTCTCTTCTTCACAGAAAGCAATTGCTTTTTCCCTAAGAGCCAAGACATTTTTGATCAAATACAACTCATCAGGTAGAAGCCATCCATCCGGTCCAAAGTTGACTACTCCCAGACATTCTTCAGTGACACGACCAGAGGGGATGAATGGACCAGCAAGAGATCAAGGTAAACCACAGTAAGGATTGCGGGATGGAGGAGGACGCCTAAGAGGAGGATTGAGATTGAGAGGCATTGGTTGGTTGACTGGTTGAATTTCCCTGGCAACTGGTTTATATTTGGAGGGAAAAGAGAGCGGTTCTTGTTTTTTCCAAGAGTTGAAAAGGGAGATCTGACTACAAGGATTGAGACCAAGTTCTAACCCCTTCCAAGTTTGATTTTCCGCAATGTTTTCAAAAGGTGCCTTTTCCATAAAAGAAGTCCCCGGGGGTAATGCATTGCTCACATGTGTGGCACAAGGCAGGGTTTCAAAAATGATAGCAGTAGGATACCCCGGTGGGGCACAATTGGGAGGACTTACTTCTACCCAAATCTGCCTCCACTGAAGCCCATATTCTTCCATACAAAAGCCGCCAAAAATATAATAAAGATTGGGATCTAGTTTAGACTCATTGACGATATTCAAACTTGAACTGGGAGAAGGTTGATTAGGAATAAGAGTACAAGGAAAAGAAGAAACAACAGATGAAGAAGAAATATTTTTGGGTTTTTCCATTTTTTTTTTTTTTATTTTTGATATTTTTGAGATCAGACAAAATTGTTGAAAAGAAAGAGAAATAGGCCTTGGGAATGAGGGTTTACCCTTGAGTTGAAGTTTGAGTCTGAAAAGAACTACAACTATTAGTAGGATCAACTACTCCCATAAAAAATCAAAGGAACCCAAATTATCCTTCTGTTTAGGAAAATGACCGGGGAAATATCTTTCCCAGCAACCAGAATCCAAAGAACAAAGAGGAACCTCAATTTTTCTACCATCTGAATCAGGGAGGAGGATTCTCTCCCCAACTTGATTGGAAAACATCAGAGTTGCTCCAAAATTGATTAGGAAAGATTGACCCAAGATCATGGGTGCATCAAAGCGTGTGATCCAGAAATGACAAGACGTTCCAGTCGGGATCCAGAAATGACAAGCTCTAACACTGTTTGGGCCAATCCCAACTGGAACGTCTTCAACAATTCCAACCAATTTTCAAGACTGATTCCCTATTCCATAAACTGAAGAGGTGAAGCTGACCCTAGGGCTGAGTTTAAGCTTGCAGGCCATAGCATCCAAGATCAAGTTGAGCTGAGAGCCAGAGTCAACAAGGAGCAAGACCATTTTAGCTGATTCACCAAGATGGCAGGGAAGAAAACCAAGAGGACATGAGTAAAGACTAGACTCAGAAGAGGGATTGGTTCCACCAGAGTCCTCTATCAAAGTTCAAGAGGAGACCTTGAGTTCTTCAGGACCAATTTCCACACATTGACGCCAAACCCATTTCTTCATTCCTTCAGCAACAGATGGAGAGATTGATAGGAGTTCAGCCACAGATAGATCAGTAATTTTAAGATCAGAAATTTTCTTTAATACCCCTCCAACAGCATTGGGTTGATCTTTAGAAATTCCCCTCTCAAACCAAACTTTGGGCTGGGTGGAGGGAGGAAGATTGGGTGAAGCAGGAACAGGATCAGGGGATTGTTGAGGTTTAATAGATGAGGGAGGAGGATCAGGGTGATCTTGAGACCTTTCCATGAGTGGTTCTTTTTCCACCTCCATGTCTTCTACATCAGAAGAGGGCTCAGGTCAGGATTTCTGTTTGGGTGGTTTTTGGACGATTGAGGTTGGCAATGTTGTCTTTTTCTGTTCATATTCTGTAACTAACAAATTTATTTACCTTTATCTCCAACTTACTTTCTCCATTAAATAACTACTCATGTCTCAGGCCCCCTCTGGGGCTCTCTAGTTTTCACTAAACTGCTGTCTTAGGCCCCTTTTGGGGGCTCTCTAGTTGTCCATAAATACTGGTCCTTCCCTTGGACCATGAATGAGAAACCATCTGATTACCAGTCAACAATACCGGAGTGCCCCTTCCTCCTCATCAGATCAGTTCCTCTTGACTATACAAGACATATCCCCTCTCTATTGGCTCTTTGTAGCCTTATTATTCCTCCTCATCAGGCTCCTCCATAGCCTACCATTACCGTTTCATCTCTCTATGGAATTATAGTCTTGATTCAACTCTTCACGGTTAAAAGCCAAAGCTCATCCCACTAAGTCATCCGGTCAACTTCATTGTTCTAACTGGTTGTCTCATTGCCCATCTCCCTACGCTCTTCATTGTCCTCACCATTGAATTTCATCCTCATATCTTCATGATCCACCTTTACTCCTTCAACCATCCCTGTTCCTTTGAACCCCTCACAACCAACCTCAGCTCTACTCGGACAAAGATGAGGATGAGGATGACGAGATGTTGGGCACCGGATTGAGGAAGTCCCACCTCCCATTACTCAATCCATCCTTTTCCTCCTCACCATTGCCCCTCACTCCTCTACCGCCATCCAACAAATCTCATCAGCATCACCTCACTCAAGCCGCTTCATCCGTCAACCTTTGTAACCAATCCTCCACTCATTCATCTCCCATCATCCCATCCTTCTCCGACAATTGTAGGCTACCTCCCAGCTCCAACACTCCCTCCTCACTTACCATCAAGGCCTCCTCCGCTTCCTCCCTCTCAATACTCATCCATCATCCCCATCTTGCTTGCTTTTGCCTCTCATTGTCTTTCAACCTCACTCTTGCAACATTCTCCTTCACCTTGATTGCAAAATCGTTTTTCCCTCCCTTCGATGATCTGTGACTACTATCAATTTGATTCTTCCCACACTTCTGCTCAACTCAACTCCAATGGCATTCAAGCTTGACCTGAGTGCTGACCCTCAATCGGCTCAAATCAATCTGGCCTCTGCTCAACATGTCCATCAAGTCTACACCTATCTCGACAAGGTTGGCGTACCTGGTGATGGTTTCTCAGAAGGTATCAAAAGGACCCGTGAACATCGTCAACTATCTGCTCTTGCCTCCTTGGCTCAATTGAATTGTGTCAAATCACTCTTGGATCAAGAGATCCAAATCTTACAGATTGCCGATTGCTACGGATTCTTCAAGCCACTCCGCTCCGAGCAAATACTCTATCTACCCGCCGATTCCTTCTATCCTGCCTCCAATTCCTCCTCAACTCCACTTGTCACCGCCAATACCGCATCCTTCCCCGCCCCAATTAACCCCGCCTTGGTCCTTCAAGAAACCAATCGGATTGAGAAATGGTTGGATATGTTAACCTTGGATCCTCATTGCTCTTCCTCAAACCCATCGTCAACGTACAGACTCTCATCCCAATGGCAAGCCCAACAACCTTGATTTGAGAAACAATGTTTTAAAGGTGTCCCGGATCGCTGGCGGAAAGTCGCCTGGGAAATGCTTTTAGACAAGAAATATCAATCTGATCTTTCTCAATCATCCTCGAAGAAAATCCCTGTCGAACAACTCCACCGCCAGTTTGAAGATTTTCTCCATTGCTCCATCTCAACCACTTGCTCGCTCCGTCCTCCACCCTTGCCCGCTTGCTTTCAACATCTTTTCAACAATCCAATCTCGCCCCATCTCGCTTGCACCTTGAACGCGACCTTGCTTGCTTCAAAATTCCCCCTCTTGCTGCCTTGATGGTGGCCTCATTGCTCCCTTGCTTGCTCATCAACTTCATCACCCCGATTGCTCTTTAACCTTGCCTGCGACATCAACTGCCTCCCAGCCTCTCAACATCTGCAACTTTGCTTGCGCTTCATGCTCAACTTCTCCTACTGCTCCATTTGCCATCCCCGCTCATCATCATCAAACCCCACCTCATCCATTAATTGCTCCTTCATCAACCAAGGGTTTTTCCATTCATTTGGCCCGTCCTGTCACCTTCCTCATCCCCACATCCCTCCATTGCTCCATCTCAACCGCTCACTTGCTCTCCTCCATCTCATCCGCTCCACACGCTACATCACCACTCGCTTGCTCCGCTCCATCTTAACCGCTCGCTTGCTCCCATCCATCTCCTCCGCTCCACCTGCTACATCATCAATACCTCCATCATCCTTTGTCATCCAATCTCCATCAACATCCAAATCAATCATCCCATCATTCACTCCTCCAAAACTCCACCATCCATCCTATTCAACCATCACTTCAACCATCAACAATATCAACAATAAACTCTCAACACCATCAACAACATTCAATTCAACTCCAACAACACATTAAAATTCCTCCCATCTAGTATTGAACAGGCTGGTGTGTTGGAATCCTCCCATTCTTTTGTTCAATACTATCTGTATATACCTTTCTATTATCCACCCTCTTTCATTACTACAATCAAACTAATTATAATTCAAGAAAATCATCACCCACCATTATTCAACAACTGCTACCAATCCATTTCATCACCATCACCATCACCATCACCATCACCATCACCATCACCATCACCATTCCATCACCATTACCCTCATCTATCATCATTAGCTTTAGCATTACCATTACCCTCACCTATCATCATTATCATCATATCATCCTCTCCATCATGCTAGGCAACTATGCCTGAGGTCCTAGTTGCTCCTCTTAAAATAGGCTTTCATTCCCCATCTCATATGCTGACAAGGTGGTGTCTTGTCATCCTTTCTCAAATCCCATATCTCTCATTCTCATGTTCTTTTCTCATATTCTCATGAATCTCTGAAATGTTGATTGGTCTAAAATTGGTTCCTAAATTTGTCAGTTAAGGTGGTGTGTTGTCTTTTTCTGTTCATATTCTGTAACTAACAAATTTAGTTACCTTTATCTCCAACTTACTTTCTCCATTAAATAACTACTCATGTCTCAGGCCCCCTCTGGGGCTCTCTAGTTGTCACTAACCTGCTGTCTTAGGCCCCTTTTGGGGGCTCTCTAGTTGTCCATAAATACTGGTCTTTCCCTTGGACCATGAATGAGAAACCATCTGATTACCAGTCAACAATACTGGAGTGCCCCTTCCTCCTCATCAGATCAGTTCCTCTTGACTATACAAGACATATCCCCTCTCTATTGACTCTTTGTAGCCTTATTATTCCTCCTCATCAGGCTCCTCCATAGCCTACCATTACCGTTTCATCTCTCTATGGCATTATAGTCTTGATTCAACTCTTCAGGCAAGGATGGAGCTTTATGAGGTTTGGGCTCCTCATGTTGCTTCCTAGCTGGATTGGATTGGTAAGTACCAACCAGAGAAGAGGAGGAAATAGCTGGGGGGTACCAGGGGGTCCTGTTATGCAGTTCAAAACCTTCAAAAAACTTGATGATTTCCATAACTTAATCAGAGGAGATAAAAAACTGTAACTGGTATGCCTTATCAAATTTGCTAGCCCCATCCACCAAAGAAGCCATCTTGTATGAGTACAAGAGTTGTTCCACATTTGTCCCATTGAATCCTAAGTTCTTGTTCTGTGGCTTGATCTTAACCATCTTAGGACGAGTAGAAGAGTTGCTGGTAGATTCAATTTTGACAAAGTTTCCTAAAAGATCCAAGGAATGGATTTCCAAAGTGGCTCACAAATGTGGCAATAGTAGGGTTTCTCAGAAAACAACAAGTATCTTGCCCAGGTGGTGCACAATTGGGAGGACTTACTTCTAGAACAAGTTTCCTCCACAGATCTGAAGAAAAAAAAGAAAAAGATTGGATTTCAAAGTTTATGATCAATGGGACTGTAAATCCCAAGGTTTCTGGTTCAATCCTGGCCCAGGGGACCAAATTTAAGACTCCAAAAAGTGCTAGGCCGTGGGATTTCTGTGGAGGGGAAAGGTGCTGTTTAGGCTGCCCACCTGAGTGTTACAAAAATATTTAAATGTAACCAAGATCAAAGTCCAGAACCTGGTAAACGAGGGACCAAATTTAAGAGGATAAAGATGATAGTGGTTGGTAGCTGGGAAACAAAACTATCTGTGGCAAGATGGTGCTGGGGAAAACTTGAACAGAATAAGTCAAGGTTTGTTCAGAGTTCAACAAGACAAGGCAATTTTAAGTAACAATGCCCACAAGCTAATAGCTCTGGTTGTCAGCAGAAGCTTAGGAAAGATCAACTCAATCCCAAACAACCTCCAGGTTCTCAATGAACCTGCCTAACTCTCCGCAATCAAGCGCTTGAAGGGTACCAGATAACTGTGGGTGGCTGCACAAGACAAAGCTAATTGTTTGAAGAAGCTCTAGAAGCAAAACAATAACTGATTCAAACAAGGATAATCCAACACTCCTCAAGAGACTCAAGAGTAGCGTGGAAGAATTCAACTTCAAAAGAAATGAAGGGAGGTTTAACACTACAGGTTTTAAGCTTAATAAAACCTCTTCAGTAGAACTTAACTGGTTCCAGAAAGATAATCAAAGGTTGATCAGGACCAGTATGGTTGGATAAAGGGACAGGAGTGGTGTAACACGCTCAAGAATTCAATTAGTCAAATTCTTCTTCAACCAGCAAAGCTATTGTTTGGTGATAAGGATCAAGGATCAAGGGGTTGAGTATGGAGGCTCAAGGATCAAGTGGAAATCATAGATATACCCAGATTTTTGTCTCAGATAAAGGGGAATGAGACCCCATGGATAATTAGTTTCAAGGTGAAAATGATGATGATCCTCCCTGGTATGGTAGGATGTGATGATGATGGTGTGATCCAATCTGATGATAAGGTAGCATGTGCTGACCTCCCTCCAAAAGGCAGGGGAGAGCCCATCCTTATATGGGAAGGAGGCCCTGCCAGACTATGTACACGGGATACTACAAATGGAGCGGAAAAAGAAAGAAGAAAAAAAATGTTTTTTTTTTTGATTTTCAGATTTTTAGGTGATCAGAAGAATTTGATCACGCAGGCCGGTGAAAATCCGGCCTGCCTGACCAGGGTGGGATCTATTTCATCCCTTCACCAGCTCCTGCATCCGTCTGTGGACGGACGTGCACGACAAATACCAGGATCACCCACCCCTTGCCCAAAGGTGGAAGGGGTGGGAAAGGAAAACAGATCCGACGGCCCGCTGGTGTCCGCGGGGGGTAGATGACACTCTCCACCCCCACCCAAAGATGGAAGGGGGTGGGAGAGTCCCGGGAAGGGTGATGGATTGGTTGGGGAGCGGATGAGTTTTGTGCATGATAGGCTCAAGCGGGTGATCTATTGAGTGGGACAAGTTGGGGGTAAATGAGGATGCAAGAGCGTGATTGAGAGGTTGACATTGGCCATTTCCAAATTCAAACAGGAAAAAACCAAGTGGGGAGCATGAATTGCTGGCGCGAAAAACCATGCAGTGCAAACAGAGCCTATTATTGCGTTTGTACAAAGATAGACAAGTGGAAACATCCGGGATGGTCAATTTGTGGGGCAGTGGCAAACAAGAAAATGATATTGGATCAAATTTAATTGATTTTTAAGTTGAATCCAAACCGGTCCCGTGATTGGTGGAGGGACCTCTCATATGAGGTAAGGAGGAGGCCATGGAGAGTTGATTTTGGAGGGTTGATGAGGGGATGATGGGCAAGGTTGAGGAGGCAAGATTGTTGGAGTCAATCAAAGTCTGTTTGGTGGTGGAGATGGATGAAGATGAAGGGAAGTTTGGGCCAAGCGGGTCTTGGCCTGTGCCTTTGGCCAAAAGAAAGGGGGAGAACAAAGCAGCGGACTCAGCAGGGGAAGCGCACCCAGCAATGGGTGCGGCTTTGCCGCAGCAAGTCGCACTGCGGGCTCAGCAGCAGTTGAATTGGGCTCAGCGTCTGGAGAAGTGGGATGGACGGATTGAGCATTGCAAGAAGCGGATCCGGATTGCGCGGATATATCTCAGATATCTGGAATGGCGCGTTGGGCGGATACAGACATGCGGGGGGGCTCTGAGTTTGGCCCGGCGCAAGGCCGCGTCATGAGAAGGACAATTGGGTGGACATAATGGCAGGCGGGTAATATGGATGGATATGGGATATGGGATATGGGATATGGGTTGTGGATTATGGGATGGGAAGGATAGGGTTGAGGCTAGGGTCCTGCGCTTGGGTGTTGTATTTCATTAGTCTTTCTTTTTTCTGGTTGTACTTAGGTTAGGGTTGAGGGGTAGGCTACTTAAGCCTGAAAAAGGTTAAAAGAATCTGTAGAACCTAGACCAGGCTAATTTGCATCAAGAATAAAGAAAGGTAAGAGTCTAACAGACAACAAACAATAGACTGGAACAGAAGATAGAAAACACCAACACAGAGTACTATTCTGCAGATAGGGATTATGGCCTATGAACAGAATTAGCAGAACTAGGGCAACACTAACTGGCAAAGAGAATTAAGTGGGTGAGACTATGATCAGATTAGGACAATGAAGCAAAGAGTAGCAGACAAGATTTACAGGACTTTGGACTGAAATCTTCTGACGCTGTTGACTGATCCGACCGGTACCAAAGATAGAGCTATTGGAATAAATTGAGATCTCATATGAGTCTTGATGTAGAGTTGAATTAGTTGAGAGACGTACAGTTCTTTGGGTGATGGTGATCTATTTGTTAGCAAGTTGAGAGTGAGAACAGTTGAGTCACCAAGGTGAGTATCAAGATGGTTGCAATGTTGAAGTTGATAATAGATCTCATGAGACGGAATTGGAAATAAAGAGTACTGCGGGGATCCCCGGATAGTTTTTTGTACAACACAACAGATAGAGCGCATAGTAGGCGCAACAGTAGTTAAGGAAGAAAAGAAAGTATAAAAGAAACAGAGATAATGGAGGAAGGAGACAATGAAAGACCAAAGAGAAAGAAAGAAAAGAAAGAAGGGAGGATGTCAATCAGATAATCAACACGCCCGCTCAACTCTACATCAAGAGAGTTCAAGAGTTGACATACTCAGCCAAACGTTTTACAGCAGCGCTACTAGCAGCTTTTGTTAGAGCATCAGCCAACATTTGATGCGATCCAATAAGCTTGACGTGGATTTTCCCATCATTGAGGTTGTTTTGTAAACTCTTTAACTTGATATCAATATGTTTTGCATGAGATTTTGTGCCAAATTTCTTGAGTTTATCTTCAAGACCCTTGTTTTCAATGAGGTGTATTGGGGGGGTCAGAGATTCTCTCCATAGCTCGCTCAACAGGTGGTGTAACCATTTGCCGTCCAGGTGACCGGTTGACAGAGAGTTACACTCTGATTCTGTAGAGGAGTGGGCAATGCTGCGTTGGCGACGACTAGTCCAGTAGATCGGACTGCCTTTGAACAAACATAGAAGACCAGACTGAGAGAGTCTGGAGTCCGGGTTGTCAGCCCAGGTGGCATCACTATATATCTCGAGCTGATTTTCAGCAGTTCTGCTTTTAATTGTCATCTTGAAGTCAATGGTTTGAGCCAGATATTGCCATACGCGCACTACCTCATGCCAGTGTTTGATTCCTGGTTGTTCAGAGAAACAAGCTAAGCTTGATACGGCAAAACTAATATCGGGCCTCGCAAGGTTGGCAATGTAGTTTAAACGTCCTATGGGGGATCTATAGTTAATGTTAAGTTCCTTGAACTTGGCAAGTTCCTCATCTGTAGTGGGTAGCAGGTGCAATCCTGGTGTGCAAGGGTTATTCAATGGTTTCGCGGAGGTGAGTTCCATTTCTTCAAGACCTTTCTTAATATGATTGGGTAAGGATATACTGATCAAGTTTTCATCTCAGTCAACCTTCATTCCCAGTAGGTTATTGATTTTGTGGGCCGAGGAGTCTTTGAATTTGGCTAGAAAGACGGACTTGAAATTTTCAACATTCCCTACTACAACCAAGTCATTGACATGGAAAAACAGGCTGGTTATTGCGTCTTTGTGAAGGTACAGACATGGATCAGAGTTGCTTTTGTGGAATCCATTGCCCTTAATCCAGTCAACCAAGGTTTTGTACCAATTTAGGGGTGCCTGTTTTAAACCTTATAATGACTTCTTGAGCTTAAGGAACTTGCAGGTTCTCTTGGAGCCAGCGGAAGTTTTGATTTATACATTTTTTTCTAATGGAGTGTGAAGAAAGGCCCCCTTGACATTGAATTGTAGGATTGGTAATCTTTTGTCCACTGAGTAGGCAAGAAGAGCACAAAGCAATGCGATTTTTCCTGTAGGCGCAAACGTATTGAGGTAATCTACCCCATACCTTTGATTGAAACCTTGGACGCAAACTCTGGACTTAAGGGTGATTTTGCCAGTGTGAAGATTCTGCTTATGTCTGAAGGTCCAGGTTGTGTCTAGGGGATTTGTCACTTCAGTTTTGTCTGCTTCTTCCCATACGTCAAGATCCTCAGATGTTGCTAATTCTTTTTCAATTGAGGGTACCCATTCTGGACTTTTGAGAGCAATGTATATGTTGGTTGGAACTTTGGAAGATTGGTAGTAGCCATATCGTTCCGGAGCTTTAATTGTGTTGCAATCTCTCAATTGTGGACGGAGAGTATCTTGAATTTTCTGGTCAGAATCATCAGATTTGGAGGTGGTTGAGCTAGCTATATCAGAAATTAACGGTTTCTCTTTGGTAGGTAAAGAGACAATGGGTTCAGACGCAGGGTTGGTCTTAGGGAGTGAAGGGGTAGTGGAATCAATATTGGGAACAGTTTCAGCATTATCTGGTACATCTAAAGTGGTAGCCTGCGATTTTAGAAACTTGACATGTTTTGTTTCTATGACTTTCCCAGTACTTGTGATCAGCTTATAGGATAACAATTGTGGATTGTGTAGAAATAGTTGATCTCTGCGGCACTTTGACTGCAACACCCTGACACTGATTGGGTGTGGTGACTTCAATTTGAAATCCTCCAATTTGAATCTCGCTTGGTTTCCTCGAGTCCTCTTGCTTTACTCTGACCAATTGGCCCCTCACTTTCCTCATTCCATCCAACCATTCCAATCTCCCGTTCTCATTCTCCACTTTCCCATTATCTTTTGCTCTCCTCCCATATTCTCATTTTCTCTTCCTCCCATTCTACACCATTCTCCGATTCCCTCCAAATTCATATTTCATTCATTCATACAAATCTTGATAATCCTTTTGTCTCCATCCAATCCTCTCACCATCTCAATCAACTGGCCCATTATCTTTCACCAACATCTCTTAGCCTATCTAATCAACCATTTCTTTGATCTGTCTAGTTGTAAGATCTCCATCTGCTACTTTCTTTTCTTTCATGATTTTACACGCTCTTTTCCTTTCCTTGAATTTTGTTTAGAAAAACTCACACTCATTACTCTGTATTTTGAAGTCTGCTGGTCTTGTTTTGAATTCAGTTCAATTAAACCTTCATGGTTAAAAGCCAAAAGGCTCTCCAACTCAGCAAACCTGGCAACGATGACTACCCCAGGACCAGCGGATTCCAACTCTTTGCTCCTGAAGACCTTGACAGATTCAATCCCCAATCTCTTGGAAAATAACTTCTCCTTGTGGCGATCAAAAATTCTCATGATCTTTTGCCTCAAAGGCATCACTCCATGGCTCTCTTCAACCAAACCGGGAAAACGTCCAGTCGAAATCAACCTTGAAATTGTTGGATACATCCTTGCCAAATTAGACAACAAAACCTATGTGAATTGCGTGAAGGAACACCATCTGACCAATGGCATTGATCTGTGGAACTCAATAAACAAATTCTTTGCCTCATCCCAAACCGCAAATTGATCAAGAGTCTTCTTTAACTTCCTCAACCTCCAATTCGATCCGAGAAATATTGAGAAATTCATCACTGAAGCCAAGTCATGTTTAATGCAAATCTCTGAAATCGGCATCAAAATGGACAACAATATAATAGCCTACCTTCTTCTCTACAAATTCCCTCCTCAATTGGATCATCTGAAAACCACCATCACTCACTCCCTCGGCAAAAGGAAAATCAACGGAGATCTAGTTCTGAGACATCTTAACCAAGTTAAACATGAAACCGCCTTGGGATCTCAAGCCTCCGCCATGATCATGCAACAAAATCTGTTGAGATGCAAGGCGAACTGGCACAATCCTCAAGCCAATCACCCAAAGGAACAATGCTACTGGCTATTTCCCCATCTAAGACCGAATTTCACAGCCTCCTCACCTTCCTCATCCTCCAATAAAGCCAATCTCTCCAGCTCAAACCCTGCCGCCTCAGCACACCTTGCATTCACATTTGCTATGACTCACTCCCATCACCTAGACCAAAGCCAGATAATTCTTGACTCCGGTGCCTCCCAAAGCATGTTTAACAACTCCCGATTATTCAGTAGTCTGAAGGATGACCACACCATCATCCAAACTGGAAAATTGGGATCCTTGATAGCCGCCTTGGGACAAGGTACTGCAACCATCATCACTTCTCATTCCGAACTCAACCTCAAAAACTCTCTCCTTGTCCCAGACATAGCCATAAACTTGATTTTGCTAGGCCAACTCATTCTTGCTGGTTGCTCCTTACAACTCACCACCACGAATAGATTTGTCATTGTTCTCAATACAGAAATCATCCTTGAAGGCTACATCAAAGATAACCTCATGTTTGTCAAGGAATCCATCAATCCCAACTCACCTACCGCCTTCTCCTTCATCTCTTTCTCCACCCTCCACAAAATATTTGGCCACTCTCACTCCAATTCTGTCAAGCTGCTCGCTTGAGAATTCCCAAAACTCAGGTGGGATAACCACGATTGCATCTCCTGCGCCCGAGGAAAGATCCACAGGACTCCCTTCAAAGGAATATTTCCCAAGAGCAAAGCCAAATTTGACGAAATCCACGCCAATCTCTGCGGCCCCATCTCTCCTCCCTCCAAAACTGGAAATAGGTTCTTCCTTGTCCTCACCGACAATTTCTCCCGCTTCAAGACCTGTGTACCTCTCAAATTCAAATCTGACGCCACCAATGAGATCATTAAATTCATTCAACTTTACTCCAATCAATTCAACAAGAAATTAAAAAAATTCCATTCCGACAACGGCGGTGAATTCCTGAACTCTCAACTAACCTCCTTCTTCTCCAAAAATGGAATTCTTCACTCAACCTCAGAACCGTACACTCCCCAACACAACCCCATCGCCGAACGTGCCAATCACACTTTAATTGAAGCTGCCAGGACCATTATGTTGGACATGAAAATTCCTCTCATCATGTGGGACGAGATAGTATCCAGCTGTTGTCTCTTATTGAATCTTATCCCCTCCAAACCCAACAAAGTTTCCCCTTACAAACTCTGGAAATCCTCAATTCCCAAGCTCTCGGTCATCAAAGTACTTGGCTCTAAGACCATCGTGCTTAATCAGCAACAAAATCTCTCCAAGTTCGCCGAGAAGGGACTTGAAGGTATTTTAGTCGGATTTGACCTAGAATTGAACTCTTATTGGGTCTTCTGCCCCGAAGTTGCTGATGTCATCTGCTCAAAACATGTTAAAATTCTGGAAAACACTCCTTTCTCTTCCTCTTCTCTCCATCCCTCCGAGTCTCCTTTTGATCCTCTTCTATCCTTAGATGAAACACTTACTGATCTCTTAAATTCCACCACTCCCGCAATCTCCTGTTCTCACCCCAATCAGATCCCTGAATCCTCTCCCTCTGCGTTGCCTGAACCCATCTTAAACAATGATCCTCTTCCTTCCCCTTCTCCTCGCTCATCCAACCAATCATCCTCTGATTCCGACGCCGACAAGATAGCCCAGCATCTCATCAATCAGTGCACACGCACTTTACGTGATAGATCCACCCTCAAAGCTCCAAATCAATACGGTTTCCTAGCTTGTGCGGTTCCCAAAAGCTACCCCAAGGTTTTGAAATCCAACGATAAGGATCAATGGCTGGATTCAATGAAGACCGAAACCAACGGCATTGAGAGTTTCAACATGTGGGAAGGCTGTCATTCTCTACCACTTGGAAAAAGCGCTCTCTCCACCACCTGGGTTTACCGCCTCAAAGACAACCCCAGCGGAAATGGAACAATCTATAAATCTCAACTGTGTGTTCAAGGTTTCAAGCAATGGGAGTTTCTCAACTATGGCAAAACCTATGCTCCCACCGGTCTCATCACCACCCTACGTACCCTCCTTGTCTACTCTCTTCACCACAAGCTCAAGATTGTTCAAATGGATATCAAAGCTGCCTTCTTGCACGCTCCTTTGGAGGAAGAAACTTACATCAAATGTCCCAAGGGTTACAAATGCAAATTTCCCTACCTTAGATTGAAGAAGTCCCTTTACGGCCTCAAGCAAGCTCCCAAGAGCTGGTGAAATACCCTCAGGTGCTGGCTGCTCTCCAAAAACTTCAAATCCTCAGCCGCTGATCCTTGCCTTTTCATCAACCAATCCGAGTCTCTCTTTGTTTTTGTTTACGTCAACAATTTACTGATCATAGGCAAATCAAAAAATTTTAGATCCAGACTCAAAAATCAATTCCACATCTCTCACAAGGGCAATCTTACTAAAATCCTTGGAAATCTTGTCATAACTTGTGGCAATCTTCACTTCCTTCATCAACCCAAGCATATTGCCACCGCCCTCCAGGAGCTGGGTCTCAATGAATCTAAACCCATCACCACTCCAATGACCCCTAATATTAAGTTAACTCCCGCCTTGGAAGAAGATCACGCTAAATTCCTGCAACTTGATATCAACTACCGTTTGGCGACGGGATATTTGAACTTCATCGCCAGTCGCACCAGACCGGACCTTTCATACGCAGTCTCCAACCTTTCACGCTTCAACAATCGACCCGGAATTTCCCACTGGGAACAGGCCAAGCATGTCTGGAGGTACTTTAATGCCACCCGTGACCTTTCCCTGCGCTTAACATCCCCAAACTTCAAATACAACATTGAATGCTTTAGCGACTCCAACGGTGGAGATGATCCAACCAGTAGAAGAAGCCACACAGGTTTCATAATCATGCTTTACAGGAGCCCAGTTGCATGGCACAGCAAGCTACAGTCCACCATATCGCTCTCCTTGACCAAAGGAGAGCTCAAATCTCTGGTTCTTGCCACCCAAGAAAAGATTTGGCTCCAAAATCTTCTCCTTGACCTAAACCCTGAGCTGAAATTAACTCATTGCGCTTACATTGATAAAAAAGCCCTCCACGACTTAGTCAACCTTGACTCTCATCACAACGCTCTGAAACACGTTGACATACACATCAAATGGCTGCGAGAAAAGAAAGACAAAGGAAATCTTCTCACCACTCTAATCACATCTGCGGAGATGCTTGCCGATTCCCTCACAAAGCCGGCCATCAAACCATCCGTGATCAATTTAACATCCAAAATCCTCGATCTTCCTTCTAGACACAGCGGTGTGTAGAAATAGTTGATCTCTGCGGCACTTTGACTGCGACACCCTGACACTGATGGGGTGTGGTGACTTCAATTTGAAATCCTCCAATTTGAATCTCGCTTGGTTTCCTCGAGTCCTCTTGCTTTACTCTGACCAATCGGCCCCTCACTTTCCTCATTCCATCCATTCATTCCAATCTCCCGTTCTCATTCTCCACTTTCCCATTCTCTTTTGCTCTCCTCCCATATTCTCATTTGCTCTTCCTCCCATTCTACACCATTCTCCAATTCCCTCCAAATTCATATTTCATTCATTCATAAAAATCTCAATAATCCTTTTGTCTCCATCCAATCCTCTCACCATCTCAATCAACTGGCCCATTATCTTTCACCAACATCTCCTAGCCTATCCAATCAACCATTTCTTTGATCTGTCTAGTTGTAAGATCTCCATCTGCTACTTTCTTTTCTTTCATGATTTTACACGCTCTTTTCCTTTCCTTGAATTTTGTTTAGAAAAACTCACACTCATTACTCTGTATTTTGAAGTCTGCTGGTCTTGTTTTGAATTCAGTTCAATTAAACCTTCAGATTGTACCCTATGAGTAATCCTTCAGCTCCTTTGTTGGACAGTTTAGAAATGATTTTAGTTTCTGGCAGGAGATAAATTACTCTTGAACCTAAGGGTTTCAGGTATTCGGCAGGGATGACTGTCTTGTGCATTTGTTCCCATGGAGAAATTTCACCTTTTGACGAAGGAATTTGATTTAGGGCAAAACAGAAACTTTGTATAACACTGTGCCAATAGGTTTTTGGGATCAAAGAGTTACTGAATGCTGATCGGAGAGATTCCATTATCGTACAATTGGCACGTTTAGCCTTGCCGTTGTGTTGAGGATGGTAAGGTTTGCTGATTAAGTTATTGATGGAGTTTTTTTTGAAGAAGTGAGAAAGAGAGGAGTTCACGAATTTGACACCTCCATTGGTGATGACTTCAACAGGATAGTATCCTAATTCTTTAGCCTTTTTGTCAATTAAGAACATAATAGTAGCAGTTGCAGCATCTTTAGGAGGGTAAAGGAAAGCTTGAGAGGTAACCTGACTTGTTGTCCACAACCGTTAGGGAGTACTTCATGCCACCTTTGCTGGTAGGATTTAAAGTTCCCATTAGGTCCATGTGAAGTCGGTCGAATACTCGAGTAGCTTGAAGTTGTTTGTTGGAAAAGGTAGATCTGGTGATTTTGGATTTTTTGCAAGCAATGCTTTCAAAGTTGCCTTTGACGTGATCATCAAGATCAAATCCTATGTGTTTCTCTATTCTACCAAGACTAGCATGACCGATTTTTTTGTGGAGTTCTAGAAGTTCTGATTGACTTAGATAGCAGCTTTGATTGTTCAGGGCAGGCATGTGATTTAGGATGAGTAGATTGTTTTCGATGAAACCTTCAAGAACAGTATTACCGTCTAGTCTGATTGCAAAGGTAGGAGTGGAGGATTTAGTGTTGACTACAAGATTACAGCCTTTCTTTAATAGAGCTCCCATTGATATGAGATTGACCATGGCTTCTGGAACCCAAGTGGAGTTTTCAAAGTTTATGGTCCTATTTAACGTGGAGACATTTGCAGTACCTATCCCTTGAATTGCCAATCCCTTGCCTTTCTTTCCTGTTTTGATAGTTTCTTCACCGGTTTGAACAGAGAGATTACTGAATAGAGATCTATCCTTGAACATATGAATTGAACACCTGCTGTCTAAGATAAACCGGTTCTGGTCAATTTGACTTTTGACCTTTAGAGAACAAAAGAAGGAATAGAAGTGTGCTTTGTCCTTCTTCTTTGCTCCTCGCCTAGCTTTATTGGGTGGATTTTTGGGTCTGAGTTGTGGAAATTTGGACCAGCAAGAGGAAGGAGGGTGAGTTTTGACTAGAGGATTATGTTTGCCGTTTTCACAGCGTAAGGTAGTAGGACTATTTGGGTTGTAATGATAGAGTGCTGCGGAAGTATCAGATTGATTGTGATTCTTAGATTGAACTTTGTTCTGATGTTGAACTAGATGATTTAGTACTAAGGTAATGGTCAACTCTGCTCCAGAGTGCATAATCTGAGAACGGATGGATTTAAGTGAATCTGGTAGTTTGAATAGGATAAGATAACTAAGAATATCAGACGGAAGATCTATGCCGACTTCTTCAAGTTTGCTGAGATGTTGTTTAACATTAGTTACAAATCCATTGATGTTGTTATGATCAAAACCAAGATAAAGGAAGTTGAAGAACATTTGAGCCCTGTTTGCAGCTTGACTGGAGGCAGAGTGATTTTTCGCAGCTAACCAGATGATTTTTGATGAATCTTCATTTTCTTGAGTGATAATATTGGTATGGGTCGAGGGATCTAGTTTTGACATTAGATAACCGGCCATTTCATCGTTGTCAGGAATTTCCTCATCTGGATCACTTGAGTTGATACAATTAAGGATCCCGGGCATTTTGAACAATCGTTCCATTTTCTTTTTCCACACAGTGTAGTTAGTTTCAGTGAGAAGAGGAGTCGATTCCATAAGCAATTTGAGGGCCAGAGCCTTGAAGTTGCCTTCTCCACCTGTTCCAGGTGAAACAGATGATTGAGCCATATTGGTTGAGCTGAATAGGCGATTTTGGCTTTTAACCATGAAAAAGGTTAAAAGAATCTGTAGAACCTAGACCAGGCTAATTTGCATCAAGAATAAAGAAAGGTAAGAGTCTAACAGACAACAAACAATAGACTGGAACAGAAGATAGAAAACACCAACACAGAGTACTATTCTGCAGATAGGGATTATGGCCTATGAACAGACTTAGCAGAACTAGGGCAACAATAACTGGCAAAGAGCATTAAGTGGGTGAGACTACAATCAGATTAGGACAATGAAGGAAAGAGTAGCAGACAAGATTTACAGGACTTCGGACTGAAATCTTCTGAAGCTGTTGACTGATCCGACCGGTACCAAAGATAGAGCTATAGGAATAAATTGAGATCTCATATGAGTCTTGATGTAGAGTTGAATTAGTTGAGAGATGTACAGTTCTTCGGGTGATGGTGATCTAGTTGTTGGCGAGTTGAGAGTGAGAACAGTTGAGTCACTAAGGTGAGTATCAAGATGGTCGCAATGTTGAAGTCAATAATAGATCTCATGAGACGGAATTGGAAATAAAGAGTACTGCAGGGAACCCCGGATAGTTTTGGGTACAACACAACAGATAGAGCGCATAGTAATGTGTAGCCTTCCTTGCAAGTTTCAGGAAAACTACAAGCTAATTTTTTGACTGTTTAGCTGCTTCACGGGCTAGCCGCTTTGCACAACTATTGACATCATGTTTACCTCCAAAATACATACATAAACCATTCTTTTCCCTCCTTAGCCATTCCTCATTCCGGAGCATTCCAGTTTCTTTATCCAGGAACTTTGGAGTTTTGTCAACGGATTTACCTTTTGGTTTGGAGTGCAAGGTTGGATTTGGTCTGGATTGCATTGGATTCTTCAAAGATTGTTTCAAGGATTTTTCCAGCTTTGGAGTCAAAGTTGATGGTCCATGGTTGTTTTGTCAAGAGCGGTTCTTTTTTTGATAACCATTATCAAGCTCAATCACCCGGTCAATTAACTGTTGAAGGGAGGTTGTCTTATGTCCCCCAACTGCGAGTTTTTTGATTAGGTGTGCCGGTAAAACTTTTCAAAAATGAAATAAAAGGCTGCCTTGTTCCATTGGATGCAAGACTTCAGAGTTTGAAAATTGGAAATATAAACGGGAGCTCAACTATTTTCCTTCATGAATAGATTATTGAGTTTTTATTTGGTGTTTTGAACTTCATTAGGGTTGCCAAATAAGGTGAACAGCTGTTGCTCAAACTTTTCCCAAGTGTTGAGAATAAAAGTGGGGCTAGTATTATCTAATAGTTAAAGGTAAGGCTTGAACCACTGCAAGGCTCTTCCACCAAGGAAGGAAGATGAATACATAAGTCTAAGTCTATCAGTAGGGAAATTGTGAGGATTGTTTAAGAAGATGATTTTGCAGGAGTGTAGGTAGTATCCATGCTTATGAGGGTGTTTCCCAGTAAAGTGATCAGGATGCTTCATGCCCGGGGTGCAAAAACTAGGACCACTTGGACCAGATTGCAAGGAATTTTGATTGATTTCCTGGATCAGAGTCATGAGTAAGGTTGAGGCACCAGGTTTGGGAGCATTAGTGCAAGCTTGTGATCTACCATGAGTCAAGGTTTCATTGGAAGAGTCTTTGATTTCTTTGAGAGGGTCCACTTCCTCCCGCAAGGGAGCAAGGGGATCATCAAGAGGTTCAACCAAAGGAGATTTAGAAGAAGGGACAGGATCTAAAGGTTGTCTGGCCCAAGAAATGCTGGATCTCCCTACCCAATGGATATCATCATTGTTAGGGGTGAGGGAAGTGTTCCTGGTTGAGCAAGTACATGACATTGTAAAAAGAAATCTATTATAGGTTGGCAAGCTACAATAGATTAGTTGAGTTAGTTAATTTACTGTCACACAACCACCCCCATACTATAGGGAAATCTTAGATGATTGTGAGCGCAAAAGGAAAGCTGAGTGCAAGGTCAAGTGCAAGGTAGCAAGGGCTAACTGCAAAGTGCAAAATTATGGTGGACTAACTTAACACACAGAAAGAGGGATGAATGTTCCAATGGAAGGAAACAAAACCCAAGCCCTGTGTGATGACTGGATTTAGCAAATGCAAGAACGTATGAAATTAACTAACTGAGGAGACAATCCCCAGGCAAATGGAGTAGCCTCTATAAGGTAACCCAAAATGACTAGATACAACCTGATGGATGGTCAACTACAGTTTCAAGCAACAAGGCAATGAATGACATGGACAGAGTACAAAATTAAATGAAATTATGAATTGTTGTTCAGGTCTTAGTGTAAGTGCAAGACAATAGGCAACAAATGTATTGGGATGTAACAGTTGAGACATGAAGGAATTATTTCAGAAGCAATGCAAATATGAAATTGTAGTTTTTGAGGGGTAAGGGACTAGTCCATTTGCAAACTATAAAGTTGAGATGGCTTGACTAGGGTGAGTGCAAAATAGCAATAGCATGTGACCAGAAATGGGAACCCAAGGGTTATTGATACCCAGGGTGAAAAGGGCAGAACCCAAATGGATGTTCAACCAAGGTAGAGTTGACTGCAAGGTTTGCAAGTGGATGCTGAGTCAGTTGCCAAGAATGAAAGGTTTTTATGCAAGCCAGATTTGATAAGCAGAAGGCACCATTGATGTTGTACTTCTAGTTTGTCACACTTATGGACTGAGGTAGATGGTACTTGAAGAAAAGAGTATCTCAAAGTAGGAGGACAATAACCCTTAAGCTCAAAGCATGACACAAGCCCTGGATCACGGGATTTGCAGATGCGCGCTGTGGTGTCATTATATAGCCTTGGGTTGGGGACTGCGTCGCGGCCTGCGCGCTCAGCATCTGGTAGGTTAGGCTCAGCAGTGGGGGTGCGCCGGTCCTCAGCAGTAGCCGCTGCGGGTTCAGCAGTAGCCGCTGCGGGCTCAGCAGTGGGCGCGGCGGGATCAAGCACGCGACTGCGGGCCGGGCCTGACTAAGGGAGGCGGGCCGCGACCCGCTTGGATGTCCAACTCATGGATGGAGCTGGGCCGACCGGGTTCTCGGAACGGCTAGTCGGGGAAGGAAAAAGCGGGGCGACAGCGGGGCTATATGCGTGGGCAGCCGCGCGCAAGCGCGGGCCGGCCACGGGACGGGAAATTCACGACGGCGCGTCGGGTGGATGCGCGCAAGCGCGGTGGACTTTGGGTATCGCGCGGCGGAGGGCCGCGCCACAAAAAGACAAACCGGATGCGCGTAATGGCAGGCAAGCTGGCGGGGATAGGGTATGGGTATGGGTCAGGGTTCTGGGTCTAGGGTTCCTTCTTCATGGTTGCCAGTCTGTCTTTGTGCTTGTGCTTAGGTTAGGGTTGAAGGGGAGGGCTCAAATACCCTTCCCCTCGACTCCGGGTTGTAGGGGGGCATCATATCTATATATATCTTTCTATAGGACTCTCTCTCTCTCGCACTCTCTCTCTCTCTCTCTCTCTCTCGGAGGAAAGGAAAGGAAGCATTCTTGGTCTTACAGACGCTAGAACCATTGATCCCGTAACTGGGGACAACTTCTTGAGGGATAACCTCTAAAGTTTCCACATCTGGGGGTCTGGCCGGGAAATTTCGATCCGTTCTCAGTCTCTTGAAGATTACACAGAATGCTTCCGACAACCACTCCGGGATCCAATGCTCCCCTTCCCTACCCTCCACGCCTGACTCCCGTCTCTTCTGCTCAACCCCCTCCGCCGCCGTCCGCTCATGCTCCTAGAGTTAGCGGGTTTGCTCCTCCCTCGGAAGGGTTGTCGGACATGGCGGCAGAGGCCCCTCGCCGCGTTTGGTTGAGGCCAAGGGATTTCCCTCATCTTCGGTTCAGTACCTCGGATGTCGAGCGGTTCCTTTCTAGGTTCGAAGGGATCGCGGACTTGGAGGGCGCGTCGGGCGCGGATAAGGTTTGGACTATCGTGCTGTTCATTACCGAGGAGGAAAAGCTGCGGGACGTGGAAGAAATGGTTGGATACGAGAGGCAAGACTGGGGGAAGTTGAAAAGCGAGATGTTGGCGAGGTGGGGAAAACGTGAACCTTGGTTTTGGGAAAGCGACTTTGATCGAGCTGCGGATGAGGCGATTGAGAATGGCGGGGTGCGATTGCGCGAAGGATTAGTGGAATATATGTCAAGGTTTGAGCAAATCTACGGGTACCTTGCAAAGAACAAGGTCTTCGCGGGTCAGACGGGTGCCATGAAGCGGGCGTTTCTGGGGGGTCTCGCGCCCCAGCTCCGTTCCAGAGTGCAACAATACCTGTACAACCACGGCCTGGTTAAGAGGTCGCTGGATGGGAGCGTCGCAATTCTCCCCGATCTTTCGGTTATCCGTCAAGCCGTGGAAAGCAAAATTGATTTGGACGAGCTCATTGCGGACACGGCACGAACGTACCCGTCTTCCTCCAAGAAATTGGTCACAATCTCGGCGCCGGCCCCCGACCAAACTTCAGCCGCGCGGCCGCCAATGCCCTCTCATGCCGCACTTTCCCAGCAGTCTCAGGGACCATCAGTTGGGGAGATAACGGAGATTCTGCGGGACATAAGGGTTTTCCTCAACCGGACACCGGCTCCAACAGCTCCGGCAGCCGCACCGTTTCCGGTGGCTCCTTCTCAACCGCGTGCAGTGCCGCCTCACATGGCGGAGGGGTTCCAGCCCCCTAGCGGATCATCCGGATCGTACGGGTCGCCGCGATGTTCATATTGCGGGGAGAGAGGGCACTGGAAGTCAGTTTGTGAGGATCTCACTCGGGACATGGACAAAGGGCTTGTTTGCGCATCCGGGATGACGTACATATTTCCGACGGGTGAATTGGTGGACCTGACCAAGGACAAGCCGCCACCAATGGTGCAAGTGCGGGAAAGAGCAAAGGCCAAGACCGAGACTGCTTGGGTCTCGCTCGGGATTGTCACCGCGCCCGGAACCTGGGTAGCGCCGAGAGTGGAGGCTGAAGTCAGGGCATTGGCGGCGAATGAGCGTATTGAGATGGATGTCGACGAGCGACCAACGGCCTCGAAGCCAGTCGCGCGAGTACCAATTTTGGACGGGCCGTCCTCTAATTCCGCGGGAAAGAAGAAGGCCGCGGACATCGTCCGAAGGGTAATGGGGAACAACTCACCAATACCCCTGACCCTACGAGAGCTAGCGGCGGTGTCCCCCGCGGTTGTCAACGAGATGGTCCAGGCTTTAAAAGATTGCGGTCAGGGTTGGGTGCCGACGACGGTTCCGCGGGTTAACGTGGCGGAGGAGGAAGTGGATCCCGAGCCGTGCCGGTCGAAGTTGGTATCCGTCCCGCTTGCTTATGTCGCAATGACCATCGCCGGGCGGAAGGTGTGGGCGATGGTGGATAGCGGGTCGATGGTCAACCTGCTCCCATCAAGGTTGGTGGACGAGCTCGGTCTGGTGCGGAGGAAGTGTGTGATGGGTCTTCGGGCGTTAAATGGCGGGGAATGCCGCGTGGATGGAGTAGTAGAGGCGGAGGAGGTGGAAGTCGCCAAGGTCTGTAAGCCCCTGTCATTTCTCTCAGTGGAATGCGGAGATGTGATTCTAGGACGGCCATTCATGTTTGGGTTCCGAGCCCAAATGGCCTTCAACGCCAAGGAAGGGACGGAGGCGCTGACGGTCAAAGACTCGCTCGGAGCACGGTTCGAGACGACAATCTGCGATCACGGGAGAGGGAAATGGGTACAGGACCCAATGTCTGGCGGCAACAAAGAGTCCGGCGCGGGGGTTGACCGTAAGGGTTACCCTGCGGAGGATTTTTTCTAGTCGGTCGCGGGAACCGTGCGGAGCAGGCTCCGGCTCAGCACGGGCGGCCAACAGGTGAGGAGCAAGCGGGGGAGGGCGCGCGTGGGGCGCAGGTGCCAGAAGTAAGTCCCATTCCTCAGTATGCATCGCCGGAAGGCGCTACGCTTCGAAAACCCTATCATCGTGCCACAGTCGTGAGCAAAGGCGAAAGCCCCGGTCTGGTCATTACTAGGACTTACGACGGCGACGATTGGGTCTGGATGGCGCGGTGTAACGCGGGCAAGTACAAACCGGTAGCGCAGAAAGTCCGGCCGCGGAACAAACCAATGCCTCAAGGGCTCAACGGACCCTTACGACCGATCGCGTGGTCCCGCGACCCGTGGGAGACGCCCCTTAGGAAGAATGGATGGGTAACGCGGTCGGCGCGAATCACGGACGAGCGGGTGGACGCCCTTAACTTTGGACCGACAGGATGGCTGAGTGCGGAGGAGATGGATCTGCTGGTGTCGGTATTGGTAATGAGGGAGAAGGCGCTTGCTTTTGGACCGGACGAGCGCGGGTTGTTGAGAGGTGAGATCGGGGACCCTTATGTTATTCCCACAGTCCCTCACGAACCGTGGCAAATCAAGCCGATTCTGATCCCCCGTATCGTTTGGGAGCCCTTTCTGGAGCTGGTACGGGAGCGCGTGAGGACGGGGCTTTACAAGCAATCCACTTCAAGCTACTCGAGTCCTATCTTCGCGGTCGTTAAGCAGGACGGGAAGTCGCTAAGGATTGTTCACAACCTTCAGAGGCTAAATTCGTTCACTATTCGCAACGCGGGGCTTCCCCCGCGCGTTGAAGAATTTCTGGAGTCGATGGCCGGGCGCGCTTGCTACGGGCTGGTGGACGTGATGGGGGGATATGACCAGCAAGAACTCCACCCCGACTCGCGGCCACTGAAGGCGTTTGAAACCGGGCTAGGGAGGATGCAGCTGACGCGGCTACCGCAAGGTGCGACCAACTCGGTGGCGGTATACCAAGCCCAAATGACCTGGATACTACGCGACGACCTTCTGGCAGGCGTGCAGATCTTCATTGACGACGCTGGCATTAAAGGCCCCAGAACGGACTACGAGGGCGCGGTCCTAGAGGATGCACCCGCGATCCGGCGATTCATCTGGGAATACGCGGAGACTCTGGAACGAGTCCTCTTCCGAATTGAGGAGGCAGGCCTTACTGTGTCCGGGAAAAAGTTGGCGGTCTGCGTTCCGGCGCTCGAAGTACTGGGGCATGTCGTGGCCTACGACGGGAGGCGAATAGCGGAGAAGAAGCGGAATAAGGTTCTTGAATGGCCAACCCCTCAGAAAGTGTTGCACGTCCTGCAGTTTCTGGGGTTGTGCAGCTACGTCCGCATGTTCATCGAGCGGTTCGTGGAAGTAGCAAGCCCAATGCGGGCATTGACGCGTAAGGGGGCGGAGTGGAAGTGGACCAAGGGATGCGATGCCGCTTTTGCAAAGCTCAAGGAAATCGTGGGGCGCGACATCGTCCTTCGGGACCTCGATTACGACGCCGGAGGAATACGCCTGGCGGTCGACTCTAGCGAGTTCGGCGCCGGGGGGGTCTTGACACAGGAGGAGGACGGAAAAGATAGGCCGGTGCTCTACGAATCGGTCACCTTTACTGCGACAGAGAGTCGGTATTTGCAGCCGAAGCTGGAGCTGTGCGGTGTCACCAAGATCGTACGGCGGTTGCAGCACCTTTTGTGGGGCGTGCACTTTGAGCTTCTGGTTGATGCGGAGGCCTTGGCGCGAATGATTAACTCACCGACGCTGCCGAACGCGCCCATGACCAGGTGGGTAGCGTTCCTCCAGTTGTTCTCCTTTAATGTGGTGCACATCCCAGGAAAGGCGTTCACAATGCCGGACGCGCTGTCGCGGTACCCGCGGGACGACCCATACGAGGGGGCGGAACCCTTGGACGTGGAAGCTCCGGTCGTTCTGGTAGGAAAGACGGAGGCGGCTGTTTGTCTTCCATTGCGTCAGTCGGGACGTTACGCGGTCTTGTGCTCTTATTTGCAGGATCTCCGGTTCCCCGAGGGCACGACAGAAACGGTCACCCGATGGGCAAGGCAAAACGTTCTGAACTTCTTCTTACAAGACGGTCAGTTATGGCGGCGGAGCGGTTCCGTGCCTCTTGTTGTCGCGACTTCTAGGGCCAACCAGGAGGTAATCCTAGGAAGTCTGCACGACAACCTTGGTCATCGGGGTGAGGTCGAAACGCGGAGGAGGGTGAAAGCAAGGTTTTGGTGGCCGGGGGTTGTTCGCGCGGTGCGTGACTGGGTGAAGTCGTGCGAGGCCTGCCAACGGCAAAGCTCGAGGCTGCCCAAGGAGGTCGGCCGCCCCACGGGCGAGGATGCGCTGTTCGGGCGCGTTTCGCTGGACGTGGTCCACATCAAGGCGGGTAAGTTTGCGTATTTGCTGGTTGCGCGCGACGATCTGTCTGGGTGGGTGGAAGCGAGGCCCCTAGCGAAACTATTGGCGGAAAAGGTGGCTCAGTTTCTGGAAGAAGACTGGTTCGCGCGCTACGGGTCGCTTTGCTTTGTCACCGTCGACGGAGGGGCAGAGTTTTGGGGACGCCTGATGACGCTGGTGCAGAGTTGTGGAGCAAAATTTGGCTGCGTGACGGAATACTACCCGGAGGGCGCGGGGATGATCGAGCGGGGGCATCAACCAATCAAGGATGCCCTGGTGAAAATGTGCGGCGAGGACGGCAAAAGGTGGCAGGCGGCACTCCCCGCGGTCCTTTTTGCCAATTGGATCTCCGTGAAACGGTCGACGGGGTATTCGCCTTACAAGCTACTCTACGGGCAGCGGCCCGTGCTTCCCGTGGACATCAAGCTGAACACGTTTTTGGGCGTGGATTGGTGGAAGGTTAAGACGTCCGCAGATCTGATCGAGGCGCGGGCTGAACAGCTCCTTAGGCGTGAGGAGACCTTGGGAAAGGCCGCGGAGCGGTTGAAGAAAACTCGGACGGCGTCAGTCCGCTATTGGGACAAGCGCTGTTCCCATCGCCTCCGGGATCCGCTGCGGAAGGGGGACCTGGTTCTGCTGTATAATTGGAGTCTGGAATCCCAGTGGGGCCGGCTTTTTGCCAACCGGTGGAACGGGCCGTACCGCGTGGCCTCTAAGTTCTTGGGCGGCAGCTACGGACTTGAGGAATTGGACGGGACGCCGCTTAAGCGGAAGGCCGCGGCTTCGCACGTGAAACGCTTCTTCGCGCGCGGTTCCACTTCCTTTGACGAGACGGCAAGCGATGATTCAGGGCCCGGGGGCGAATCGGTTCCAGAGTCGGACGACGGCGCGGATCGTTCGGACAGCGAGGTAGCGGCGCGCGACGCGCGACCCCGGAGAAGTAGGAGGTTGCAGACGGCTGGGGACAGCTGTCGAGCTGGGGGGGGCGCTAGGTGGTTAAGCTTTATTTGGTGAGGGGGTGTTCTAGCCGGTTCACAGCCGGGACAACTAGACACCCCAGAATGTTCGTTTCCTTATGTTTTGGTTTGGGCTCGGCTTTGGATTGGTACTGGCTATGGTTTATTTATTGAAGGTACGCGGGCGCGGCGTGGTGTCGGGCCCACAAACGCGAGGACGAGCCCCGCGCACGGATGGCGGGATGAAGAGCTCTGCAAAAAAAAAAAAAAAAAAAAAAAAATGAAAAAAATGAATGAAATAATATATATAGGATATTTTCTTTCTCTTCTTTGGATTCGGGCAGTTTTCTTTCCTTTTTTTGTCTGTTTCTCTCCTGTTTCTTTCTTCAACGGACGGGCGCGACGGTCAGGGATGGTATGGACGCGGATTAAAGCTTAGCTTGGTAAGGGGGTGCTCTAGCCGGTTCACAGCCGGAACGACTAGACACCCCAGAATGTTCGTTCCCATCGCTTCTCCCTTATACTCCCGGTTGTGAGCGCGCGCTGTCGGCGCGGTGTTTTTTTTGTTTTGTAGTACAGGTACGGGGAACTGTGTGGCAGTCGGTCTGGGGCGGTCCAGGTACCTCTTTTCTTGGAATAACTGGTCACTTACGGTTTCTCACGGAGGGAGCGCGCGGACGTGGATCTCAACCTCAACCTCACTCACACTCACTTCTCACGTGGACGCGGATCTTGGCACTCACACTCACTTTCCACCCGGACGCGCGGACGCGGCCCTTTCTTTTCCTCGCGCAGCAAGATGTATTTCTCCAAGGAACGCGGTACAACAATAGGACAAGAAAGTAAGCGGGAAAGGAGAGAAGGAAGGGGGAGGGAGCGTCTAAGCCATTCGCATCATTTCCTCCATGTCCGCCCTCGATGATGCCAGAAGGGCCCGGTAAGACGCCAAGAACTCGCGCCGGGATTCGGAGGATTGGGCTCCGGGGGTCGCCAGGAAGTTGCGGAGCATTGCGGTCGACCGTTCCGCGAAAGCCTTGAAGCCAGCCGCCGGGAGTGCCATCACAACCGGGATCTCCGGGATCTCGGGGGAATTGAGGGAAGGCGGTGCCGGTGCTGGGACAGGGCTTGATCCGAGCAAGCAAGGAGGTGATGAGGGGGTCCCCGGGGCGTCGCGCGGAGGGCTTGGTCCATCTGGGGGCGATGACGGAACGATGATCGGGGACGGCGGAGGAGGGACCTTGGGGGTAGTAGGCCTCCCATCCGAGACCGCTGGTGACGCGGGCGGCGGTGGAGTACCTTGTGGAGCCGGGGCGGAAGGAGCCGGTGTAGGTGCCGGAGGGGGAACCGGGACTGCAGCAGCGCGACGCCGGAGAATCTCATCAAGGCGCGGGTCCCTCGCGCCTTCCCTCATCCAAACGCGGTCCGACCAGAATTGTACGGCCCTCCAATAGTCGTCAACGGACAAGAAATCCTCCTTCCGCGGCGGTCCCGCGCGGCGAAAGGGGGAAGCCGAGTCGCGGCCCTCGCTCGACAGAGGGCGGCGGGAAGGAGAGCCCGGCGGAGTCCACGGGTCCTCCAAGATGGTGTTGTCGTCCGAAACCACGAACGGGTCGGGACGAGCCCTTTTGCGCGGCCTGGGGCGGGAGCCGAAGTTGGGGGGGGCTTGGGGCATGCCATTGCTAAGCGAGCAACGGCGATGGCCGCGACGGCAAGCGACACAGGCGCGTCGACCAGGAGCGATTGAGCACGCGTGCCCGTGCCGGGCGCAGAATTTGCAGGGGAGCATGACGGCAATGAGCGTGGGAGGGGAGTTGGTGGAGTGTGAGAAGAGGAGTGGGTAGGGAGGAGCGGGGTGCGGGTAGTCAAGGTGGCAATGGGAAGGGACCTCTGGGGACAGAACTCAAGTTGGGGGGGATGTGGTGTCATTATATAGCCTCGGGTCGGGGACTGCGTTGCGGCCTGCGCGCTCAGCATCTGGTAGGTTAGGCTCAGCAGTGGGGGTGCGCCGGTCCTCAGCAGTAGCCGCTGCGGGTTCAGCAGTAGCCGCTGCGGGCTCAGCAGTGGGCGCGGCGGGATTGAGCACGCGACTGCGGGCCGGGCCTGACTAAGGGAGGCGGGCCGCGACCCGCTTGGATGTCCAACTCATGGATGGAGCTGGGCCGACCGGGTTCTCGGAACGGCTAGTCGGGGAAGGAAAAAGCGGGGCGACAGCGGGGCTATATGCGTGGGCAGCCGCGCGCAAGCGCGGGCCGGCCACGGGACGGGAAATTCACGACGGCGCGTCGGGTGGATGCGCGCAAGCGCGGTGGACTTTGGGTATCGCGCGGCGGAGGGCCGCGCCACGAAAAGACGAACCGGATGCGCGTAATGGCAGGCAAGCTGGCGGGGATAGGGTATGGGTATGGGTCAGGGTTCTGGGTCTAGGGTTCCTTCTTCATGGTTGCCAGTCTGTCTTTGTGCTTGTGCTTAGGTTAGGGTTGAAGGGGAGGGCTCAAATACCCTTCCCCTCGACTCCGGGTTGTAGGGGGGCATCATATCTATATATATCTTTCTATCGGACTCTCTCTCTCTCGCACTCTCTCTCTCTCTCTCTCTCTCTCGGAGGAAAGGAAAGGAAGCATTCTCGGTCTTACAGACGCTAGAACCATCGATCCCGTAACTGGGGACAACTTCGTGAGGGATAACCTCTAAAGTTTCCACAGCGCGGATGGATAAATGTGGGGGGGTCTGAGTAGGTTGGGGCGGAGGGCAGCACCATGATAAGGACAAACCGGACGTATGTAACAATGGAGGGAATGGTTTGGGAGGGATTGAACGGATTGGGTAGGTTTGGGTTAGGGTTCTGGGCCGTAGGGTTTTCTTTCTTTGTTGCTAGTATTTCTGTTTGCGCTTGTACTTAGGTTAGGTTTGAGAGAAAGGACTTAAATACCTCACTCTCAACTCTGGGTTGTAGGATATTCAATGATGGAAGGTGATTGGATTGGATTGGATGGATGGATGGATAAAGGGCAAAGGAAAGGGAAATTCATCTCTGTCTCTCTATCTCTCTCTCTCTTTACTGGAGCATCATTATCCTTACAGATGCTAGGACCATTGATACCAGAACTCAAGGACAACTAGGAGAGTTTCACCCTCTTGGCTTCCACACTGCTTTTTTTCCAAAAAAAATTCACACAAACTAATGTGTGTATTTAGAGAGATTGCAAGGTTTCATACTTTTCAAAAACATCTTTGTATGTCTATATTAGGCTTGTGTGATGTATTTCCATATGTATGGTTTGAGTTTATTTCTTTTTAATGCTTTTTAACTACCTGTTTGTATGTATTTAGGCTTGTGTGATGTATGTATATATGCAAGTTTTGTTTTTATTTCTTTTTAATACTTTCCAGCTTCCTCTTTGTATGCACATATTAGGCTTCTTTTGTACTACCACACACATACAGGGCCAATGCATGTAACAGGGCCACAAGGACTGTAGCAGAGGGCATTGACAACACATGTAATGATTACTAATTCCTCACTTGGTTCAAGCTTTTTTTTGAACATTGGACATTCAAATACATGTAACTAGGACAAAACATGTAACTATGACAACACATGTAACAAGGACAAAAAATATAACAAAGGAAAACACATGTAACCAAGGATGACACATTTAACCAAGGATAACACATGTCACCAAGGAAAAAGATTTTGAAGTTAGAGTTTGATGCTGAGGTTGGGATACTGAGAGAGAGTATGGAACAGTCTTATGACACCAAGAGGAGTGTGTCTAGGGAGCCAAAGAAGGGAAATCCAGTTCAAGGTAAGTAAGAACAGATTATGTTAATTAACTTGATCAGGCATCACTATATATAGACTAATTGCAGGATGGCTGACAAGTGGTTTAATAGGAAGGATAACAATGAATAGAAAATATTCAATACTGGACAATTAGAGTCCGCACAACTTGGAGGAAGACTTCAGGTAGGATGGAGACAGATGAGAGACATGGATTGAGATAAAGAATTCACTAGAGTTATAACTGCTCATTATAACATAAAGGAATCACTGGACTGTAACACTCATGAGTATAGCAATGATAAATAAAGAATAATAGTCATGAAATAGATTGCACTCAAGTTTCATGCAACACTAATAATGAACCAAAATTCTAACAAACACATGTAACCAAGGACAACACATGTAACCAAGGACAACCCATGTAACAAGAACTGAAACAGAGCACATTGAAAATTCATCTAATGAACCCTAATTCATCACTTATCTCAAGATTTTTTTGAACATTGAACATTTATATAAACCCCCTTCCATCCCACCTTGATTTGATGTACTTCTGCCTCTGTAAAGTACCCATATACTGTGTACAGGGGAGTACACATGCCAGCTAGGATGACCTAGTGGTGGGTTAACCTTTTTCCCTGTCTTTACAGGTTATGATCCCAGCGTTACCTATGCACCCCAGTTCAAGTTGCACTTCCAAAACTTCCAGACTGCCATCTGTTTGCAGACACTTGTAGGAAACACCTCTTACACCCCAGGGAAACTCCTCCCAGCAGCCTTTCTGGTAAACTCCTCCCTGCACTCCTGGGAAACTCCTGCCTGTGGCTTCTATTGTCCTTGCCTTGGTGGCAGAAACTTCCTAAACAATCCCAAAAGTTACCTTGGGTCCAAGTTGCGAAATTGGTGAAAGTTGAAATTTAAGATTTTCTGTTGGGGAATAACATCTAGAAAAAGAAATTTCATGGGTACTCTCAATTTCCAGTCCAATAGACCTCTGTTGTTGCCAAATTGACCTTTGGGGGAGTGTAAAGTACCCATAAACTGTATACAGAGGAGTACATATGCCAACTAGGATGGCCTAGCGGTGGGTTAACCCTTTTCCCTGTCTTTACAGCCTCAACCCAGAAATTAACACACTTCAGTTTTTTTTCACTTATAATGTTCATAAGGCTTTAACTAAATGTAACAAAATGAGTCACCTCCCAACTTCATCACATAATGGAAGGTTCTCCTCCCCTTAATTTATGGTTCAAATTGGCTACAGTAATTGCATTCCAATTCCCTTCTCTATGATACCCATCACCATCATAGGGGACAATTCGCTCCTCAGTTTTGTCCAGATTGATCCATCAGGCTTGCTGATCCATCTTTGTATGATTTGGATCAAAGAGTTTGCATCCTACCAACAGGAGACTGTATGGCTGCAATATGGCTCAAAGGTATAGTATGTCCTGTTTGTTTCCTGATTATGAAATTAAAGGTTTTCTGATGGAGTTTAATTATACACAGGTAATTATCCTTCTCAATTGACCCATAGAGATGTCACAGTTGGGCACTCATATGGCTCCTTGAGGAGTTGGAGTCAACTGAGGAATTTGTATGACCCTCTGCACTATGTTTCTTTTTTTTCATCCTTAGGGTGAATTGAGTTGGTTTCCAGAATTGAAAGAACAACCAGCACAGAATATGTTTGCTGCCATGAATTATTATTCAAATTTTCCATCATTTTTTCATCCCAATTAATCTTTTTGACCAATACATAAAAATTGAGAGATAAAGATTATTCTATATTTTTCATTTTTTTAAACAAAGAAGGTGTTGTGGATAGCATCAACAGTGGTGTTGATATGTGTCAGGGAACAGGTTTTTTTTCTATTTCTGCTACAACTTTCAGAGAGGCTGCATTGGCCAAGGGTCCACTTGAGGACAATGATCATTTGGAAACAACAATGGAAGAAGCTGAGGTATATCTTCAAGCTTCTGAGATAAGGAAGTTGTTTGGAATTCTTTTATCACTTTGTCAGCCTTCAGAACCACATTGCCTTTGTGATTTTTCCTTCATTTTTATGGTTGATCATTTAATGCATTCTGGAATCAAATTTCAAAGTGTTCTCAAAAATGAAATATCAAGATCCATATTTCCAAAATTGTGGCAAAAGTGTTGAAGAAGCATCCCCTGATCTTCTAAGACTTGATCAACCAGTGGAGGGAACAGGTAAAAAAAGGAAATGGATCCTTGAGGAACAACACAATACTGTTTTAAATTAATCAGATGTGCAAGACATCTCCCTTCTGAATTACAGAAAGAAGAAAATTTTTGATCTGATAATGAATGCCTGTAGTTGAAAGACAACTGATTACCAGAATTTCTTACTCAATCTTGGAGATTTTCTGAAAGATATAGAGGGTTTGAACAAAATTTTGCTTCCTGAACACTGGGTAATTCACAGCAATAGGTAAAATCAAGCTTTCAATAGATCAATCAAGGATTTTTTTCCAAACTTGCACCATTGCCACCTTGAAAATGGTTATCTAAAGGACCATTTTATTATTGCAAACTATAAAGATAGACAGCCATGGCTCCGTTGATGATGATACTCAAAATCTATACCAAAAATTGTTTCTAAACACATTATTTCTTCCCATATTCCCACCTCACAGCTTGAGCCTGAAAGTTGGTCCCCCTATAATGATTATGAGGAACATGGACTGTAAAATTGGGCTTTGAAATGTAAATTGCTTGATTGTTTTCAGATTGGGAAGAAATGTTATAGTTTCCAAGATTGCAGCTGGTGATTCAATAGGAAGGCTGGTTTTTCATTCTCCACATCTCCTTGGTTACTGGCCCTGATTAAAATGGTCTCCCTTTCAAGATTATTTTCAAACATTTTCCAGTTAATTTGGCTTTCTCATCTATCTCTATAAAAAGATTGGTTTTTTGAGGTTTGGAAAATACCAATGTTGGCCTCCTTGGGAGACCTCCCTCCATCACCATTGAGTAGCTGGTGTTGTTCTCTAAAAACTGGATGCGGGCCATGCATCTTCAGTCAAGATTTTGCACCGGGCAAAGCTCATACTGCACCGGGCAAATGCCATGCCTCCCCAAATTGGGGGGCATATACTAGTAGAGAATAAACAAATCTCAAGGCCAGAAATTTTCAAATTTTGGTCTTTATCTACAAGATTCAGTGTTTGGCCAACATGGTCAGTTATATGTAGCATTTTCAAGGATCAGATCCAGCCACTCAACAAGGGTTGTGGTCACACAGAAATGGCAGCCAACTTTAATTTTAACTCAATAAAATTGTGTAAGTATGTACACTGAGGTTTTGAATTCTATACATCCCAGAAACTGATGCTTTTTTTTTCTTTCTTTTTTTGAATTACTCCTATTTCAACAAATTGACATTAGCTTAACCATGATTAAATTGAAAATTAAAAAAATGTTTTATTTTTCACATTTTTACAATCAACCCACATTCCATTTCCTATCCAAATTATTGAATCACAATCGGTCCCCAAATTTGGGGGCAATACTCTAGTGCACATGTATGTATTTGTACATACACATCTTTTTCACGCCATGCAGCCCGCATGACGTCATCGGTCACATTAATTCCCACTCACAACTTCACTCTCCCCCTGCCCCTTGGCCAGGGTTGTGGTGGGTGGTCCCTTGATGACCATGTGGCATTGCCTCCATCCTAGGCTACTCACCACCACTTCATCCTTTCTTCATCAACTAACTACTTTCCCACCATCCAATCACCTATTGAGATGGCACGACGGCGACAATCGAAGACATCCAAGAGCACGACGACGACTAGAAGCACGAGATTGGATGATGACAAGCAAGGCTCGAGACCGATTCGAAGGAGGACGGAACGCGTCAGGAAGAGGAAGAAGTCCAACCAAGACGAGGAGGATGAAACTGAGAAGAGTGAATCAACTCTCTCATCAGTCGATGATCCAGCCGATGACTTTGAACCACCATCCGACCATAGTGCAGAAGAATCCCCACAGGATCTAGATAGCGATCATATCGATTCCGATAGCGAATCTGATCAACAAGGCGCTCAGCGACCAGCCAAGAAGAAGTTCAAAAGCACTTTGACAGGCAGAGGCTCGGTTGTCAAAAACCTCGCACCTGGACCTAAGCAGGATGAAATGACTCAACCGGGTCTCATTGCACCTTTGTCAGTTTACATTGTCCGCCTTGCTTTATGTATACTACATACATAGAAGCCTTGATTCCATCCCGCATCAGTATCATACATCTTTATCGACTAATCTATCGGTTTGTTTGGTTGTGTGCCTAGTACGATGGAATTCCTCCTAAATCTAACGAAACCAGAGTGCAACGATCGAGAATGGCTCATCCTAAACGGTTAGTGCCCTTCAAAATGGGGATTGTGATTCACGTTTTTAATAGAAAAACATATCCACATTTCTCGGAAGATCACAATCGGGTGACCGCGACCAGATTCCTTTTCAATCCCATCTGCTCCTCTCTTTTTTAAGAATAAATAAATAAATAGAATTAAAATAATCTCTCTATCTCCGAACAAAGGTGGGAGGGATAGGACAGATATCGTTTGGTTGATTTTTGAACTTGATCAAAATCTCTAGATAAAACCTATAAGAAAGCTTTGCAGAATTGGAAAGAGTTTGTGGATTGCTTAGTCCCCAAGCTAATAGAGTGTGACTGGACGATACCAAAATTACCATCGAAGGACTTGATACATCGATTACAGTTTCGTACTTCATTCTTCGTTTCATCGCCCTTGTTTTGTGCCAAAGCACTGCATTCAAAGCTCAAAAAAATAAAGCTCTTCTTCTCTTTTAAAGCTAACCCATCACTTTTCCCCTTTGGAACATCCTCATCAGTCGAGACGTAAGATTTTCCAATGACAAAACTCCTTACAAAAAATATTTTTCGGCAGGATTCTCCAGAACTGGTAAAAAAGGACCATGGGCAGGCTATTATGTGCACATTCAAGTAAGCGACCCTGTGTGACCTTTTTTTTTTTTTTTTGAAAAAAGCCATCCAAAAACCGAGCTACCTCAATTAAGGCTCTGCAATTGCTTGAAAGAGATCATTGAATTCTCTTTTTTTTTCCTTTTCAAAATGCATCATTCAAGCCCGGTGATAAATCGGTGGTCATAGGTGGAATATGGTCCCCCGAGAAGAACGAGTTAGTCTGATTCTAGTGAATGAACCAAACTGCCCAAAAAGGAGATGTATGGCTAATATTCTGAGCGCATCAAATCATCCACTGTATATTTGACATGTCCATTCAGACTAGCCACGATCAGGAACGCCATAATTAGAAACTCGAAACCACTTCGGGACGTGATCACTGATCAAGAGTTTGTTCAGATGTTTGGGAAGCCTGGACAAGGTAAAGGGCAAGTTGAGTATGGAAATTCCCCACTCTGCCTTCCGCCTTTAATTTTTGACTCAAGTTCTCGGTCTCACGTCAAGTTGTTTGTTTCACTGCAATCTTCATTTATCACCGCCCACTCACGTAGAGTAAGCAGCAAAGCATTTTTGGTCACGAGGACGAGTTGAAAAATTGTCCCAAGATAAACGGAATCGATAAATCACATCCGTCAGTATTTTTTTGTTGCCTCAAAGGATCAGACAGGCCGCGACACCCTTGCCCTTCAGCATTTTCAGCACATATTATCTGTCTGGTTGTACATTACTTGGCCGGTCGGTTTGCTCATTTCGGACCGAAAATCATAAACAGGGATATCGATCTTTTGAAACTTAGGACGATTGCCGCGATAAGACAGTAAGTTTCTTGGATTTCGTTTCTATCATGGAACTCTAATTCTCCGACGGAAATTCAAACGAGAATCATACAAATACTGAGCCCCCCTTTTTTATCTTGCTGGCTCAATGACCATTTCCATGAAAATAAGCCTTCCGGACGAGTTGGTCTTGTCAGATAAATTTATCGATGAAATCGTCAAATCGATCAAGGTACCGATATTTTCCCTGTTTATAAATGAAAGAATCATTGCTCCCTTCTTTTGGCAAAATCCTCGGTAACTCCATTCAGTTGATAATGCTAAGTGTGAAACCCCTCTACGTTTCTCCTCTTCTAAAAAAACAAGGTTTTGTCTCCTTTAGTCCAGTGTATTAATGAAGTGAGTGATTTATCAGGCTTGCATAAATGGAGAAGTAAACCATTTGACTCCCAGAGTTCATCAAATCACGCACTTACCGAATTACATTCATGACTATTGATTCAATACATTTCTCTTCTCTTCTGCTTGCTACCTTCGCTCATTGCCTCCTTCATTTTCAATGATTGAATGGTTTAATTCCCCCACCAAAAACAAAAGATGATTCTACCCCAATCCGATGATGGAGAAGAGTGAGGATGGAAAAGACGAGTAGGAAACCACGACAGTCGCGATAAAAATAATTGAAATTAGTCAACTCCAACGGGTCTTACCAGTCAAAAGAATGGCAGAAGAAGTGATGAATTGTGACCGATGGAAGGGAGTTTTTTTCTCTTTCATTTGCGGAGGGAGGGGAGCACACCTTAATTTGGTCTAAATACCGATATACGCATTCAATTCGAACCGGATTTTTCTTTGGTTTCTCCTTGGATTTCAATTTCCATCGCTTCCTGTATTTAGCCTAATAGCTCAGTAGATTTTTAGGCATGAAACGATGGATAAGAGTTCTCCACAGTGACGGACTTAAACCAGAGTTGATTTTTTTTTGTTGTGCTTAGGTAGATACCTACATCTTTTTCAAGCTGGATTTTCTTGTGCAATGAAAGAAGATCTTGAAAAGTATATTGGATTCATTTGAAAGTAGATCTTAGTTTTTTTTTTGGCGTGTTACTTTTTCTTTTTGAAATCAACCTTCAAGAGAGATAGATGACCAATCCCTCTTGTTTGATAAATTTTGGAGGGGGGGGGGGCAACACAAAAATAAAGAAGAAATTGGATGGATGAATGAAACAATTTAGTCTAGAATGGATTTGAGCAGAAGGGATAGAGGCATGCACATGCACTTGACTGGATGTTGATATGTATGTATGTACATATGGTCTGTGAAGCGTATTTGAGTGGCAACCAAATTGATTTAAAAATTTTCTAAAGTGCACATGTTGTATATTAAAGCCACCTTGGCACCTATCAAAGCCATCTTGGGTGCCTTGCCAAGGTTGACTTGGCACCAGGCCAAATTAGTCTGGTGCCTTGCCAAGTTTTTTTTGGTGCCAATCAAAGTTGGTTGCATAAACAACTGTAAACTATTTTTTTTTTTTTGATTTTAAAGAAATAAAAAAAAAAAAAAAATGATAGAAAGTTTAATTGATTGATAGGTATTCTTGTTTCTTTGTGTTTTGGTGTATTTAAACGCATATGAGCATAGAAAAAAAAATGCATTTTTTTTTTTTTTTTTTTTTTTTTTTTTTTTGGTATAGGATACATGGTTTTTTTTTGGGGGGGGATAAAAGGATAAAAAGGTTGAAAAGAAAAAAAAGGGAGGAAGAAGTTAAAGATACGTGAGGAGTTGGCAAGAGAGGAGCTGCGATAGGTTGCATCTCAAGATTACAGTTTCTGAAACATTTTTTAACCTGAGAATTTTTTTTTTTTTTTTGAATTTGAATTTTTTTTTTTTTCTGGTGTAATGGCCTCTTCAATTCTGGCTTGGATTTTCTGAAAGAGTAAAGCTTGGAATTTTGGATCCTTAGAATGGAAAAGAGATTTGATTGGATGGATGGAATCTTTGATTGGATCTAGGAGGAGCAAGTAGGCAGGGAGAGATTGAATTGCAATCAAGTTTGATTTTTTGGAACCCTGTTTGAAATCCTTCAAAGTGTACCCCACAATGGATTGGGGTGCTTTACATGATGATGATGGAATCTTGAGAAATTATGGATGCAAGTGATGAAAGGAAAAGGTAAAAGTCCTGATCACTTCCTACACCCTTGGCCTTGGTACCATGAGCATTGAGGAGTTCATGATAGATAGAGCCATCCTTGAAAATCAAGTTGATTAATGTCACTTGCTTGATCTTTGGCACCAAGCTGAGGTAATCAGGGTTTCCTTTTTTTTTTAAAAAAAAAAGAAAAGAACAAAAAATAGGTAAATAAGTTTAAAATTAAAGAAAAACAAAACAGAACAGAAAGAAATCTTGCACCTGATGGGTCATGCCCACTAGATCTATCAGAGTGGAGATCAAATCCAGCTTCATTCAAAAAGAATTACCATTCAATCAATTTTGGTCCCATGGAAATCAAAATAATTGAACCATTCTTCAAGAAGATCTGGCTGATTTCAAGCAGAAGGGATGTTGGTCACCTGCTCCCAAGTGATACCAACACCCCAGAGGAGGTTACTGGTTGCCTGGATGGTGACACTGATCTCATACTTGTTCTTGAGGAAGCTGGCCATCTCCTTGAGCCTTGAGGTTGATTGAAGATTGATGAAAATGAGCAAACCAGCAACCATCCGTTCATTGAAATTTGATGCTTCTCACTTGTTGACCTTGATCTGCCAGGGGTCTTCCATAAGGACTTGCTGAACCTAATAACAAGATAAGTATGTCAAAGGTTGAGACTGCTTCCTTCTGTGACATTCCCTTTTCCACTATGTTTTATCAAACAAGCTTCCAGAACTTGCGCTTGATGATGATGATGTTGGAGTTTTTCTTCTCTGTGGTTAAGTCCATCCTTTTATATATATATATATATATATTTATTTATCCTTTTTGACTTTGAGCACCTGCTCAGTTGTCTTGACCATTCCAATCCTCAAGTTCTTGGGAAAGTGATCCTCTGACTCCCACCTGACTTGCTTCAAGTTCAAGGATTGCAGGGTCAACATTGTCAGGGTCAACATTGGCAGGCTCCTTGAGATTAGTAGGCTCCTCAACAATGGTAGGTTCCTTGACAATCATAGGTTCTTTGACCATCTAACCCCCCCCTCCCTCTCAACAACAACAAAAAAAAAAAAAAAAAAAGATTCATATGAATACCAGGATAAGAAAAAGAGAGAGAGGAAAGAGGAGAAAACGTACGATGTCAACTGAATGAGAAGTGCGGATGATTTTTGAGGGATGGGAAAGTGGGAGGAGGGAAGCTGGTCGGTCGGACGCCACCAGCTTTGATTGGCATCAAGGGGGCGCTCGAGCTTGGTCAGAGGCGCCAAGCTTTTACCCCCGCCAGCCCGACCCGGTCATGCCCTCTGGGCGCCTATCCAAGTCCCGCTGGCCACATGGCAAGTCGAACTTGGACAGCCGCCCAGACGCGTTTTACAACCATACATGGATCGAGGTAGGTGGTGATCTTGAGGAGATCTCGTAAGACCCCACTTTACCCTTGGATCGATCCCCCCCCCCCCCCCCAAAGTCATGAAGATCCAATCGATGGTCAACTTTTTTTTGACTCTTGCCATCACGCTCGACCTTACATCCTCTCTCTGCAACACCGGTTTGCTCATCACGTCATGATCCAAGTATGCCCGTCTTGGAATACACTCAAGTCGCTGATCGACCTTCCGATCCATGTCCTTGTGTGTGGACGGGTTGTGTTGGAAGGGGAGGGGAGGGGGGGGGGGGGCTGATTGATTGGATTGGATCCATTCCACTCATCTTCCACCTCCCTTCTACCTTCGATCCCTTTCACTCGGGTCTCTTCATCATCACTTAGGACCGACATCCACCCGACGAGACCTTTGTCTGTCAAGCTCTCTCTCTCTCTCTCGAGGCTCCCATGATTCTGGTTGATCTCGTGTCATCCCGTTGGATGGTGTTGCGGGGAGGGGGGAAGGAGGAGGCCCAGGATTGAGTCGGCATGAGTCCGATGCCGTCGAATGAGGCTGGGAGGAGGGGACGGTGAAATGGGCAAAGTTGAAGTTTCCAAAAAGTTTAAACTTGCTAGGTTCAGGGAAACGAAGAATCTTTCGAACAACATTCTCTTCATGAAAATTAACATTATTTTTTTGACATGGAAAGATTTTTTTTTTCTTGTTTTATTGAAAAAAAGTTTGGGGGTGCCTTAACATCAACCATTTAACATGTTGTAAATTTTAACTTGGATAAGCCCTGTTCTGAATATACATCTATAGAGGTCGGGCGGAGGGAGATCACAACATTATTTTTCTTTTTTTGAGGGGAGGGGGGTCAGATGGGGAGGAAAAGTGATCAAAAGTCTAAGAATGGTAGTCCGATGAATTTCAAGATCATAGAGAGAGAGAGAGAGAGAGAGAGAGAGAGAGAGAGAGAGAGAGAGAGAGAGAGAGAGAGTGAGAGAGAGAGAGAGAGGGAGAGAGAGGGAGAGAGAGAGCAAATGGATGAGGGTCGTTAAATTGGCGGGCAAGGCTAGGATGGAAAGTGGTTCGGCTCGGGGTGCTCGGACATCGGGCTGACGATCGGGATGTGGGATGCATTGGCGTAGGATAGGTAAGAATCTAAACCACGAGAGAGAGAGGTAAGCCCAAAAGATCGTAACAAGAATCATGAAAGCTTCTTGGGAGACAGGTTCGCTGCCTTTATCCAGAGTTTTGGGACCACATTCCCGCGCGTATGAACGGAGAGACCATTCTTTTTTTTTTTTTTTTTTTTAAAAAAAAAAACAAATGGTACTTACTCCAAAACAGAGATGCACCATCTACCAAAGGAGCGTCGGATTCAGTTTCAGCGGGGCGGGCAAACTCGAATTGGAGAAGGTGGGAGAGAGAGAGGGGGGGGGGGGGGGGGAAAGAAGAAGAAAAAAAAACACGAGTCAAGACTCACTGAGGACGAGCAACCTCAAATGACTGGGTACCAATGCGAAATTCATGGCTTGTAAAGGCCCAAACACTGCCAACGAACCGATCCGAGACGAAAGATGATGAAAATAAAAACAAGCACATGATTCAAGCTCAATCGAGGAGATGCAAAAGCTCAGAAGTAGAGTGGGGACCTGGCCTAGGAGATCTAAACTGGGCAGGATGGATGCTCGCCAGGTCCTGAAAGAAAAAAAATCCACCAGGATTCGATGAGAGTGAGGTAAGCGCACCCATCCAGTTTTTGTAGAGGGTAGGACCCCACTTTTCGCGGAGACGTTCTTCGGCTTGTTTCATATCATTCCCTTCACTACGACATCATATTCGTTTATATATATTTTGGTTCGCAAAACGAGACCAAAAAAAGCCCTCGGCCACGAAGGTGAAGGGAAAAGAACGCGGGTCGATCGATCAGTCACTGTTTGACGAACCCAGCTGGCGACGAGGTAAGAGCACACACCCACAGGTAGTTCATCGTCGTGAAGAAGAAGGCCAACATGGTGGGTGCGGCAATCAATTGGTCGATACTCAGCTTCAAGAACGTGGCTGGGTAGGATGTTGGGTTGTTTCAAGAAAAGGAAAAGGAGGCGGGAGAGGTGTTCAAGTATGAGATCAGTCAGTTCAACAAAGTTCAGGGAATATAATGATCCTGGGAACATTGGAAGAGTGTTTTTCTTGGAGGGGAGGGGTTCTGTCTCGGGTACCCACATAATCCGTGACTTTTCAACCGAATGAAGTCGAGAGTTTTGAACCATCTTGTGCCAAGGGGTGCAAACACGAAAGCTGTTGGACGAGGATCTCGAGGTTAATTGATGGCATGGAACGTGGGTGGAGGAGGTCAATCGATTCGAAGATCGTTCATTCTTACCTCCGTATCCAGCCATACGCGCCGTGCGTGCCCACTGTTGAAGATGAATGAGGTAGATGACCGGGGCCCGGTAAGAGAGGGGTGGGGGAAAGAAAGTACGAGGAATTCGATCGAGTCGATGAGTTTGGCGAGCGTGACATCGAGCCGAGCAAGTCTGACTGGATCAAAAGGATTAGATCGAGTACGAACGTCATGTTGGTTTCGTTTTCTTTCGATGGCCTATATTGATGATTCGGGGGTAGATGGGAGTTCAAGCCAGTCAGTTTGGCTGCTGATGGTAAGAAGACCAAAACGGGGAGAAGGATGGATGGAAGTTGGGAAGAGTCAAAGCGTTGGGAGGCAGGGTTAAGAAGATGGAGAATCGATGGAAATGAAATCATTGGATCTGGTGAGCCGATCGGCTGAGATGGTATTCTACCGACCTGCTGGGCAATCAGATCACCACCACCGAATAGGATGACTGGGATAGAGGAAGAGGGTGGGATGGCAAAGGGTCAGTGTTTCTTGGGATGTAAGGATCGATGAGTACTGATTGAATCGATCTTGGATATGGATTCATCATCGGGAGTAAGTTGAAATAAGTCTAAACTTGGGACGAGGGAGTAGTCGAGAGGAGGATTACTGATCAAGATTTTCTCACGGGATGTCAAGACTTGAGTTCTCAAGGGTCGATGGAGGAGTGCCGAGTTGTAGGAGCCTATGAGCCTTGGTAGGACCATCTGGGCCGATCGGTGACGAGTGGGTCTGGGTGACCTTATCGTTAATGAATGCGAGATCGGTCGAGAGTGAGACTGATGAAGATCGAGTTTGAGATCCAAGGACGGTTTCCAGCTAGAAGAATCAATCGAGGAACCTTTGGAGAACTGGTGGTCGTTGGTCACTCATCAATCATCCATCAACTCTGGCTGGGATACGGATCTTGAAGGGAGTAGGAAAGGAGGAGGGACTCGAGGATGATGTCAGCAAGCGGGATCACGCAGGTATCACCGATCATCCTGCAGAGATGTCACGTCACACACCAGGCCACTGATCACTGACTATCGCCAAGATCATCATCATCCGCGCGGCCCATCGCTTCTACCTCCCCACGTCCGAGATTGGGGGGGAGGCTATAGGATGCATGGCCAAACCTCGATGCGGTGGCTGACGACGGCAGATGATCAGGTAAGCTTGACCAGGATTAATCCGGGCATTACCACCTACAAACACACACCAAAGCTGATCAGTTAATTCTTCAAGGAACCTCAGTCATGAATATCCCAACAGACACATCTGATATGATTTTAGATGGAAATTTCTGACCATCATTTTACCTTCAAAGTGGAAGTTGTCAAATTGGCTCTGGAAGAAGCAGACAAGGAAAAAAAAAAAAATCAAACCAGGGATGGATAGATGGGATGATCTATTTGTGAGTTCTTATGGCTAAATTATCCCAAGCCCAGCTAAAGCTTTGGCCCCCTTTTATTCTCAATAATCTTAAAATTGATTGAATAATCTCAAGAATGGAAGAGAGAAATCATGGTATGTCATCCTGAGAGAGGTGGGAAAATTCACCTCAACAACATGGGCCTGAGTTCCTATTGACCAATTTCACCAATCAAAATGATTCACTAAAAAGCTCAAACTCAACTTAGCAGGAAAATGGGAAAGCCAGACAGAAGAAGGATTGATTCTTTCTCAAACTGACTATGGGAGATGTAAGGGCTCTGGGAAGGAGGGTTCCTTTTTCTACCTGTAAAACTGGACTTGATACTTTTTTTTAAAAAAAAATAAAAAAAATGGGAAGCTGTTAAAATAGTCACAGCTATTTTTTTTTACAGTTTTAATCTGGATATCCCTCAGTGC
>CM062617.1:46024278-46311898 GCA_025617555.3 Puccinia polysora
GTATTGCACCATGAAGAATAAATGATCAGTTGTATGCAAGTGAAAATCAAAATTAAAAATGGGCCTTTTTAATCTGATATGTCCCTTGAAAATTTTTTGAATTTATTTTTGATTTTGTTGGAGATGAACAAATTCTTGATCTGGATTTATTGAATAATTTCATCCCCCCCATTCTTTTGTGGGATATTTTCTTTATCATGAATTTTTTTATGTTTATCTCTGGAGATTTGAATTTTTGGTTAATAATATGATCTTTTAATTTGAATGAATTCCTTGAACACCCCAGATCATAAAAATGAACCTGATGGGCCACCAGGGAAAAAAAACCTTTGCACCCACTGTAACTGCTGAGATTGAATTTTTGTTTGTTTCTTTATGCATTTTTCCAAATTTTGTTCCATGCCTTGAATTAATTATATTTTTTGGAATTTTCTGTTTTCCAAAGTATATTATTTATTGCCTGGATTTTTAATGAGGTGGGTATGGATGAGGTGAGTTATCAAATATATTATTTTTTTATCCTGAAATCAATACATTTTTGTTACTTTTGTTTTAATAAAAGGATTTTGTTAAACCAGAGGAACTTATTCCCTATATATCTCTTTTTAAAGATGTCATAAGAGATTCAACTAAGGTTTTGTTGAGTTATGGACTTCATCATCATGTCTTCTCACCTCCCTCTCTCAGCCCATTTCAGTTTCTCATTATAAACTTGTATGTTTGAGGCACTTGTAGTCTTTCTCAACCAGCTATTCCTGGTATTATCCATGTATTTTTGCAACACATTTAGCTGTCTCAAAAACCTTATATTTTCATGATACTTGCAGTTTTCTAGGCAATCCTATTACTGTATGCCTGGTTGGTAACTGTAGACTGCCAGCCACCATATCCTAAACAATTCACTGGCTTCCAATACTCAAATGTTGCTACACCTAGCCTTTGTGATTCTCATGTCAAAATTCCTACCCTCAACCATCTAATCACATCTTATCTGATTGAATATTTCTATTTTTAAAAAGGCCTGACTTGTGGTTCTTCTCTTATCTATAAATGCTCTCACTTCTCTGATGCCTTGATTTAAATACCATCAGATCCCCCTTTTTCATCCAAGCCTACTCACTAGAGCTCCTCTGAGTCTGGTCCCTTCTGGACCCTCAAGTCAGATTGTATCCTCCTCTGTCACCTGCCTCTCCTCCGCATTCCATTCTTCATCATCTTTTAAAGCCTTTAATCCAGCAGGTTTCAGAGAAGCATACATCAGATTGGACCAGAAATATGAATATTGGAGTCTGCTGAAGTGAGTAATGATCAAATTAATGCAATCCAACACATTAGGGTGTATAAAAGTTAGCAAACCTGCCATTTTTTTTGACCAAACGCGCCATTTTTAATGGTGGGTTTCTGAAATACACATACCCCCTAACTGGTGTATTTTGAAATGGCGGGTTTCATGAAAATGGCGGATTTTGAACATCAAACCCGCCATAAAACCCGCCATTTATGCATCAGGATCATCCATCCACCATACATCCCATCTAAAACACCCATCCAAATCAGCAAATCCATACTGGTTGCATCTCCATTGCATCACACACATATCATTTCCATTGCTTCACATCTCTATTGATTTTCACATCTCCATCTTCACACAAATTCCATCATCATCTCATCACCCCAAATCACATCACCATCTTTCTCAACATTTCCAATCAAACTTCCCACCAGCAAGTTGAAAAAGCAAAAAAGCTGACTGAACTTTTGCTACTGTTTGACTCCCATTCAGACTCTGATTCAGATTCTGATTTGGAATCAACTTGGTTAGCTTTGAATTCTCTGTTGGAAAAGCAATACATGGTTCCAAGAATACACACCCTCCACAACCCTATGTATGAAAGGCAAAAGCTTCATCTCATCCCTGACTTAAGCTTCCAGCAACTATTCCAAACTTTGTTGCCTTCATTCATGAAACTTTTGGAGATGATTGAAGACCACCACATCTTCCAGAAAAATTCTTGGAATCCTCAACGCAATTCAGCCATCCAACTTGCTGTTGCTCTTTGTAGATTGGGATCAAAAGGAAATGGAGCAGCAATCCATTGATTGGAAAATCTATTCTCAGTCAGTTATGGAAGCATTGACTTATACACCAAAAGAGTCATGATTTCTATCCTATATTTCTGTTGCTAAGTCCTTTCTTGGTGATAAGAGAATCCTAAATTTCTGTATGATTCAAAACCAGCATAGGCTATGGAAGAAATAGAAGAGTATGAGAAACACATAAACAGAGATAGGAAGGACAATAGGAGAAAGGAAGTAAAATGGAAAGAGGTCCTACAGTCTGAGCCTTGTGAGTGTTGAGAGAGGTGGAGTTGACAGAATGAAAAAGAGAACAGGCAGCAGAGGTAGGATGAAGAGAACACAAGCGATGATCTTGAGAGTAGAGGACTGAGTGGATGAGGCAATCAGATCAGAGAAAATACTATTGAGAACTTGAGAAATCTGAGTCTTACCAGTCAGAGACTCGGCGCCAGGGTGATAGCTGGAGAGAGAGTGGATCGGTGGTCGCGCCGGAGTCGATTGAGGAGTTGGTAGTTGGTTGGTTGAGTATTGAGACAAGACAGGAAGAGAGAAGGGAGAAAAAGAAGATAGAGACACAAGACGGAAAAGGAGAAAGAAAAGAAGAATCCGAAAAGGAGGTAGAAAGAGCAGATTGGAGAGGAAGACACCAGGATAGAGAAGAGTCTCCAAGAATGAGTCCGGGGGTACCCGGGATAAGGAAGGCAGCGCGCGGATGATAAGAGAGCGCAGGCATAGGGAGTGTGATATTTGTGAGGCAAGTCTTAACACTTGGCCAACCAAAGAAGAACGCAAGGAGATATCTCAAGTAATGGAGACCAAAGGCTTTCCTCATTGCATTGGGTTTTTTGATGGAACCACCATCCCCTTGAGTCAAAAACCCAAGCTAGATGGCAACCACTATTTTGATTGCAAAAAAAAGGCAACTGATTCTTTTCTTTTCCAATGAATTTGATAACACCTTTGATCACACCACTGACCAAATATGTTTCATATTTTTGTTTAGATACTCCATGTCCCTACATCTTTTTTGTGATAACAACAACAAGTTCATATCCCCCATGCTGGCTTTCCAGGTTCTTTTCATGACTCATATGTGTTCAATCAGATGCAAATTTCCCAAAAACCAGGGAAATACTTTGCCCAAGATCAATACCTTCTGGTCAATTCAGCTTATGCTAGTGGCAAATATGTGGTTCCAGCATACTGGAATGTTTCATCTAAAAATCAAGGAAAAAAAATTTCAACTATCATCTTGCCCAATCACAAGTTTGGATTGAGCATGCCATAGGAGTCCTGGAAGGAAGATGGGCTAGCTTAAGGAAAATGCAAAACCAGCTTCAAAACCCCAAAGAAATGAAATTACTCATCAACTGGATTATCACTTGTGTAATCCTTCTCAATATTTTGGTCAAAATCAAAGATGAATGGGACAAAATATTTGAAGATGATATTCCTGACCCACCTCAAGTCATCCCTGTCTCATCTTGTCCCTAATTTTCTTCTATGAGAGAGCGGGTTCTTCCTCTCAACCTTGCTAGCCTTGATGAGTCATGTTTGATTTTTAAATAGGTGAAAAATAACTTCACAGTAAATTTTTTTGGCTGTTCACCCAAGTTTCCAGGCTGAGCTGGTTTTTTTTTTTTTTTTTTTTTTTTTTTTTTTTTTTTTTTTTTTTTTTTTTTTTTTTTTTTTTTTTTTTTTTTTTTTTTTTTTTTTTTTTTTTTTTTTTTTTTTTCTTAGTGGACTTAGACAAAATCAAAAAACACCTCCACCTCATAACCCACCACTGGCCAGCCCACCCACTTCTCCCGTCCACCTCACCGCTCCAACACTTCCACCTGACCCCACTCACACACTGGTCACCTTCCTTCCTCCTCCTCATAAAACCACCTCCTTCACCTCAGCAACCTAACCAACCTCACCAGCCTCATCAACCTCACCAAGAAGCCTGCCTCACCAAGCTCCCCAAAACATCCACCATACAAATCACCAACAGACTCAGTGATTCCCCTTCCCTCATTCTTTCCACTCACTAAACCAACCTTGCTTACCTCTCCTTTGAACTTCCCCCAGGTCTCCCCTCTCAGCTCCACCTCATCTCACTTGCATCCCCCTCCTCATGTGGTAACACCCTCCATTCTCTTTCTCCCCCCTTCCTCCTCCTCCTCCTCCTGCCTTGCTCAACCAACCCCCACCAATTGGTTGATTAATTCCTAATCAATCAATTGAACAATTGATTGCTTGATCAATTTTCAATCAATTGCTTGATTGATTTTCAATTGATTTGCCTTCAATTGCTTGATTGTTTTGCAATCAATAAGTCAATTTTTTTGCAATTGAGAAAGCAATTGTTTCACAATCAATCAAGCAATCAATTGCCAATGCCTCCTGCACCTTTTTTCAAATTTCTTTGGAGCTGACCTCAAGTTATTTTCTTTTCTTTTCTTTTTGATTTTTTTTCTTTTTAGGTGTCTCTGGACTGCACCGGAAGCCAACAGGGTGTTTTTGGGTTTTTTCAAATGTTCTTTGCCATGGAAGGTAGGTTCCTTTTTATTTTAATTTTTTTGATAACTTTGCTTGTTGGTGTGTTGCATGGGTCACTCATGCCAATTCTTTTTGGGGGGGATTCAGCTTCTGGTGTCCCTGGGTTCAAGTCCAGGTTTAGCTTCTTTTTTTTTATTCAATAATGTTTAACAAATGATGTCTATTGGACTGACTTTTTTTTTTTGGAAAACATTTGACCGCTTTTGGGGAACATCCAATTCTTCTCCCACCCCCCTCAAAACGTTACACAAAAAATTGAATCCCGTCTTGTTCCTCACCCCAATCTAAGTATAGGATTGGTAGGGAACAAGATGGAAGGAGATGGCTTGAAAAACATACAGAGAGGTGGGAAGAATAGGGCCCGTCACCAAAAGAGGGTTCAAATGAGAGATTCCAAAATATCTTTGGAGGTTTCTGAGAAAGGCATCAATGAAAAGTTGGTCTGGTCTGGTCAGAAACCGCGTCCTTTGGATCTGTACCATTCAATTGTTGCCAAAAAGAAAAAGAATAGTGAAAAACCCACCCAGGAAGAGTTTGAGCAAGCAAAACAAACAATCAAACGGTTCCATTTGTTCCACTGTGGAAAATTAATTGTCCTTGATGAATCTGATCACCAAGCCCTGGTTGCAATAATTGAATTTGTGCCCTTGGATAAACTATCAGAACAAGATAAGAAGGAAATCAACTTTGTCACCTCTTTCCTTCATTTTTCAAAAAAATTTGCCAACCCAGTTGGTCCTTCAAGATCTGGGGGTGGAAAAATGTGGGCAGTTGGATGGAAAAAATCAATGCACCCTTCAGAGTTATTTGGAAGTTATGTGAAGAAATCATCCATTATATCTTCTCCTCAAGAGTATGCTTTCCTCAACCTTAAGGCAGAAAAAGTATCCCAAATTCTTGGACAAATGTTTTGCAATTTGGCCAAACTTTCCTTTGAATCAAACCATGATACCATGAAGGACAACAACATCCCCTCTTTCTCTTCTTTGGAATTTGGTTCCAAGCCTACACCTTTTGATTGCTCCCAACACATCAATTTCACCTTGGATTCTTTATAAAACTCTCCTCATATCAACAAAGGAAACACCTCTGGCTACTCCTTTTTACTTGTGGTTCCAACCAAGAAATCAAATGATCAACTTATTGAAAATACAGAAAAATATCAAGTATTGGATGGCCAATTTGTTTTTCCTGACCTTGGCTTTGAAATTGATTTCAAGCAAAAAGGTATAGTCAAAATGGTTTGGGAAGCTAATAAGCACAAGCACTGTACATTTCCTGCTGTGGACACAGCAACGCATACCAGAATGGCCATGTCACTTCAAATTAATAAAACAACTAGAAAAACTTGTAGGGACTTGAATAATGGCCAAATTTAATATAGAAAAAAATATAAATAAAAACAAAACAGATCTGTATGTTGGTGGGGTTAAGAATACTCTCAAACTTTGTAATCAAAAATATTTTTTTCTTTTTTCTTTCAACCAAGCAAATATATTTACAAGCCCAGCATTTGAGTTATCTGCTGTATTTCATCTACTTTTCTACTGATACCAATGCAAGCCAAGGCTACTGATACCTTATCCTTTTTTTTGGTTGCAAGTTGTTCCCTCTCCTTTTCCATTTGTGCTTGCTGTTGATCCTTCTCCTTTACCTCTTTTTGAAACTCTAGCTCAGCCTGTTTCAACTTCCACTCAGCATCCCATTTTTGTTGATGAGCCAAACTCTTGGCTTTCTGCTTTTGAACATCCATGGCCAGATGACAATCCCAATTTTGTTTTTCAAACTCAAGTTTTTTGGATTCAATTTGTGATTTGACTGTTTTTAGCAGGGGAAAAGCAAAGAGAATGATTTTGAAAGCAAGGATATTCAACCAGTGGACTTACATGAATCTTGCTTCTCCATGATTTCTTCAAAGCCCAAAAAACCAGAAGTGTTTCTCCTCTTTTGATGACTTTTGGGGTTGATATTGATTGAATTGGAGGCCTTTTGCTTGCCCTTGGCAGAGGAGGTTTGAGTCTGAAAGTTGTCACTAGTGTTCAAAGGCAATGTGAGAGGCCCCATTGGCATGAGGTTTTGGCCATTCTGGAATGGATGAGCCTGTTTTTTTACAATATAAATCAGTCAGGATTAACCAGACAGAAGAGAAAAGAGCTTGGTTCCTTACTTGAACCAATGTTAAGGGTAATGGAGACTGAGGAGTATCTTGTTCCACATCAGCAAGGTTGATGAGATCTGCTAACCCAGGAAGAGAGAAATCCAAAGAAGGAGGGGAGGGGTCCAAGGAATGGTTTGACACATCAATCAATGCAGAAGTAGACATGATTGGAGCTGATGGCGTTTGAATATCCTCATTGGCATTGGATGGGGGCCACTCCAAGGCAAAGTTTTCTTCAGGATCACAATTGCTAGGCTAAGAATCCCCAGAAAAGTCCTAAGCATCTACTCAATAGGATTGCTGGGCATCAAAAGCGGCTAAAGGGGTGATTTTGGCCTTCTTTCCAAAGATTTCATCCATTTGAATATAAAAAGGAAAAATGGAGTCCAAATTATCAACCACTGAGTTGATTCCCTTGGATTTTTCAGAGTCGGTGATACCAAAGCCAGTGAAGATTGACATGGAGTGGGACTTTTTGTACTTGGCTTGATAATTCTTGAATTGCTCCCTAATCCGTTTGGATGACAGATCCAGCCTACCTTTTTTTTTGTTCTTGAGTTCATTGGCCATCAGGAGATAGCCATTGACCTTAGAGGATTGAGGTTGGCCAACACATGTTTCATTGTACAATTCAAAGCAGGAATCATATTTGGAGGGGATTTTCAGCCAGTTGACCAGGATGATGTGTCCAGTTCTCTCAAGCTGACTTGAGCCCTTGGAAGCTGATGGGGGAGGATTTTTTGTTGTGGAGTTCCTTGGAGATTTTTGCTTTGGTGTGGACTTGCAGGGAGAGGTTTTCTGAGGGGCCATTTGGAAAGAGTAAGGGCAATAAGTTGATGAGAGGGATAAAGTGACAAGCAAGATAAAGTGATAAGAGATATGAAGTGATGAGAGCGATAAAGTAACAAGAGCAATAAAACAATGATTGAATTTTTTGGATGAGGTTGGAGGTACAAGTTCTTGTTGGAGGTAGAGTGATGAGAGTGAGGAAAATTTGATTGGTAACCAAGACCAGACTAAAATTGATTTCAAAAAAGAACAGAAGGAATTGAGTTTGATAGACACTGAGAGATGGAGATGCAAAGTAACAAAACCAATGGGATAATAACTGGCAACAAAAGGGTCAACAACTTGTGGTAAAGTGGATTGATAAGAGTTGTGTGAAGATGGCCAGTTGTGAAAGAGAAAAAGTCAGCGGGTTGACTGATCAGGTTGGATGAGGAGCCTTGAAGGAAACTGTATGTAAGGGTCAGTGAACTACTTGACTGATTGAGAAGTTGAGTCAGGTCCAGATGTCTTACAATTTTTGAGCTGGCTGCCAGTAGTAGATTGATCAATGCTTGACTAGGTTTTTGAGGCTTGGATGTTGGGATTGAATGTTTTGTGAAGATTGTTGTTGGTTTTTGAGAATGGTGCAATGAGCTCCAGTGGTGAGGATTGCAACAGAAACTCTGGTTAAGGTTCTTCAGAATTGAAGCGCTCTCAAATTGGAGTGTCTTCATTGATCTTGTGGGCGCTCTCCATTGATGGTTTAATAGGAACAGGAAGCAGTTGAGGCAAGAGAAAATAAAAAAGAAAAGGCATAAAGAAATGAATAGCAGTTTAGGAACATAACAACAAAATGCTGAACCTTATCTTAACATGCCCCCACAACTTTGAGATCAGTGAGGTAAATAACTAAAGGCATTTACCAGGCAATTGTTTGAGGTTTTTTTGGCTGCTTTTGTAAGCGCGTCAGCCGTCATAGACAACAAAAAGATCAATTTGACATCAATCAGACCCAGCTTGAAGTCATCTTGAAGGCTTTTTGTTTTGATATCAATGTGCTTTGCTTTGGAGGAAAAACCAAATTTTTTTATTTTATTGTCCAGACCTTTGTTATTGATCAGGTGTAGTGGAGGTTTGAATTTTCAAAGATTTAAGTGTTTGATAAGTGTTTGAAGCCATTGGGATTCCAAATGGCAGCTTGAGAGTGCCACACACTTGGATTTGGTTGATGAGTGAGTGGTATTTTGTTGGTGCCTACTTGTCCAATACAACGGGCTACCTTTGAAGGAACAGATGAATCTGCTTTGAGATACTTGGGATTCAGGATCATCTGCCCAAGCACATCACTGAAGCAAACTAGTTGGTCAAAGATTGAGCAAGGGCCAATAGCAAGGGAGCAAGGTATTGCCAGACGTTTCAAACTTCTTGCCAATGACTGGCTCCGGGTTTTTTGCAATGTCTGGCCAGGCTTGAGACAGCAAAGCTAATATTGGGTCTTGCCAGTCCAGAAATAAAGTTTAGTCTTCCAATTGGCAACCTATAGTTGATTTTTAATTCAAGAAAATTGTTGTGGTCCTTTCCATTGCACGTTATGAGGTGCAGGTTTTGAGTGAGCAGAGTTGACACCGGTTTCAAGTTGGTTAACCCTAACTCTTTGAGTCTTTTTTTGATATGAAGTGGCAGGGAAAAATGGATGAGGCCATCTCTTTGAACTACTTTCATACCTAAGAGAGTGTTGGAGGGATGAGCAGAAGAGTTTTTGAACCTACCAAGAAAGACCTCCTTGAATTTGTTGACATCTCCAGTGACAACTAAGCTGTCAACATGAAAGAAGACTGAGATCTGATTGTTGCCAATATAGAGACAGGGGTCTCAGTTGGACTCTTTGAAACCTTAGTATTTGATCCACTTGCTCAACATTTGATACCAGTTTTGCGGGGCTTGTTTTAGTCCATACAGAGATTTTTTTAGTCTCAGAAATTTTGATTCTTGATTGCAAAAGTATGGCATTTTGATGACTACTTGTTTTTCAAGTTCTGAATGAAGAAAAGCTCCCTTTATGTCTAGCTGAAGAATCTCTAAATTCTTTTCAACAGTGAGTTTAAGAAATCCTCTGAGCAAGGAAGCTTTTCCCGTGGGAGTGTATGTCTCAAGATAGTCAAGGCCATATCTTTGATTGAATCCTTGTACACACAGATGATTCTTGAAGGTTGGTGCCTTTCTGTGCGCGTTTGTCTTGATTTTTAATACCGGAACTGTATTGAGGGGATTGGTGACAACGCTCTTGTTGACCTCTTCCCATACTCCTTGGTCTTCAATTGTGCCAAATTCCCTTGTTGCCAACTCTTTCCATTCAGGTATTTTCATTGCTTCCTCAAGAGATGTTGGTAAAGTTTCCGCTAAGAACCCATAGCATTTAGTCTTTGAAAGGGTTTCCCAATTCCAAAGGCTGCGTCTAATGTTGTTTTCAAATACTGAGTCACTATCAGAGTTGGAGTTGGATTCTACATTGACATTTTCCAATGGTTCTGCTTTTTCCGGAGGTGTGTTGCCTGTGGGTGAGGTAGCTAATGGCTGCGCTGGAGAGAAGACTGCTCCTACGTCCTTGACTTGGTTGGTTGTTTTGGTCTTGTCATCAAGTGAGATTTTGACTGGAGAATGCAGATTGAAGATGAAATGTTTTGTATTGAGAATTTTGCCAGTGGTAGTCATGACTTTGTAGGAGAGTAAGACTGGATTGAAACCTACCAAGATCCCTGAGGCGCCTTTCTTGTCTAATTTCAACTTAATTTTGGTGTTTTTGAGTTGGTAAGTGAGCGGAGTACCAATTGGCTTAACGTAGGCCTCTGGTAGTTCCTTTGAATGCATCTTTTTCCAAGGAGATTTGTCATCTTTCTGTTTTGGAATCTGATTGAGCATGAGAAAAGCTCCTCTGAAGACTTCATGCAAGCAAGATTTTGGCAGGTTTGCATTGGAGATGATGGCTGTAGCGGATTAGATGATTGTTTTATTTGCACATCCCACCCGTTTGTTGTGTTGGGAATGATAGGGCTTGCTGATGACCTGATTGATGTGTTGAGATTGATAGTATATTTTCATTTTTTCATTCACAAACTCTCCTCCTCCATCTGAACATACTTTGGCGGGATAGAGACCGGTCTTTTTATGCTGGTTTTAAATGATGAAGATAAGTGTATTGGCCATGTTGCTCTTAGATTTTAAAGTAAAGCAGGAGGTTTATCCAGAGTGTGAGTCAACAACATTGAGAATGTACCAGAACCCTTGTTTTGAAGTTGGATTTATGGGTCCAATGAGATCCAGGTGTATCTTCTTGAAGCATCTTCCAGCCACCTGTTGTTGTTTGGTAAATGGTTTTTGGGTGATCTTTGCCTTGTTGCAACTGAGACACTTGAAGCAGTTCTTTTTAGAGGTTGGTTTTTTGTGGTTGAGGAAATTCTCCATCCTTCCAATTGAAGCATGTCCAAGGGACCGATGTAAAGAGAGAAGCTCATTTTTGGAGTAATAGGATTTCTTTGATTCAGCCACCATATTGATTACACACAGATTGTTGACTATGGAGACTAAAAGGATGGTTGTTCCACAAGTTCTTAGGACAAAGGTATTTGGGCAAAAACTTGAGTTGACCTCAAGATTGGCTACTTGGGTCATAAGAGCACCAAGTGAGATAAGGTTGACTGTAGACTTGGGCACCCATGCCGCTTTTGTGAGCTTCAAGTTGACATCTTTTGTCAACAGGGCAACGTCACCTGTAACTTCAATGGTGATGGCTGCATTTTTCTTTCCAGTTTGAATTTTGTGGGTTCCGCTGGCCTTTTGGAGAGTGATAAACACGTCTGCGTTGACAATCATGTGGACCAAACAACCCAAATCAAGAATGAACCAACCGGATAGTCCATTGTTGGTTGAGTTTATTCCGCAGAAGAACAAGTAGAAGTTGAAATGCGCTTCCTTGTTCTGTCTTGACTTCCCTTTTTTTCTTTGGTTATGAAGGTTTGGGGGTTTCAGTTCCAGAAACTCAAACCAGCATGAGCTGGCAGGGTGAGAGGTTACAGCTGGGTTGTGTTTTCCATTTTCACACCTGGGTCCTCTATATAGGGCAATATTGACAGGTTTGGTTTGATCAGCTTGGGTGATTGCTTTGTTTTTGTGCTGGACTAGGTAATTGAGAACTACGTTGACCTTCATTTTGATTTTAAATTCATGATCTGTGACTTCCTGGATTGCATACTTGACAGAAACTTGAAGAGCACTAGATAGGCAACAATTTCCAAAGGAAGTTCAATGCCAACTTTGGACATTTTCTTGAGGTATACTCTAGCAGAAGTTACAAAGGACTCTATGTCTTTTTCAATGGTCAATTGAAGAAACCCATTGAATATTCTTTCACTGTTTTCCAACTGTGAGGAGGCAAAGTGAGTTTGAGTGGAGATCCAGATGAGCTTTGCATTGTCTTTGTTGAAGTCATCAATGACATTGTTGTACGTGTTTGAGTCCAATTTGGCAATAATGTGAGAAAAAAAATTCTTGATTGAAATCCTTGTTTAGCCGTCTTTGATGGTCAGGATCATTCATGATTTTGTATATGCCTTGCAGTTTGAATAACTTTTCAAACTGTTCCCGCCACATACTGTAGTTTTTGGCTGTTAATTCGGGCATGGATTTGATTAGCAATTTGATTGCAAGTGATCTGTAGTTCATTTCCCCTCCTGGTCCTGGTGTTGCAGACAGTCCTGGTCAATCCATGGCAGTAGAGGATTTTAACTGTGAGGAAAATTTGATTGGTAACCAAGACCAGACTAAAATTGATTTCAAAAAAGAACAGAAGGAATTGAGTTTGAAAGACACTGAGAGATGAAGAGGAAAAGTAACAAAACCAATGGGATAATAACTTGCAACAAAAGGGTCAACAACTTGTGGTAAAGTGGATTGATAAGAGTTGCATGAAGATGGCCAGTTGTGAAAGAGAAAAAGTCAGCGGATTGACTGATCAGGTTGGATGAGGCGCCTTGAAGGAAACTGTATGTAAGGGTCAGTGAACTACTTGACTGATTGAGAAGTTGAGTCAGGTCCAGATGTCTTACAATTTTTGAGCTGGCTGCCGGTAGTAGATTGATCAATGCTTGACTAGGTTTCTGAGGCTTGGATGTTTGGATTGAATGTTTAGTGAAGATTGTAGTTGGTTGTTGAGAATGGTGCAATGAGCTCCAGTGGTGAGGATTGCAACAGAGACTCTGGTTGAGGTTCTTCAGAATTGAAGCGCTCTAAAATTGGAGTGTCTTCATTGATCTTGTGCGCGCTCTCCATTGATGGTGTAATAGGAACAGGAAGCAGTGGAGACAAGAGACAATAAAAAAATGAATAGCAGTTTAGGAACATAACAAAAAACAGCTGAACCTTATCTTAACAGAGAGAAATGAAGCAATGAGAGAAATAAAGTGGTGAGTGATCAAGTGATGAGGGTGATAAATTGATGAGAGGGATGATGAGAGTGATAAAGTGATGAGAGTGGTGAATCTTTTGATGATGAGGCTGGCGGTAAAAAAAATTGCAATGAGGTCAGAGGTAGAAGGAGGTGGGAAGACAGGGGTGGATGACATGGACAGGGGGCAGAAGCCTTTAAATGCTTTATTTGAAAAACCCACTTATTTCATGTTGAATTTGACACGTCTGATGTGAAATCAGTGGGTTTTTTTGATTTTTAATGGGGGGATTGAAATGGCGGATTTGGGTTAAAACCCGCCATTAAAAATGGCGGTTTTGGTTAACTTTGATACACCCTATTGTCCATAAATATAAAAATATTAAAAAAAACTTAAAGGCCTCACCTGGCATTGGGTTCCACGGTTTTGTATTCATTTATTGACATTTTTGTGTATGCACCTCTTGCATCCAGTTCAGCTCTCTTTTTTTTTGTCTGCTTTTTTTCAGCTGCTTTTTTTCTCTGTCTGCTTGTTTTTTTCTGTGCACTTTTTTTTCTCTCTGTCCACTTTTTTTTCAGTCCAATTTTTTTTTTCCAGTTGGCTTTTTGATTTCAAAAAATCCACACCCAAACTGATGTGAGGACATAGATTTTAAGGTTTCATACTTTTCAAAAACATCTTTGCATGTGTATGATGTTTGAGTGATGCATGTACATATGTAAGTTTTGTGTTTATTTCTTTTTAATACTTTTCAACTGCCCCTTTTTATGTATATATTAGTTTTGTTTTGTGCTATCAAACACATAAAGGGCAAATTAATGTAAAAGGGCCAAAAATATAACAAGGAATCAAGTACTGTAACAGAGGGCATTCACAACACATCTAATGAAAACTAATTCCTCACTTGGTTCAACCTTTTTTTTTGAACATTGAAAATTTAAACAAATGTAACAAGGATAACACATGAAAGAAGGACAACCCTTAACAAGGAAAAAACATGTTAAAAAGACTGTAACAGAGGGAATGGACCTGTTTTTTTCAACAGCAGATCAAATAGCTGCAACAAGGCTGAAAGGTATGGTATTTCCTGTTCATTTTCTGATTATGAAATTAAAGCTTTTCTGATGAATTTTAATTACACACAGGTAATGATGCTTCTCAAATGACCTGTAGAGATTTCACAATTGGGCACTCAGATGGCTCCTTGAGGAGGAGTAGTGAACTGACAAAATTGTATGAACCTTTGCACTATTTTTTTTTTCATCTTTAGGGTGAAGTGGGTTGGTTTGAAGAATTGAAAGAACAACCAGTGGTTACTGAACCTGATGAAAATGGCCTCCTTTCAAGATGATTTTAAAAAAGTTTTTAGTTTATCTGGCTTTCTAATTAAGAATAAACAAATCTAAAACTCAGAAAATTTCAAATTTTTTTCTTCATCTGCAAGATTCAGTCTCCAGCCAATATGGTCAGTCATATGTAGAATTGTAAAGGATTGGATACAGAAAATCAACAAGGGTGGTGGTCAGACATAGAAATTAGAGCCAAATTTAATCTTAAACTGATAAAATTTTGTATCCCAGAAACCAATGAATTTGAAATATATATACTTTTTGAGTTAATCCTATATCAATAAATTGAAATTAGATTAACAGTGATTCAATTAATGATGTAATTGGAAATTAAAAAATGCTTTTATTTTTCACATTTTTCCAATCAACAAACACACACATTCCATTAATTATCCAAATCATTGAATTCATCCTGGGTTTTTACATGCTATACATCCCAGAAAAAGATGCATTGGAAATGTATATCTTGTTTGACTTACTACTATATGCATAAATTGAAATAGGCTTAACCATGATTTAATTCAAAATTAAAAAATGATCTATTTATCACATTTTTCCAATCAACCCACATTCAATTTCCTATCAAAATTATTAAATTAAAATCGGTCCCCAAATTTTGGGGCAATACTCTAGTTTTGGAAATAAAAATTCATGGAAGATGCGTGGAGTGAACATTTCAAAGAAGCAATAAGGCACTTTCATCACTGCACTCCTCAAGATCCGCGCTCCCTGATCAATCTCCTTGACCGGTCTGATCCCCGGGGGAGGTACCCCACTTCAGCTTGACACCCTCCAACCCTTTCTGATCTCTCTGCTCTTGACTCAACATCTTCAATCCCTTGGATCACTCCGCCTCAATTCCTCCTAGCTTCTGCTCCTACTCCCCCCAGCTTTGTCCCCTCTGCTTTGAATCCTTGCTCTGTTCCCATTTTCTTTCTCTCAGCTTCCCTCAATCCAACTACTCCCAGTTTCACTATTCCACTCATCCTTGAATCTAACCAACTTGTCCCCTCTCTCAAACCACTCTTCATATCAACATTGTCCCTTGACATCCTCCTTCCCTCATCTCCAAAACCTACATTCTCAATCCTAAATTCATCTATCCACCATCTTATCCTCAAATTAATCATCCCCAATCTAGCTCAAAAACTCAAAGCCTAACAACATATAAATATATATATTTGATCAGATGTGAGAAACATCAATACTCACTCAAGTATTCATACCAATTCCTTGGTCTCAATCCATGTTCTCATTTGAAGATGCTTTTCTTCTTGGACCTACAATCTAACTTCTCCTTCTTACATTTCTTTCATTGCCTTTCTTTTATCAGAGAAATTCCTGGGTAAGAATTTCCCTTAAACTCAATTCCTTTTCATCTCACTTCTCATCACGTCACATTTTGAAAGCTTGTTATATCTCCTAGTTCCATTGGTCTTAGTTTGAAATCCATTATACTTTCAAGCTTCAAATTATCACGGTTAAAGCCAAAGTCACCAACAATCAAGCCAAGCAAAGGAACCAGTCACGGACCAATCGAATCCTCCCAGAATCTCCAGAAAACACTCAACAATTTGATCCCCACTCTTTCAGACTCCAATTTCTCCCTATGGCAATCAAAGATCCACACAATTCTCTCCCTCAAGGGCATTTCCCATTGGCTTAAATTGTACAAACCCAAAAAATGCCTCCAAAGTGAATCTTGAAATTGCTGCATATCTCCTTGAAAAACTGGACAATCAAACATACATCAACTGTGTGAAAGACTATCTCCTCACCAATGGCATTGAGCTGTGGAATTCCACCAACAAATAATATGCTTCATCCCAAACAGAAAATTGGTAAAGGGTATTCTTCAACTTCCTCCATCTCCAGTTTGATCCCAAGAAATTCAAAAAGTTCATAAACAATGCAAGGGCATGCCTACTTCAAATTTCCCAAATTGGGATTCAGATGGACAACAATATAGTGGCCTATCTCCTTCTTTAAAAGTTTCCCCCTCAACTCAACCATATAAAGACCACCATCACCCATTCTCTTGGAGACACCAAAATTGATGGGGATCTTGTTCTTCAAAATCTCAATCAGGTCAAGAATGAAGTAGTGGCAAGCTCCTATGCATCCCCAATGTTGAATCCAAACAAAGTCATCAAGTGCAAGCCCACGTGGCACAAACCACAGGCCTGTCACAATTGCAGCAAGTGTTGGTGGCTTTCCCCTCATCTTTGACCCAATTCAGGACAGAAAAATGGATTGGGAGCAACTTCAACCTCTTCCATTTCAAAACCTCAGAAGAGTTCTTTGGCTCTTCTTGCATACAACTTTGCAATGGTTAGCTCCCTCTCATTGAATTAGAATTGCATTCTTCTTGACTCTGGTGCCTCCAACTGCATGTTCAAAAATTCCGACTTCTTCTCACAAATTCTCCCTGACAATACCAGAATGCAAACAGGAAATCCCAATGCGCCAATTCCTACACTTGGAATTGGTATGGAAAAGTTGACAACCAATCTTGCCACTCTAAATCTACAAAAATTGCTCCATGTTCTGGAACTTGCAATCAATCTTTTGTCACTAGGTCAACTGGTTTGGAAAGGTTTTTCCCTTTCTCTTTTTTCCCCAAGCCAGTTTGTAGTCACCTTCAACGGTATCTTCTCCTGGCTCCATTGAAGACAACTTGCTCTTGATTGACAAATCTCCATCCTCATTTCACTCCTTCCCTGGTTCATTTTTTTCTCTCTCAACCATCCATAAACAATTCTGCCATCCTAACCTTGATAGGAACCATCTCCTGTCCAAGGACTTTCCCAATCTCAAATGGGATTAAATTGACTGTGTTTCATGCAAAAAGGGAGGATTGTTTGGTCTCCCTTCACCAGCCACCTGCCACCCATAAAAACCACCTTTGAACAGATCCATGCAGATGTTTGCGGGCCCATCCATCCCTCCTCCCTTGCCATTTTCTGATATTTTATTCTCCTGGCAGACAACTTCTTCAAATTCAAGACCTGCAACCCAATTCAAATTAAGTCCAACATTACCAACAAGATTATCAATTTTTTCAAGCTCCATGCAAAACAGACTGGAAGAATGTTGAAGAATCTTCATTCTGAAAATGGAGGCAAATTTGTGAACCATCAAATCAGCTCATTCCTTACCAATAATGGTGTAAAACACACCACTTCCAAACCTTACACTCCTCAACACAATCTTGTTGCCAAAAGGGGAAACCAATCAATTATCAAAGCAACCCAAAAAACTATGATTGACATTAAGATACCTCCCTTCCTCTGGGACAAGGTAATTTTCAGCACATGTCAGATACTGAACATGATTCCCTCCACAAAAGGAAAAACCTCTGCTCAAAAGTTATGGACTGTTAAAACTCCAAAATATCATCTCATACAAGTTCTTTGATTGAGAACTGTGGTCCTCAACCAATCATCCAACATCAGCAAGCTCAAAGAAAAGGGGTGGGAAGGAATTCTGGTTGGCTTCAAAACTGAGCTGAATTTTTACCAATTCTACTGCCCAGGATCTTGGAACATTTTTTGTTTCAAACATGTTAAAATTTTTAGAAACCTCTGTCTCTCCAACTCTTCCCTTGACTCCCTAACCTCATAAGATTCTCCCTTTGACTCCCTTCTAAAGAATGAAAAAATCCTCACTGACATTCTTAATTCTGACTCTCCTCAAATTGACACCTCTACAACTTCCCCAAATGATACTCCCATATCACCTGACCCCTCCAATCCTCCTCTCTTCCGCTTTGTCACCATGCACAAACAATCCCCAAAATGATCACACCCTTCACGCTGCTGGTTCCACTCTTGAATCCCCTCCACTTCAACAGTCCAATGAGAAACCTTGTCAAGAAAATCCAACACCATCTGAAAACCTCAAGGAAACTGACACACCATCAACTCAGCCTTCCCGCCTACTCCGCAATTTCTCTACACTCAAACAACCTAAAAGATACAGCTTCATTGCCTAATTGGTTCCAAGAAACTACAGTGAGGCCACCAGTTTGGAAGACAGTGTCCACTGGATCAAGACCATGAAAAAGGAACTCAATGGAATCAAACTGATGAAGGTTTGGGAAGGTTGTAACACACTCACCAATGGCAAGAAAGCTCTCACCACTGTCTGGGCTTACTGCATCAAGGAAAAACCAGACTGCTTGGGCGTTTGCTTCAATTCTTTCCTATGTGTTCAAGGCTTTCAACAAGTGGAATTTTTTGACTATGGAGAGACCTATGCGCCCACAGGCTCAATAAAAACTCTTTGCACTCTACTGTTTTTTTCCCTCCATCACCACCTCACAATTTGACAAATGGAAATAAAATCAGCTTTCCTCCATGCTCCTCTCAACAAGGATGTCTTCATCAAGACTCCTCTAGGGTAGGACTCTCCCTTTCCATACTTAAAACTAAAGAAAGCTCTCTACGGATTAAAGCAGGCTCAAAAAATTTGGTATGAAACTCTCAAGGGGTGGCTGCTCAAGCAAGGCTTCACAACCTCCAGCGCTAATCCCTGTCTTTAAATCAACAGAATCAAGTCACTGTATGTATTTGTATACATCAATGACCTACTGATCATAGGAAACTTGGACAAGTTTAGGGGTTGCATCAAGTCCAAGCTCAAAATATCCCACAATCGACACTTGAACAAGATTCTTGGAAATCAACTTGTGCAGACCAAAAATGGCCTTGGCTTGCATCAACCAAATCACATCAAAACCCGCCTCTTTGAGCTAGGGCTAACTTAGTGCAAACCTATCAACACTCCAATCATCCCCAATTTCAAGCTTAACCCTACAACAGATTCAGATCACCAAATGTTCCTACAAATCAACATCAACTACCAATCTTCAACAGGCTTTCTCAATTTCATAGCCAGAAGGAATCAACCCAACATCTCCTATGCAGTCTCTAACATATCTCATTTTAAAATCAGACTGGGAATGTCTCACTGGGACAAGGCCAAACATACATGACATTATATGAACACCTCAAAGAATCTGGCTATGTGACTTCAGAATTCAAAATTACAATATGACATTGAAGTCTATAGTGATTCCAAAGGGGGAAAAATCCTGAAACAAGACCAAGCCACACTGGATATCTCATTCTCATGTCCATATGGGTGTCCGGTCTTGTGGCATAGCAAGTTGCAGCCCAAAATATCTCTCTCCTCAACCAAAGGTAAACTCAAGGCCCTGGTACTCGCAAGGCAAGAGAAAATATGGCTCACTCAAATACTGAGAAAAATGAATCCATCACTAAGTCTCACTCATGCCTTGTTAATTTATAAAAAAGCTCTAAATGATCTAATCATCCAGGAATCCCATCATGGGGGACTCAAACATATCAACACACAGATAAAGTGGCTTAGATAACAGAAAATAAATCGCCAGCTCATCACTTACCTCATCCCCTCCAACATGATGTGGGCCAATTCTCTAACCAAAGCTTCCTTGAGAAGTTATGTTGTAAATTTACCCTCTTCCATTTTGTCTCCTCACATCTGATCATGGCAGTGTGTCATCACTGCACTCTTCAAGATCCCCACTCCCTGATCAATTCCCTTTACCGGTTGGATCCCCGGGGGAGGTACCCCGCTTCAGCTTGACCCCCTCCAACCCTTTCCAATCCCTCTGCTCTTTACTCAACATTCTAAATCCCTCAGATCACTCTGGCTCAATTCCTTCCAGCTTCTGCTCCTACTCCTCCCAGCTTTGTCCCCTCCGCTTTGACTCGTTGCTCTGTTCCCATTTTCTTTCTCTCAGTTTCCCTCAATCACTCCAATCACTCTGCTTCCATCTCTCTCAGCTTCCCTCAATCCAACTGCTCCCAGTTTCACTGTTCCACTCATCCTCAAATCTCACCAACTCTTCCCCATTCTCAAACCACTCTTCATATCAACATTTTCCCTTGCCATCCTCCTTCCCTCATCTCCACAACCTACATTCTCAATCCTAAATTCATCTATCCACATCTTATCCTCACATTCAGCATCCCTGATCCGGCTGAAAAACTCAAAGCCTAATAACATATAAATATATATATTTTATCAGATGTGAGAAACATCAATAATCACTCAAGTCTTCATACCAATTCCTTTGTCACAATTGGTGTTCTCATTTGCCCATACTTTTCTTCTCAGACCTACCATCTCACTTCTCCTTCTTCCATTTCTGTCATTGCCTTTCTTTTATCAGAGAAATTCCTGGGTAAGAATTTCTGTTAAACTCACTTCCTTTTCATCTCACTTCTCATCACATCAAATTTTGACACCTTTTTATATCTCCTAGTTCCATTGGTCTTAGTTTGAAATCCATTATACTTTCAAATTCCAAATTATCAGGTACCTAAACCACAAATCACAACAAGCTCCCTGAACTTTCTGATTGAATTTTCATCAAAATAGTTGCTGAATTTTTGAAAGTTTTTGAAAACATGGGTTTTCTTTTATGTGCTTTGATGCCTTCTACTTAATCCCCCCTTAATTACCCACAGGAGAAAATTCTTAAACCTCACCCATTTTTATTATTCCTTTAAAATATTTCTAGGCTATAATTTCATTCAATTTTAGATTGCATCCTTGGAAATCTGCCAAATTCAATATAATTTGGATTTATTTGCAAGCAAGTTATTAAAAAGGTAAATTTGATCCAGGAAAAATAATATTATGGGATATGTTAAAATACATATGCACTTGCGCCTGTGCTACGTTTAAGTGTAATCCAAATGGGATGCACATATGGGCCTCACCGGCCCATTGGACACTCACACGGACCATACGGGCCTGTGTGGATGTCACTGATTTGGGGAAACTGGCCTCAAAACACGTGAAAAAGGCTCATTGGTACACAGGCCCTAATGGGCCTGGTGGGGGATATGGGCAAATACAGCCAGATGGGCTTGTATGGGCACAATTGGGCCCAAGGTTTATTTTGGACATACTTGGCCAAACGGGCTGGCCTGCCAAATTGTGTTTGTCTCAGGTTTTGGGCTTGGGGCAGCCCATTGGGGCCACTGCCCGTGTCGCAGCCCGCGCGGGGCTGCTTGTATCCCTTGGTTTGGCCCACGCGGGGCTGTTGCAGCAGCCAAGGGATCCCCCGCGGTGCAACGCCGCGCAGGCCTGGCCTGTTGCAAACGGCAGCCACCGCTGTGGGAGCGAGGGCCAGCGGCCCGGGCTCCCTCCCCCTCCCCTTGCTCCCCATTGCAAGGGGGAGGGGGTGGCTGGCTGGGTTGAACCAGCCAGAAACCAGCCGCAATGAGGCAGTCGGTCAGGGCAGGGGGGATTTCATAACCCCCTTTCCCAAAGGATGACAATGCCGGCCACAGAGGAAGCAACCGGCGGTGGGGGGGATCTGATCCCACTCCCACCAGCAAAGCAAGAGGGGTGCTCTCCCCCCCCCCTTGACCAAGGGGGAGGAGCAACCGGCTGAGGGGATCTGACCACCCCCAGCCCACTATCCTTGACAACGCCCTGGGGGTATTGACCCCCAGGGCCCCTGGTGAGGGGATTTTACCACCCCAACCAGGGATTTGAGAGAAAGAGGGGGGGGGGGGGCAGCATGTCCGCCAGCTACACCCCCCCAAGTAAGGTTGAGACTGGACCCAGGTGAGTCCTGGGTCCCACCTGGCCCATATGTGGGGCCAGGGGCTGGCTGCATGAGGCAACAAGACCGTAAGTAAGGAAATAAGAGTAACTGGGCTGGTTGTAACGGAAAACCAGCCAGGGGATTGAACATCAAAGGGGCTGGTTCAGCCCCGTAATGGTGGAAACACCAGAATGGACCGGAATAGGCTGGTTGTAAGGGTACAGGGACTGATGCCATGTGGGCTGATTTAGCCCAAACCAAGTAACAAGGTCTTTAGAGCCTGTAGAGCTCTTTTGGGGCGGAAAATTTGCCTTTTGGCTTGTTGTATCATGGGCTCACAAGAGGCCAAACCTTTGTAATTAAGGAGCTCTTCTCCCTGCTGTTTTCCATCATCCATTCATCATCCAATTGAATTCATCAACAATATCATCCAACGTGTTGCCCCATTGTGAGAGCCCATCAAGCAATTATTGACACAAGGTGTCCAGCGTTTCTTTTGCTTTAAATACTGCTCATTTTCCTAAGCTAATTGCAGGCCATAATTATAACAGGATAGAGGTTTTTTTCAATACTAGAAGTTATGAAAAGAATTATAGATATAAGATAATTTTATAATTGATTATATATATATAGCATTATTTTTTTCACTTCCACATGTGAAAATTATGGCCAGAAATTATCTTAAACCTAAGTAATGAAATAAGAGTAACTTGGCTGGTTGTAACGGACAACCAGCCAGGGGATTGAACAGCAACAGGGCTGGTTCAGCCCCATAATGGTAGAAAACACCAGAAGGGACCGGAATAGGCTGGTTGTAAGGGTACAGGGACTGATGCCATGTGGGCTGATGTAGCCCAAACCAAGTAACAAGGTCTTTAGAGCCTGTAGAGCTCTTTTGGGGCGGAAAATTGGCCTTTTGGCTTGTTGTATCATGGGCTCACAAGAGGGTAAACTTTTGTACTTAAGGAGATCTTCTCCCTGCTGTTTTCTATCATCCATTCATCATTCAATTGAATTAATCAACAATATCATCCAACGTGTTGCCCCATTGTGAGAGCCCATCAAGCAATTATTGACACAAGGTGTCCAGAATTTCTTTTGATTTAAATACTGATCATTTGCATAAGCTAATTGCTGGCCATTATTATAACACATTATTGGGAAAAATATCATCATTACTTCCAAGCCATCTATACCCTTGTAAATTACTCTGGAGAACCTCAAAGAAATCAAGTTTTCCAAGAAGATTTCCTATTTCCCTGATGTTAGATCCACCAAGATAGTTATGAATAGTCAGAATTATAATGCTTGGGATGTCCTTATGGATAGTGAGCTGGACAACATCTGTTGTGGGGAGAGAATGGATGCAGATGACACTTTGATCAGTTCAGAAGTGAAGAAAAAGTCTTATCATCTCATCGTTAGGCATCTTGATGAGCATCATGTGAAATGGGTTGCTGATACTCTTAGGGAAGATGAGAGAAGGAGGGGAAGCATCCTTTGGAAGTTGCTTAAGTCCAAGTATGCTGGTGATTCTGTTCACCAGAAGGGTATAGCTTTCAATAAACTGTTTAAGTTAGAATATTCAAATTGTAAACTGTTTGTTGCAGAGGCTGGGTCTAGCATAGCCAAGTTTAAGTCATCAGAACTTAACATGGCCCCTGAGTGTTTTTCACTCTTAATCCTTCAGAAGCTACCAAAGGAGTTTGATTCTTTAGTCAGAATTATTTCTCAATTGGATCCTCTTCCTGGGGAGGTGGATGTGCTGAAAAGGATTGAAAAGGATAATCTTCAGTTCAAGATGAAGGGGGGTTCTGCAACAGCCCTTGTTGGAAAGACTGGAAAATCTTGCAAGAAGGCAAAAAATGATTTGTCCAAGGTCTTATGCTATAATTTTGAGAATAAGGGGCATTATGCTAAGGATTGCAAGGAGTCCAAGAAGAGGAAGAAAACCAAAGAGAATGAAAAGGAGTTCAATCTCACTAATGAAAACGTTGCAATGGTGGCGTTTGATGGTCCAATGAAAATGGTTGTTGGGGAAGAAGGTCCCAACAAGAAGGCAAAAATTGATGAGGATCAAGAAATGGACTTGATTTATTACAATGTGAGTAATCAAAAAATCAAAAATGAGAACTTATCAGTGACTGATAAAGCTTCTTTCCTATTAGGAGGATTGAAGGAGGATGTTCTTGTTTTGATTGATTATGGCTGTAAAGATCACATTTTCTTTGAACCAAATTTATTTTCAAATGTTAGTGATTATGATGGAGTTGTAAATGTTGGTCAGAAAGGCAGGCCAATTCAGATTAAAGGAATTGGAAAAGTTATTCTTGCAAATTACTTGGGTTTCAAAATTTCTTTTGAGAAAGTGTTCTATGTACCAGAGTTGCCTTATAACCTTGTGTCCCTTAGAGCGTTGTGGAAAAAGGTTTCCAGATTTGTTATTTTAAAGAAGATAAGTTTGTTATTGATATGAATGGGAGAACTGTTCTTAGTGGACAGGTTCGGAACAAGCTTTTGTGTGCAAGCTTGTTCAAAATCTCAGATTTGAGCACTGTTGCTCACAATAGAAGTGGCCATAAGGTAAAGGACAGAAACTGTGAGAGTTGTACCCTAGGGGCTAAGACTAGAAATGTGTTCTCAAAGAGAAGAGACCACACTGATGTTCCTAGAGAGGAATTTTCCATTGATTTTGCAGGGACATTCACACCAGAGTCCCTTGGTGGGGAAAGATACTTCATCAATTTAGTTGATACTGCAACTAATTATGTTTGGGTTAAACCAATTTGCTCTAAGGATCAGACCACAGAGGAGGTTTCTGTAATCTTCAAATTCTGGAAACAGAATGATCTAATAAAGGAGATCAAGAGGGTTATCACCAATGGAGGTGGTGAATTTGTGAGTAAAGAGTTTGAGAGGTTATTGAAAGATTATTTTATCATTCATATAGTCACTACTGCAAGTACTCCACAAAATAATGGAATAGTTGAAAGAATGAATAGTACTTTACTGGAAAAGGTCAGAACTATTATGTCTCAATATGGTCTACCAAAGTTCTTATGGGCTGAGTTGATGTTTACAGTCTTTATGTTGCATAACATTGTAAGTGTTAATGAGAAGAGTACTCATTATCAGTTTTGGAATTTGTAACCCAAAACATCACACCTAAAAACAATTGGTTGCTTGGTGTATTATAGTGTCCACAATAATGAGATGGTCCAAAAATTAGACCCTAGAGCCAGAACAGGGGCATTGTAGGCTATGATTTAATAAGTAAATTGTATAGGATCTATTGTCCAGGGAAAAGAAAGGTTATCCGTAGTAGGGATGTAAAATTTGATGAAAGTACCTTTCCAATCAAAAGGAGTGAAGAAGTTGTTGTGAAAAAGTCACAACAAGAAATAGAATTAGCACATATTTAACCAGAAAAGGCTGAGGAACATGTGGTTCCAGAAGATGAAGAGATGGGAGACGTGCCACCAGAGGGTTCAGTGCCCACTTCAGGGGAGTCCGTTAATTTGGAACCTGATGAGCCTCCACCTCCAGTAAGAAGGAGTGGTAGGGTTAGAGTACCAGTTGATAGGTACGGGGAATGGAAGTCCCATCATGCTGCCGCAGGATATGAGGAAGATACATTTCAGGAACAGTGTATGCTCAATGAAGTCCTGGAGTTGAGTTCCGAAATGGGTAACAGGGTTAACCCAAATAGCTTTGACCAAGCTATGAATTCTGATGAGAGAGCCAACTGGAAGAGTTCTATTTTTGAGGAATTTGATTCTCTAGAAAATAATAGTGTCTTTGAAGTGGTTAAGCGGGATTCTGTTCCAAAAGGAAAGAACATTGTGGGGTCAAGATTGGTGTTAAACAAGAAGTTTGACAAAAATGGAGTTTTGAAAAGATTCAAAGCTAGATGCGTTGCACAGGGCTTCAAGCAGAGAGAGGCTATTGATTACCAAGAAAATTTCTTACCAACTGGAAGGCTGACCACCTTCAGGTACATCATTGCTCTGGCAGTGGAGTTGGGAGAAGAAATCAGACAAGCTGATTTTGTAACAGCATACTTGAATGCAAAACTTGGAGAGGAGGGGACTGTTTATATGTCAATACCTGATGGTTTTTGTGAATGGTTAGTAGAGACTAAACCAGAAACCATGAAGAAAATCTGTTTTACAAGTTTTCTTTCAGCAGATAAAGGGGAATATGTCCTCAAGCTGTTTAGATCCATGTATGGATTGAAGCCAGCAGCTAGATTGTGGTATAATACCATAAGTGAGAAACTGATACAGATTGGTTTCAAGACGTCTGAGGCCAATCCTTGTCTTTTTGTAAGAAAGGATGCAATTTTGTTTGTATGGTTTGATGACATTATCATTATTGGAAATGGTAAAGAGAGAGTCATGGAGAAACTCAAAAAGGAATTCAAGATAAAGGATCTTGGTCTGGGGCAACAGGTGCTAGGAATGAAAGTCAGTAAGAGCAAGAATGGTATTAAGTTAGACCAGAGCCATTATGTGGCAGCTCTTCTTAAGCAATATGGCTTAGAGGATGCAAAGGAGTTTGGTACTCCCATGCGGTCAAACATTCATTTAGATAAGTATACAGATGAGGAGTATCTGGAGTTTGTTCAATCTGATAATTACTACAGGTCAGCTATTGGATTGCTTAATTATTTGGGGCAGTTTACAAGGCCCAATATTGCTTTTTCAATTGGTGTCTCGTTGCAACACTTAAAGAAGACAAGCATGAGGAATTGGTCAGCCTTTAAGAGAGTTATGATGTATCTTAAAGGAACGCACAGTCTGGGACTTTTGTTAACAAAGTCAGCAAACTTTGATTTGTTTGGTTATTCAAATGCAAGTTTGGCAGATGGTAACACTAGGGAATAAACAAGTGGTTTTGTATTCTTCTTAGGTAAGAATCTGGTGTGATGCATGTCCAAGAAGGTGTCAGCAATAAGTCTTTCATCAACAGAGGCTGAGTATAGAGCTTACTTAGCAGCTTCACAGGAAGCAAAATGGTTGAGAAAATTCTTAGAGGATACAAATAAACCACCAGGTTTTGTGTTGTTGTATTCTGATAACCAGAGTGCCATTGCCTTGGCGCAAAAACAAGTTTTCCATTCAAGAACAAAACATATTGATGTTCACTATAACTATATTTTCAATGCATTTAACTGCAAATAGATTGTGTTGAGGTACATGCACACTGGAGCAATGATTGCAGATATCTTGACTAAGGCTTTAGATAGGAACAAGCATCAAGGCTTTGTGACTAATATGCGGATGTCACCCCTTTTGGATTAAGGGGGTGTGTTAAAATACGTATGCACTTACGGGTGTGCTACGTATAAGTGTAATCCAAATGGGATGCACATATGGGCCTCTCTGGCCCATTGGACACTCACACGGACCATACGGGCCTGTGTGGATGTCACTGATTTGGGGAAACTGGCCTCAAAAAACGTGAAAAAGGCTCATTGGTACACGGGCCCTAATGGGCCCGGTGGGGGATATGGGCAAATACAGCCAGATGGGCTTGTATGGGCATGATTGGGCCCAAGGTTTATCTTGGACATACTTGGCCAGACAGGCTGGCCCACCAAAGTGTGTTTGTCTCAATTTTCAGGCTTGGGGCGGCCAATTGGGGCCGCCACCCGTGTTGCAGCCCATGCCACGGCCCACTTGGGGCCGCTTGTATCCCTTGGTTTGGCCCACGCGGGGCCCAAAGGCCCGTGGAGCTGTTGCCGCAGACAAGGGATCCCCCGTGGTGTGACGCCGCGCGGTCCTGGCTGGTTGCAAACGGCAGCCACCGCCGCAGGAGCAAGGGCCAGCGGCCCTGGCTCCATCCCACTCCCCTTGCTTGAAATCACAAGGGGGAGGGGGTGGCTGGCTGGGTTGAACCAGCCAGCAACCGGCCGCAACAAGGCGGTTGGTCAGGGCAGGGGGGATTTCATCACCCCCTTACCCAGGGGATGACAATGCAGGCCACAGAGGAAGCAACCGGCGGTGGGGGGGATCTGATCACCCTCCCACCAGCAAAGCAAGAGGGGTGCTCTCCCCCCCCCTTTACCAAGGGGGAGGAGCAACCGGCTGAGGGGATCTGACCATCCCCAGCCCACTATCCTTGACAACTCCCTGGGGGTATTGACCCCCAGGGCCCCTGGTGAGGGGATTTTACCACCCCAACCAGGGATTTGAGAGAAAGAGGGGGGGGGGGGCGCATGTCTGCCAGCTACACCCCCCCCAAGTAAGGTTGAGACTGGACCCAGGTGAGTCCTGGGTCCCACCTGGCGCATATGTGGGGCCAGGGGCTGGCTGCATGAGGCAACAAGACCATAAGTAAGGAAATAAGAGTAACTGGGCTGGTTGTAACGGAAAACCAGCCAGGGGTTTGAACATCAAAGGGGCTGGTTCAGCCCCGTAATGGTGGAAACACCAGAATGGACCGGAATAGGCTGGTTGTAAGGGTACAGGGACTGATGCCATGTGGGCTTATGTAGATCAAAACAATTAACAAGGTCTGTAGAGCCTATAGAGCTCTTTTGGGGCGGAAAATTTGCCTTTTGGCTTGTTGTATCATGGGCTCACAAGAGGCCAAACCTTTGTAATTAAGGAGCTCTTCTCCCTGCTGTTTTCCATCATCCATTCATCATCCAATTGAATTCATCAACAATATCATCCAATGTGTTGCCCCATTGTGAGAGCCCATCAAGCAATTATTGACACAAGGTTTCCAGCATTTCTTTTGCTTTAAATACTGCTCATTTGCCTAAGCTAATAGCTGGCCATAATTATAACAGGATAGAGGTTTTTTTCAATACTAGAAGTTATGAAAAGAATTATAGATATAAGATAATTTTATAATTGATTATATATATATAGAATTATTTTTTTCACTTCCACATGTGAAAATTATGGCCAGAAATTATCTTAGTGGCAAGAGGAGCAGTAATCAAAGCAAAAGAAATGCTGGAAACCTTGTGTCTATGAAGGCTGATGGGCTCTCACAATGGGGCAATATGTTGGATAATTGATTGGATGAAATCAAATGGATGATGGAAAACAGCAGGGAGAAGAGCTCCTTAAGTTCACATGGTTGGCCTCTTGTGGTCTCATGATACAAAAAGAGAAAGAGCAAAATTTCCGCCCCAAAAAAGCTCTGCAGGCTCTAAAAGCCTCGTTAGTTGGTTTGGGTTTTATCAGCCCACATGGCAATACACCCTTAACCCTTTACACTGGACTGTTGCAGTCAATTTTGATGTTTCCATCCTTACAGGGCTTAAAAGGCCCTTTGGATGTCCAATACCTGGGCTTTTTGTCCCTTAAAACCAGCCCTGTTAGCTCTTTTACCTCACTTACCAGCTGGTTGCCGCATGAAACCAGCCCCTTGCCCCTTATATGGGCCAGGTGGGACCCAGGACTCACCTCGGTCTGCCCTCAAACTCACACAGGGGGGGGGGGTGTAACTGACGGACATGCTGCCCCCCCCTCTTTCTTACCTAGGTGATTAGCAGGGGTGGTCAAATCCTCCACTGGTTTCCTGGGACAATTTTTTACCCAGGCAAACCAATAGAACAATTGGGCTGGGGGGGGGATCAGGTCCCCTCCACCTTGGTAACGGGAGGGGGGGGGACGTGTCAGCTTTCTACTATTGCAGAGCAAGCTTCAAAAGTAAAAAAAATAACATAAAAATAATAATAATACAATTAAACCAAGAAGGAGTAGAAAAAACATAAACATTATTACAGAAATGGAATCTCCACCCAAAATTAGGTAGGGTCACTCACTGACCCCACCCTTGAAATCCAACTCCTCATATTTTTAAATAATTAAGGAAAGAAATACCAAAATACTACGTCTCCACTATTGAGTTTTTGGTCAATTAAATTATTAATACACATTGTCACGTATAGGTTTCACACCTAAAATTCAGTCAGAATTGAGGTGTTGTGTATATTTTAGGAGTTACGGGCGGAAATGTGTTTTGTCACAATTCCCGCACGCAGCCGCGGCAGCCAATGCACCTGCGCACGGCTGAGATACAGCCCTGTCACTCCGTCAAGGTTGTGTACGCAGCCCTGGGCCTCTGACAAGTATGCAGCTGCGGGACTACGGGTTGACAGAGTGACAGGCGGCCTGAGAGGCTCAGGTACCGCGTAAACATGCTACAACCCACATGGGAACATTCTACATATTTAATAAATATTCCCATGGATAGTAGATAGTCTAAAAATACATAATATTATATAAAAATAATTAAATAATCCTTATTTGTATTTTTTATTTAATATAGTTCAAAGTACCAAGAATGTCAAAAGTAAGACAATGACAACTTCTAAAAATATATTAAAATACTTAAATATAATTTTATGATAATTTCTAGACATCAATATTTTTGTGACATACTAAGAAAACTAATGATGTAAAAATATTACATGAATTCCCATGACTTATGTTTTTAAGTAATTATCTTAGTAAATCAACTGGAACTCGAAAATAAGGAGTAAAATCAATATTATGACTTTTACTCCAGTTATATAATACATAATGAGAACTCACCTGACATCAGGATGTCCGTAGAAAGATATATTTATATAATTATTAAATTACTGGGAACATTTACTAAGGATAATTAATTAAATAATACATAAATAGGACAGATTAGTGTTATTCACACGTCCTAATGTCTATTATAAAATAGAATAATTCCCATACCCTGAGGAATTAGATGCTACCCGTGCTATAGAACCAAGAACACATGACAGGCTACCCCTGGTTACCCTGCTAGCCTTAGTGTTTGTCCCTTTGAGCCCCTATACCCCTCAGAAGGACAATGTTGGGACTCCAAAGCTATAAATAAAGAGCTCTTTTGAGGATATTGATGGGCAGAGACCCAGTTATATTCATATCCAGACACCATTCCAAGGTAATCAAGTACTTAGAAGAGATAAGTAAGTGATTTATGGCAATTTCTGATCAATAATATCTGTCCTCAACCTCTTTTTATCAATTAAAACTGCTGAACAACCTCATAACCCCAGTATACAGGTTTAACTCATCAGTGCACGTCTCAAACAGATACCCAAAGGATTTAATAATATACCAGTGAGTTTTATTATCCTTTCTCTGTCGTGGCAGCTTGGCTACAAGGTCCTGCCACTCAACCGTGTATTTTATATACATATTATCTTTGGGTAAAATATTCTTTAAACTAAAGAGACCAAAGTAACCAGGACCACGTGTTTTCATACTGAAATCCCTGAAGAGAGGTGTTAAAGATCCCCAATATAATTTTGGCCCCTCTATAAAAATATTTAATAATCAATTTATTCATATTGATTTAAAACAATAAACAATAACCAAACCACTTAACCTTGCAATAAGCTTAATCCAAATATTTCATGGATTTTTTCTGCATTTATTAAATAATATATTTATTATTTACTCTATCACCTCTGGTAGCTGAAGGATAGAAAGGGTCTTGGCATCAAGGAGGCTGACAGGACGCCCCACTCATTACCACCTTGCACAGGTGGGGGGGGGGTGATTAAATTCCCCCCACTGACAGTAGCATTGATGCAAATGGCCCTGGGTGGCCACTGCTGGCTGGTTGCAACCAGCCAGCTGGCCTCCTCCACCCAAGTGATGGCAGGCAAGGGGATGGGAGGGAGCCAGGACCGTCAGTCCCAGGTCCGGCAGCAGCCACAAACGGGGTGTGGGACTCCATTTGGAGTTCCTCTGCACCCCAAAATGGCCCAATGGGAACCTTTGGGCCCCATAACAGGCCAAAGGCAAGAACCAGCGGCCCAAGAGGGCTGCTTTTGGAATGGAAGCTTGACAAGATGATGAGGAGATAAATGAAAGGGGAGATTAATTCCAGAGAAGGCTAAAATATGACTCAAGGGGGTCCAGAAGGGACCAGATTCAAGGGGGCTTCAGTAAGTGGGCCCGGATGAGAAGGGATGAAATCTGATAATTTTCATTGGAGGGAGCAAAAATGAAAAGGTTTTTATAAAAAACTAGAGAACCACAAGTTGCGCTTATGAAAAGTAGGAATATTAAATCAGATAAGGAAGTTGGAAAGGGTTGAGGATAGGAAGGTTAACATGAGTTTCACAGAGGTTAAGTTTAATGAAATTTGAGTATCAAGAGCTTGTGAAATATATAGGATGATGTGGCCGGCAGTCTACAAGTACTGGTCATACAATAATAATGTAGCCTGCATAACTAAAAGTATCAGGACATATAATGGTGGTTATGAATACTAAAACAATCAAAAACATACAATAATATAGATAGATTGGTCAGAACAAACTACAAGTGCTCTGAACATATAAAATAATAGAAAGATACTAGAATGCACTGGAAGAGGGAGGTGAGCAGAAAAGATGATGAAGTCCAAACCTCAACAGCTGCAACACAGGAAATGGCCCCAAAAGGCCATCGCGTCCCAGAACACAGGTATGAAAACTTTGGTGGGCCAGCCTTTCTGGACAAGTTTTACCCAAATGAGCCTTGGGCCCAATAATGCCCACACAAGCCCATTTGGTTGGGGTGGCCCATCCATCCCAATGGGACTGTGTGCCAAATGACTCATTTCACATATTTTGAGGAAAGTTTCCCAAAATCTGTGATATCCACACAGGCCTGTGTGGTTTGTGTGTTTGTCCAATGGGCCGCAGAGGCCTTTATGTCATTCCATTTGGATTACACCTATACGTGGCACACACATAAGTGCCTAAATATTTTAACACACCCCCTTAATCCAAAAGGGGTGACATACACATATTAAACACAAAGACTTTATGATTGTTTCTGTCTAATGCTTTAGTCATGATATCCGCAATAATTGACCCAATAGGCATGTACCTCAACAATGTCTGTTTGAATTTAACTGAATCACATATTTCCAGCTTCCTGATACCAGGAACCGTGCATTCCTTTAGCTACAGGAAGTGATAGTGCTGTTGGAATATCTATAATAATAATAATTCCAAGAATAAACACATAGAATGCTCTAGACTGTATATTTTTATTAGCAAATGCAAGCTTTATAATGGTTTTTTTTAAAATTTTCTAAATAAGTTATAAAAAGAGGGGCCACAGTATTTTACTACTGGAGATCTTTACAGACAAACAACCTCTCTTCAAGGGGTCACTTTGGGCAGTATAAAACCTTGGAAATAATGGTGCCCTCTTTAGAGAAATTATCCAGATAAACCGGCTGGAGAATCATGGCGCAAAAAGCCAGATAAGAATATGAAAATTACTTGATTTTAAGCAATAAATCATGGTGGTTCATTTGAAGGGTTTCAGATCAAGAATTCAGGGGTTTTGCTGACTAAACTCCAAATGAAAAGGTAAAGGGTTATAGAATCATTCAATAACAAATCAGAAAAGGAAAATATATCACTTTCTGAAATCTCTCAAGCACTTGATCATGGATGGAAGGATGTCTGGATAATAATAGGTAAATTCTGGGTAACTGGGGAACAATAATCCAAAAGAAGTTTTGCATAAATACCTTTTTTGGGGTGAAAATGAGCTTCTCAGGGCACATAGAGAGGGTTCAGATCATTTTCTGAAGCTAGAAAGCAAGCCTGGGCAGGTTTTTCACTTCCACTTTGTGCTTTAAATTAGCTGATCACAGATCTGCTGGATTTCTGCACTATTTTAGCTGCAGCATCTGTTAATGTGTTAATCTTTCATTTTGATGATTCTGCACGCTTCCTTTGGTTGTGATATTATTATTGGAATAATGTGATCAAATTTGAGTGTTTATTGATTGCCCATCACCTGCTGATCACAAATGGTTTTTTCTAATAATTTTCATGACTACTCCTTGGCATGTTTTGTGGTCATCAAAGATCTGGACCAGTCCCAGTCATGGTTATCCTTCATTATTTGTATTTCAAATAAGGGGGTTTTAGGTGCAATTTTTCTGTGTTTTTATTAGGTAAGTTATATTTTTAGATCATTTGCCATGCATATTTCAATTTATTACATATGCAGGGATGATATAAGTAGGTTGTAGCTATTACAGGCTGTACCTTCTGTCATTTTGGGTTTCCGTCAGTTCTAGCTTGCAGGAGTTGATGATCTTCTGCATGCAGCTGCTTGGGACTATTTTCTGTGCGGGAATATTGATAGATCTGACAGATTCATGCGCATCTGGATACTTTATGAAAGTGTAGCAAAATTAGAGACACAAGGGAATTGGGACAAAACACAATTTTCTGTGTAAATCCCAAAATATACAAAACAACTCAATACTGACTGAATTTTAGGTGTGAAACCTATATGTGACAATGAATTTGAAATATTAAAATGGCCAAAAATTGCCAAAGTGGTGTTGTGGTATTTTGGTCATTTTCTTATTTAATTATTTAAAATATGAAGGATTAATATTTCAAGGGGGGGTTCCATGAATGACCCTACCTAATTTTGGGTGAGAAATCCATTCCTGACATAAGATTAATGGATTTTACACTCCTTCTGGTTTAGTTAACTATTTTGTTATTTTTATTCATTTTGTTATTTTTATTCATTTTGTTATTTTTATTCATTTTGTTATTTTTATTCATTTTGTTATTTTTATTCATTTTGTTATTTTTATTCATTTTGTTATTTTTATTCATTTTGTTATTTTTATTCATTTTTTTATTTTTATTTATTTTGCTATTTTTATTCATTTTGTTATTTTTATTTATTTATTTATTTTGTTATTTTTATTTATTTATTTATTTTGTTATTTTTATTTATTTATTTATTTTTATTTATTTTTTCTGCTTTGACAGGTTGCTCTGTATCAAGTAGCAAGCTGAAATTCCCACACTCCAAGATATGTCTATATCTGAAAAAAAATTTGGCTCAGTGTCTTTTGCTGGCTCTGTAATTTCTCAGTTGTATAGGTCCACGTGGAATTTTGTTTTCAGGTAACCATTCATCTTTATCAGCTTATTCTCCTTTGTATCTTAATAAATACAATATGATATCTTTGCCTTGGATTTTTTTATGTCTTTTCTTTAAGAATTTTTCTGATTTTGCCTTTGTCTTTTTCAGGAATATTTACAATGTGTATCTCTGGTGTAGGGATTTTTTCTCCTTCCCTGGGGCGGAAGTGTTTGACCAGACTTACTGGGAAGACTGGGTGTTTCCTGTATATCTCACCACTCAGGATAACTTCTACAGCATTCTTCCCATGAAGTTTCTTGATAGTGAAGGGTCCAAAAAATGCTGGTCTTAGTTTCCTTTTTCCTGATAAGTTTTTGAATTTAGTAGTTGAAACTAGCACTTGATCACCAATCTTGAAATCAGGCTATTTTTGAGTCTTATCCCACCTCTGTTGGTTATATCAAACAGCATCTTGAACACATTTGGAAGCATGCTTCTTTTCCATATCTATCATATTCTTAAAATCAACTGAGTTTGGGTGGATATTAACTAATTTTGTTTTAAGATTATCTTTAGGTATCTTGAGGATCCATCCTCTTTCCAGTATGTATGGACCTTTTTTGGTAGTAGAATGCTTGCTGCTGTTGTAAGACATTTCTAATGCAGGTAGTAGACTGACCCAGTCATGGCAGTACCCATCTGAATTCTTGTATTCTAATTTAAAGGAGCAGAATCTTCTGATCATGTATTCTAGAGTCTAAATATTTCTTTTGGCCAATCCTTCAGTCTGGAGGTGATAAGCTGTGTAGAAATCTAAAGCAGTAAATAGAATTTCATTAAGGTTTCTCCAGAATTCAGAGGTGCATTTGAGGTCTCTATCACTTATAATGATCTTGGAGACTCCTACATCTTCAATAAGTCTATTTCTGAAAAGCAGTTCTACTTCCATAGCTGTGTCTTCTTTGTGATTGGGCAAGAACTTGGATTTCTTAGAGAATCTTTCCACTATGACTAGTACTGAGTTATAGGAATATGCTCCTCCAGGAGGTAGTCCAGTGACAAAGTCCATGTTGATTATTTCCCATCTCTTCTTGGTTTCAGAGATTTTCTGGAGAGGCGAACTTTTTTCCCAATGGTCCTATTAGATTTCTAAAATTTTCCACAGCTAGAGACATACTTAATTGTGGATTCTCTCCAATTAATCCACCAGGCTGTTTGTTTAACCTTTTATAAAGTCCTATCCATGGATCAATGGTCAGATTAGCAGTTTTCATGGCATTCAGCCACTATATGATTAATATGTTCTCCATTATTAAGGACTAAAACACTAGAATATTGGTGCCTATAGTATATTAATCTATCCAAGAGTGAGAATCTGCCAGTTTTATAGGGCTTCTGTAAAGGTTCTGGTAGAATATTTATCAGTTCAGCTGGAGGTGAATCAATCTCCATGATAGAGATCAGAGTTTTTAGGTCAATAATATAGATCCCTTCTATAGCTTCAAACAGGGACTGGTCTAATTCAAAGATGTGTATCCCTAGAATAGGAGCTTCTGGGTCCATTCTAAAAACATTCAGTATGGGGAATATATCATGATCTTCTGGTTCATGAGCAGGGTTGCTAGTGTCATTAGTTAGAGCATTCCTGCTAAGACTGTCAGCATTCTGGTGCTTAGCTCCAGCTTTATGGAATATGGTCATCTGTCCTCTATATTGTTGTATGGCTATTTGCCGCCTCAACATGTGCCTGCTTGGAGTCTTCATGTTCATTAGGGTTCTTACAGCATTGCAGTCAGTAATTAACACAAAGTTGGTGCGCTCTAGATAATAATGATACTTTTCTAATACCCATACTAGAGAAAGACATTCCATTTGGCTAGCTCCATACCTTTTCTAACTATCTTTTACCTGTCTGGATATGAAAAGTATGGGCTTTTCTATTGGTTTGTCATTTTCCAAGATTTCTTGATGAAGGGCAGCTCCTATTCCATCCATGCTAGAATCTATGTATAGCTTAAATTGCTTGGAAGAGTCTGGTTGAATTAGCACAGGAGCAGTATTCATAGAAATCTTGAGTTCCTTGTGGTTCTTGAGCCTTTTATGGGTCATTTCAAAAAGAGTATCTTTGTTACAGATCTCATATAAATTTTTGGTGAGCAAGCCAAACTTGGGGACATACTGTCTGTAGTAGCTTCAAAAGCTGACAAAAGACAGTATTTCAGTTTTCTTCTGGGGCATGGGTCTATTCATGACAGTAGCTATTTTACTTTGATCAGCTGTCAGAGTTAATCCAGATACAATATTTCCTAGAGCTTTGATTTCCCCATATTGAAAGTTACACTTTTTCATGGATACTTTCAGTCCTACAGCAGAAATAGTTTTCAAGACTAATCTTACTTTCTCCATGTGGGTAGAACAGTCATCAGAGTTAATGATAATATCATCAATGTATAAAATCATCCAAACTTGTCTGATGAATTGTTCTAAGACAGTATCCATAATTATTTGGAAGTGAGAGGGAGCATTCTTGATTCCAAAAGGCATTCTTAAATAATCATATATACCTAAGTGGAAAATAATTGTCATGAATTGCCTGATTTGAGGGCTAATAGGGATGTGGTGGAAACCCTTCAACATGTCCATAGTGGTAATGTACTTAGCTTTGGACAGATTGTGAAGAGCATGATCAATTCTTGGTATGGGATAATATTCAGCTTGGGTATCATTGTTGAGCATTGTAAAATATCAAAACATCCTTGACTTTTCATTATTCCAGGCTATGATCACAGGAGTGGTTACATCCACTTGTTACTTGTGACCTACTTTCCTGAAAACTTGGAGATATATGATTTCTTGAATGTGAGTTTCAAGAAATACTCTAGATTTAGGACTGGACAGGTAAGCTGGTCTCCTAAGGTTAGGGGGTAAGGAGGTTTAATGGTCAAGGTTAGAAACATATAATTTCATTTTATATTACCAATAGGGTGGTCCTTAGTGCAGAAAGCATTCTGTTTTTCAAAGAAAACTTGGAGAATATGCCATTTTTGGTCTTCACTGCGCTGGGAATTCAAATCTGCTTGAGAGAAGTATTTTTGGTTAAAGGTCTCCAAGTGTTTCTCATAGGTGGAATCAGAAGTTTGAGCATTAACATGAAATATTTGGAACTTCTTGTTCCAATATCCTCCTATAGTAAAGTAGTTACCCTTACTTTGGAACACATCTATTCCACAAAAGCATAGAGAATCATCTCCTAAGATGAATTAGTCACATAATCCATTTTGTAGTCCTACAAATTCAATTTTCAGTTTGAGTGATCCTTTAGAATGAGGGAATATGATATCTGTTGTCCATATTCCAATGGCATTTAAAGATGAATTACAACTGCTGAACTTAGCTTGTGGTATTGGTATCAAGTTCATTTTCCAATTTGGATCCTGTTTTTCTAAATAGGATGATCCAACACAAGAGAAAAATTCTCCACTATCTGGAAGTAACTTAACTGGGGAACCTTGGCCTAGGCCAGTAGCATAGCAAGTTTTACCAGAAGTGTAACTTTTACCAGCAGAGGGTTTAAGAGTCAAAGTTCTAGCCTCAGAAACATGTTGAATCTTCATCTTAGGATTCCATTTTTTTGGTAAGCTAGAATATTTATTGAAAGGGTTTATTTCAAGGGAGGATTCTATATGTCAGCCAAAAGACAAATACAGTTGTCCAAATGTCTGCACAACTCATATGTCTTGTTGGTATAGTGGTTAATAAATGAGCCCATCTTCTTTTATCTGACACCAAGTTCACTGGCTCAAGCTACAATAGAGCCAAGAATGAATAATGATCAAGAGTTTTAGAATTATATAATAAATTTTGATAATATTTTACAATATTTTATAAGTATTTTTTTATGAGTGTTGATTATGGAATTAAAACCTGGGTAATACATATTATAAAGATGGGATCCAATATCACTTTAAATTAAGTTATGAAAACTCATATGAGTCCCAAATATTGATATAGAACTTCCCAATATTTTCCATTCCTTTGGGGACAATTCATAGTAATCACTTTGAGCCATGCCCTCTACTCTGTATAAACAAATTGCATAATTTTAATCTTATCCCTCTTTGAAATTTAATTATAATTTAATATACTTCACTTAGAAATGAGAGAGTTGACTGAGAGAGCCCTGAGCTCAGTTGTAAATTATAAACCATTTTATATCATTGCCAAGAATATAAATACCTTATAGATATAATATCTGCCAAGTTACTAGGAATTAAGAAATAAGTACATGCCAAGGCTGTCAATTTATATTTATTTAATCTTTCTATGGTGTTCTAGGACTTCTGAATTTACCTTTTGACTGATTTTAAGTACTAGGATCATTCAACTAATGTTTGGGGTATGTGATTAGAACCTTTTAAATTGAAAATCCTCCCCAATGAGTACTAGTATCCTATTTCTCATTGGGTATGATGTAATGGGGTTCTGGGCCCTTGAGGACAAAGCCAGGGGGAGCTTAGCACTCCCCTGATGATTAATTGAGTCCCCTGAGGGCTCCTGTTACCTTAAAATAGGATTTTCTTCATCCTATAGCCCCCTCATCAGTTATATATTACTGTTCATTTGTAAGAGAATATGACAAGAGTGAACAAGCCCATTAAACTTAGTCTCAAGAGGAGATTGACTGGGGCTATCTGCTTTAGTATTAAAATAAATTAATATTATTAATGGAAACTTCAATTTCAAAAGGAAGGTATAAATTGGATTATTAACCCTTGTGTATTACTACTATAAAGGCTGTGAGCTTCTTTATAATCAAATCTCCTTTGAGCTTCATTTATTTGGAGCCAGGAACCTTTCCTTTTATAAAGGTTTAAGGTGTGGCTTTTTTACTAATAATACCTTGGTATTGTTTGTTTTGAAAGCTTTTAGCTGTTGTTTGGGTTATTTGAGTCAAAAAAATGAATGCAATAGTGGTTTTTTTTCCTTTTTTGCGGGTTTAACCATAGCCAAGTATAGCAGTAGAGGTTAAATCCCTGAAACTTTAATTCCTTCAGTAACATTGATGGTGTTATTGATCATTAGTTGACAATCAGAAATTGATCCATCAGTGTCATCAAGTTGAAGGTCAAGGTTATTGTCATACTCTTCTCCTTCAATAGGATTAATCTTTGTCCTGGGTTGAGGCCAATCAGGTCTTACACGTCCTGTCTAGTTGCAAGTCCAGCATACCTTTTCTTTTGTTTCTAAAGTCTTGAATTCCAAGTTGGTGGGATTAGGGGTAGAATAATCCTTAGTTTCAATATTAAAATCTTCTCTGTTCCTAATATTCTGTTCCCTAGGTTCATTCATTTTCTTGTAAATACCCTTCATATCAATGGTTTCTTCTAGTACTCCAATCAGGGTGGAATGTTCAGATTTCATAGGAGTCCGGCATCCTCCACTATGGTTAATTTTTCCTGGAAATAGGTTGATAATTCTTTCATTGACTTCTTCCTTATCAGCATGGGGGTAGAAGCAATCTAATCTTTTCTTCTGATAAAGACACACCACTTGTGAGGTTTATCCTTGGATGGATCAAACCGGAAAGTTTCAAACATTTTCATCATCTTTCTTTTCCAGATCCTGGTACCAAATTCTCTTTAATCAGATATTTCCATGAGCGCCAGGATAAAGTTCCTACTTTTTCTCTTTTATTAATAAACTAATCAAAGCCTACTCTTTCAAATGACCTTGGTAGTGTTACCACAACAATGGTATCAGGGAGTTCATAAGAGGCAAGGGTATAGTCAATAAACTTAATAAAACTAAAATGTTTTTACTCTCCTTCTCCTGAAAAATTAGGCCATTCAGTGATGGGAGGAAGAAATTTTAGAGCTTTTTATACTTGAGGTGCATGGCTTCACCAAAAAGATTAATTAATGAATGTTCCTGATCTAGGAGGAACATTAGCGGTAATACTTGTTCAAACAGGTTTTGATTCTTCTAAGTTGACCAGAGAGGTACCTGTTGAATTGACTTTGAGGTCTCTAAGGTCATTCTTAATCATACCCAATACCAAATCAATCGTTCTTCTCAACAAATCTATTTTATTTAATAGATGGGTAGAAGGAGTATGAGTGGTTTTCTTAATTTCTCCTTTAATTTTTTCAATGGAAAGGAGAATTTTTTCTTGAACTGAATGTTGAAATACGGATGCACTCAGGTAATGTGTATATTAGTGTGTAATCCAAATGGGATGCACATATGGGCCTCCATGGCCCATTGGAAATCATGTGGACCACGTGGGCCTATGTGGATGTAATTGGTTTTGGGAATTTGGGTTCCAAAAAACATTTTCCAAGTCAATGAGGACATGGGCCTTGAAGGGCCACCTTAGCCAGATGGGCTTACCTGTGCATTTATGAGCCCAAAGATTATTATGGACATACTTGGTCAGACAGGCTGGCCCCCCAAAGTGTGTTTTTTGGGGTCTTTGGGCCATGGCGGCCCATTGGGGCTGCCACTCATTTTGCAGCCAACTTGGGGCCACTTGTTTCTCACCTGGGGCCCTTTTTGGGGCTGTTTTAGAGGGCAGGGAACTCTGCTTGGAGTCCCCCCACCCGCTGTGTGCAGGGCCCCGGCCCCCGTTGCGCCACCCAGCTGGTGGCAGCCGCAGAGTTGGGTCACAACTGCCGGGGCGGGGGCTGGTAGCCCCTGCCTCCCTCCAACCCCTTGCTTGGTTGCAAGAGGGAGGGAGGATGGCTGGTACCTCCTTGACCAGACCAGCCAGCCAGTGGCAACAAAGGAAACTGGCAAGGTGGGAGGGGACTTGATCACCCCCCCACTCAAAATTGATGGGGCCATCTCCCCCCCAGTTACCAAGGGGGAGGCAACCAATGTGGCTGGGTGGGCCTGAACACCACACAGCCCACCTTCAGTGTGACAATCCCTGGGGGTATTGAACCCCAGGGCCCCTGGAGGGGGATTTGATCACCTCCCCAGGGTATTCAAGTAAAAGAGGGGGGGGGGGGGGCGCACACCCACTGGTTAAACCCCCCACTAATGAGTTCTTGGCCAGACCCAGAGTGATTCTGGGTCCACCCTGGCCATTTTGAGGGCCAGGGGCCTGGTTGCAGGTGGCAACCAGGCCTGTGAGTGTATAGAAAGGGCCAGTATGGCTAGAAGAGAGATGTAACCAGCTATCAGGGCTGGTTGTAATAGAAAACCAGCCAGGGTCTGAACAGCAAGGGGCTGGTTCAGCCCTGTGAGGGTGTAAACACCAAATTTGACCAGTACAGGCTGGGTAAAAGGGTTCAGAACTAATTCCAAGTGGGCTGAGTAAGCCCAAACCAAGTAACAGGGCTTGTAGAGCCTGTAGAGCCCATTTGGTGCCGAATTTTGCCTTTTGCTTGTCTTTACATGAGCTCCACATGAGCAACATTTTTTGTATTTCAGGAGCTCTTCTCCCTGCTTTTTTCCACCCATTAATTCATCAATTCATTCACATTCACAAGTATGAAATTGCCACTGCCTCAGATTAAGGATCAATCATCAGACATTATTGTCTCAGCATTTCTTTTGCTTCAAATACTGCTCTTTGACTAAGCTTGTGAGAAAATAATTCTCACACATTATCAGTACAATCATCATGATTATTTCCAAGCAAGATATACCCTTATACCTTACTTTGGACAACCTCAAGTAACTCAAGTTTTCCAAGAAGGTTTCTTATATCCTAGAATCCAGCTCCACCAAGATTGTTTTTAATTGTCAAAACTATAGTGATTGGTCTGTCTTAATGGACAGTGAGCTGGACAAAATTTTTTGTAGGGAGATTATGGATACAGAAGATACCTTGATTAGTTCAGAGGTAGAGAAGAAGTCTTACCATCTTATTCTTAGGCATTTGGATGAAATTCATATGGCATGGGTTGCTGAGACTTTGAGAGAGGAAAAGAAGAGGATCGGAAGAATTTTATGGAAGATGCTCAAGTCCAAGTATGCTGGTAATTCTGCTCATCAGAAGGGGATTGCTTTCAATAAGTTTTTCAAGTTGAAATTTTTCAACTGTAAACAATTCATTGGGGAGGCAAGATCAAGCATTGCTAACCTCAAGCCATCTGGGCTGAACATGGATCCTGAGTGTTTGAAACTTTTAATTCTGCAGAAGCTAACAAAAGAGTATAAGTCCTTGGTTAGGATTATATCTCAATTGGATCCACTTCCTGGGGAGGATGTGCTGAAGAGAATCAAAAAGGATGATCTTCAATTTAAGATGAAGGAGGGCACAGGAACTGCTCTGGTTGGCCAGACAGGAATATCCAGAAAGAAGGCAAAGGCCAAGAGGGGTTTATAAAAGGTCTTATGTTATAATTTTCAGAAGAAGGGGCACTATGCAAAGGATTGCAAGGAGGCCAAGAAGAGGAAGAAGTCTGAACAAGAAGACAAGGAAGACAAAGATGTAAACCTTGAAATGGGGAAAATTTATATGGTGGAATTGTAATGATCATCAGAAAAGGCTGTTGAGGAACATGTTCCCAACAAGAAGGCAAAGCTCATTGAGGATCAAGAAATGGACTTGATTGATTATGAAGTGGGTAATCTTAAACTTGATGATAAGAAATTATCAGTGGCTGATAATTTTTCTTTCCTTACAGGAGGATTGAAGGAGGATGTTCTTGTTTTGATTGATTCTGGTTGTAAAGACCAAATTTTTTTTTGGCCAAATTTTTTTTCAAATATTACAGATTTTGATGGTGTTGTAAATATTGACCATAAAGGAAGAAAAATTCAGATTAAATGAATTGGAAAATTTAGTCTTGAAAATCACTTCTTGAAAATCACTTAAGTTTCAAAATATCTTTTGAGAAGGTGTTCTATCTAACAGATCTGCCTAATAGCCTTGTGTCTCTTGGAGTTCTCTGGAAAAAAGGGTTCCAAATTTGTTATCTTCAAGAATATAATTTTGCTATTGATTTGAATGGGAGAACTATCCTGAGTGGAAAAGTTCGGAATAAGTTGCTTTGTGCTAACTTATTCAAGTTTTCAGCTCTGAGCACTGTTGCTCACAATAGAAGTGGCCATAAGGTTAAGGACAGAAACTGTGAAAGTTTTAACTTAGGGGCCAAGACCAAAAATGTGTTCTCAAAGAGTAGAGATTGCACAGAAGTTCCTAGAGAGGAATTTTCCATTTATTTGCCAGGGCCATTTACACCAGTGTCCCTTGGGGGGGCAAGATAATTCATCAATTTATTTGATACAGAAACTAATTATGTTTGGGTAAAACCAATAATATCAAAGGATCAGACCACATAGGAGGTTTCATTAATCTTCAAAGGCTGGAAGAAGAATGGTTTGATGAAGGAGATCAAGAGGGTTATTACTGATGGAGGGGGTGAGTTTGTGAGTAAAGAGTTTTATAAACTGTTGAATGATTATGGCATCACTCATATAGTTACTACTGCTAGTACTCCAAAAAAGAAAGGAATAGTTGAGAGGATGAATAGGAATTTATTAGAAAAACTCAGAAATATAATGGATCAATCTGGTCTACCAAAGGTTTTATGGGCTGAGTTGGTGTGCACAGTGTGTTTGTTGCCCAATATAGTAAGAGTTAATGGGAAAAGTCCACATTATCAGTTTTGGAAGTTGTACCCCAAAACATCAAACCTAAGAACAATTGGTTGATTAGTGTATTATGGTGTCCACCATAATAAGATGGTTGGTAAGTTAGATCCTAGATCCAGAACAGGGGCACTTGTAGGTTATGATTTAATAAGTAAGTCATATAGGATTTCTTGTCCAAGGAAAAGAAAGGTTATCCGTAGTAGGGATGTAAAATTTGAAGAAGGTACCTTTCCAATCAAGAGGAGTGAAGATTTTTCTGTTCAGGAATCACAGAAGGAAATAGCATTAGAGCCTATTTCACCAGCAGAGGCTGGGGAGAATGTCATTAATGATGACGTTGAGATGGCAGAGGTGCCACAGGAGGGTTCAGTACCCGCTTCAGGGGAGTCTGTGGAATCAGAACCTGATGAACCTCCACCTCCAGTTAGAAGGAGTGGCAGGATGAGAATACCTGTAGATAGGTATGGGCAATGGAATTCCCATTATGCTTCTGAAGAATATGAGGAAGATGCACTTTGGGAACAGTTTATGCTTAATGAGATTCTACAGTTAAGTTCAGAGATGGGTAATAGAGTTAACCCAAATAGCTTTGGCCAAGCTATGAATTCTGATGAGAGAGCCAATTGGAAGATAGCTATTTTTGGGGAATATAATTCTCTGAAGAATAATAGTGTGTTTGAAGTGGTTAAGCGGGATTCATTTCCAAAGGGAAATACCATTGTTGGGTCTAGATTAGTGTTTACTAAGAAGTTTGATACTTATGGAGTTTTGAAAAGGTTCTAGGCTAGATGCATTTCACAGGGCTTCAAGCAGAGAGAGGGTATTGATTACCAGGAGACTTTCATGCCAACTGGGAGGCTGTCCACCTTCAGGTACATTATTTCTTTGGCAGTGAAGTTGGGTGAAGAAATCAGAAAAGCTGATTTTGTGACTGCATAATTGAATGCAAAACTTGGAGAGGAAGAGACTGTGTATATTTCAATTCCTGATGGTTTCAAGGAATGGCTGGTAAAGACCAAGACAGAAACTATGAAGAAAATCTGTGTGAGAATTTTCCTGTCAGCAGATAAAGGGGAATATTTCCTCAAGCCGTGTAGACCCCTGTATGGATTAAAGAAAGCAGCTAGGTTGTGGTATAACACTGTCACGCTTCGCACTTAGGGATTATTGTCTTCATCACTTCAACATGTCTTCTCCTCAGTACCATCTACCTCAGTCTAAAAGCGTGACACAAATAAAAGCACAACATCAATGGTGCAATCCGCTATTTCCTCTTGCTTGCGCTGACCTTCCAATCTTCGCGACCAACTCAGTATATACTTGAAAACTTTGCCATTAACTTCATACCGGTCGGCCATCCATTATGAGATCCAATCTCCTTCCCTGGCCAATCAACAGCCTTGGACTTCCATCTTTGGTCATGCATTGTTTGTTAGTTTGCATCTACGTCTAACTAAGCCATCACTACTGTATAGTTTGCAATTGGACTAGTCCCTACCCTGCATACAATATTACCTCTCATTTGCATTACCTTCAACGTCACTTGCTCCTTTCCCAATTTGTCATACAATTGTACGCTCAGATTCTATTGTCTTGCACTTACGCTATGACCTTGGATCCGTACTACTGCTTCATTTCCTATCCCGTTCCTGTCATTCATTGCCTCACTGCTTCAACTGTAGTTAGCTCATCACCAGGTTGTATCTAGTCACTTTGGATTACCTTATAAGGGCTATCCCCTTGCCTGATGATTTTCTCCTCAGTTAGTTAATTTCATACGTTCTCGCCTTTTGCTACAACCTAGTTATCACATTGGACTCAGGTTGAAGTTAACTTCTTTGGAACACATTCCATTCCTCTCGCCGTTTTTTCAGTGGCAAAACCAAGTTTGCACTTTGCAACTAAGTCTTGCTATTTGCACTTGCCCTTGCACTTGGCGTTCCTTTGCGCTCACAATCATCTAAGAATTGCCCTATAGTACGTGGGGTGGTTGTGTGACAAACACTATGAGTAAGAAACTGATGGAGATTGGTTTCAGGAAAAGTGAGGACAACCCTTGTTTCTTTGTGAGAAAGGATTCAATTTTGTTTTTTTTGATCAAAAACTTTATCATTATTGGGAATGGTAAGGAGAGAGTCATGGAGACACTAAAAAATGAGTTCAAGATGAAAGATCTTGGTCTGGCACAGCAGGTGCTGAGAATGAAAGTTAGTAAGAGCAAGAATGGGATCAAGTTGGATCAGAACCATTATGTGTCAGCTCTACTTAAGCATTATGGCTTAGAGGATGCAAAAGAGTTTGGTACTCCAATGCAGTCTAACATTTGGTTAGAAAAGTCTAAAGATGAAGAGCATCTAGAGTTTGTTCAATCCGGGAATGATTATAGGTCAGCTATTGGATCTTTAAGTTATTTGGGAAAGTGTACAAGGCAAGAAATTGCATTTGAAATTGGTGTTTTTCACAAAACTTAGAGATCCCAAGCATGAGTCATTGGTCAGCATTTAAGAGAGTTATGAGGTATCTTAAAGGAACAATCAGTCTGGGACTGCAGTTTTAAAAGTCAGCAAACATTGACTTGGTTGGTTATTATGATGCAAGTTGGGCAGATGGTAACATTAGGTAATCAACACATGGTTTTTAATTCTTCTTAGGGAAGAATGTAGTGACATGGATGTCTAAAAAGGTGTCAGCAATAAGTTTTTCTTCAACAGAAGCAAAGTACACAGCATATCTGTCAGCTTCAAAGGAAGAAAAATGGTTGAGAAAGGTCTTAGAGGATACAAAGAAACCCCAAGGGTTTGTGTTGTTGTATTCTGATAATCAGAGTGCCATTGCGTTGGCAGAGAACCAAGTGTTCAATTCAAGAACAAAAGATATTGATGTTCATTATAACTATATACGTGATGCAGTAAATCGCAAATAGATAGTGTTACTGTACATGCCCACTGGAGAAATGATTGCAGATATCTTAAGTAAGCTGTTAGATAGGAAAAAACATCAACATTTTGTGTCTAGTATGCAAATGGCACACCTTTTGGATTAAGGGTGTGTGTTAAAATATGGATGCACTCAGTTAATGTGCATATTAGTGTGTAATCCAAATGGGATGCACAAATGGGCCTCCACAGCCCATTGGAAATTACATGGGCCACATGGGCCTATGTGGATGTAATTGGGTTTGGGAATTTGGGCGCCAAAACACATTTTGCAAGTCAATTTGGACATGAGCCTTGACAGGCCCTTCAGGGTGGATGTAGCCAGATGGGCTTATCTGGGCATTTATTTTTGATTCCAGGCTTCAAAGAAGAATTGATTTCAGTGGATAGGAATGAGAAAGAGTGGAAGGGACTAATGAAATCACCTTTAAAGAAGACTCAAACACAACACAAAACTGTAGGAGTTGAGTGAAAAAGGTTGAGGACAATTCAGCTGGACTGGCAGAGTGCAGTTGGTGAAAGAAGGGTCAGATAGGAATGAAATAGAAAGAAAAATACAGAGAATTTACAAGTAGGAAATTGGGGAATTACTGGTTTCAGGCTTTAAAGATGGTGGTGTCACAAACAAGAAGTAATACAAGGGAAAAATCTCAAGGCCTGAGCCGGGAAGACTTCTTGTATCTGTCTGTAACAGCTTGGAGCCCTGGAACCGCGCAATGCTCTGTGGTGCTGGCATGGGCTGAAGCCCCTGCACTTGGTTGACAGTTGTGCAGATGTGCGGCACAGAGAACAGAGGAACAAAAACAAACAGAAAAAAGAAAAAGGATGGAAGCCAATACCTCAACACCAACCCTGGCTTCAACCTTTGTTGGCGGGGAGACCAAAATTGAGAATCTGGAGTTGTTGCGCTCAAGACAGCCATGAGACCGGCTTTGTGAGGAAGTCTGCGGGATTGCTTTTGGATTCAATCTGCTTGATCAGTATATTTCCATTCTCCACTTCATCCCACAGGAAGTGGTACCACAGCTCAATGTGCTTAGTCTTGAAAGTAGCATGATTTGCCGCACTTGAGGCTAGTTTGAGGCACCCATTGTTATCCTTGTAGACTGGAATTGGGGCACTTCTTTCTTGTTGGAAAATCTCCTTGGCCAGAGATTTTGACCAGAGGACCTCCTTGACTGCCTCACTGGCCGCCTTGTAATCCCCTTTAGTGGTGGAGAGAGTGATATTTGCCTGCTTTCTGGATTTTTCAACTGATAATATTGTTGTTCCACGGGACCACAAAGCCGCTTACGGACCATCTGATTAAGGGATATGTGGCCCAATCTGCATCAACATGGGCTCTGAGGCCAGAGCAAATAGTATTTTTCTTGAAGATGAGGCCTTGCGCGCTGATGTGGGCCGGATAGCTTAGGACCATCAGCATGGCACAGTAGTGAGCAGGTCCAGGAGCATTGAGGAATTGCAATAAGTATTTGACAGAAAATGTGACATTGGGGCAAGTATTGCAACTGATGTAGTTGAGCTCCTGGACAAGTTTTCTGTAGTCCAACCCAGTCGCTGCAAAGTTCTCCTGTTCCTCCTTTGTTTCCCAAAAAAGCTTGCCAAAAGGCTTGAAGGGGGTGGAGCACAGCTTGTGACCTGGAAGGTTGTACTGCGGTACAAGTCCATCAATGTAAGTTTTGTGGCTGAGGTGGAACATTCCCAATTTTTTCTCCACATTCATTCCCAGTAGCAACCTGGCTGGCCCAAGGTCCTTGATTTTAAATTTTTTGGCAATGGCTGTCAAAAAAATGGCCGGATCTGTGCTGAAGATGGCTATGTTTTCCATGTGAATGTACAGGTAAGTCTCTCCTTTCCAGAACACACACCTGTTGGCTTAACTTCTCAGATACCCTCCTTCCTGGATCCAGTTGCTTAGCATGTTGTACCACATTTGCGGAGCTTGCTTGAGTCTGTGAAGGGCATTTTTAAGAAAAGCAGCCTTTCCTGGAGTGATAAGAATATTGGAGGGCACGTTGACAAGGATGGTCTCCTTAAGTGAGGTGTTGAGAAAGGCTTACTTCACATCTAGTTGGTGAAACTTGTACCTGCGCTGGACAGATTGGGCAATAAGCAGGCGGAGAGAGGACTTGTTGCTGGTAGGGTAAAATACACTTGAATAGTCAACCCAAAATTGTTGGTGGTAACACTGGACACATAATCTTGCCTTGAATTCAATTATATTGTTATTTTTGTCCCGTTTGGTGTGGAACACCCATATACAGTTTAGCGTTTTGACATCTTGTCTTGGTTCTCATTCCTCCCAAACCCCGTAAGTGATCAGATTCAGGATTTCTTTCTCCATTGCAGCTATGAATTGTAACCTGTGTTAACTTGCAAGAGTTGCTCCAAGGTTTTTGGATCCTGATGTTGGATTTTGTTGAGGTTTGACTCAGGTGCCTGGCAAAGCTAGTGCCAACTCTGGTTCAGAGATGACACTGTAATCAGGGGAAGCAGGTGAGTCAACACTTTGGCTTTGGGTTGAGGTGCCCTCAATGTTTGGTAAGGCAGGCAAGCAGTCCTGGGTTTTGGCATTTTGGGGTGGAAAAGGGTCTTGAAAATCAATGGGCTTTTCAGGTGCAGGAAAAGAGTGTCCAAAGGTCCCTTCTAGGAAGGTGGCTTTTGTGCTAATGTAGGTGCAACCAGTACGGGGATATAAAATTTTGTAAGATGAGAAATCATTAACATACCCAAGGATAGCCCCTTTTTCTTAATTAATTCCAAGTTTAAGATCCCTCTTGGCTTTTGGAATGAGGAAGTACGTTTTACATCCAAATGGCTTGAGGAATTTGTAGTTAATGGCTTCCCCTGACCAGATTTTGTATGGTATTGCAAAATTATTGGATGCAATGGGAAGGAGATTGAGAAGGTCTGTTGCTTTGTTCACAGCTTCAGCCCAGTAGGACAGGGTTAATTTGCGTTGTGTCAATAGACAGCAAGCTTTGTCAAGGATTTTCTGATTAGCCCTTTCTGCAAGGCCATTCTGTTGAGGCGTTTATGGAGGAGAGAGACGGTGTTCTATCCCTAGTTCATTCAGGTAGGCAGAAATACTTTCATTCACAAATTGGCCTCCATTGTCTGACACAAGGGTGCAAAATTTGTTCCCAACTTTCATCTTGGAAGTTTGAATAAATTCCTTGAAGGCTGAGGGCACTTGATTCTTGGACTGGAGGAAAGAGATCAACTTAAAACCCAAGTGTTGGTCCACAATAGTATGAAAGAACCGGCAACTGCCATTGGATTGGATAGGAAAGGGACCTACAACATCTAAATGTATTGTTTCAAGTGTCCTAGTGACTGCCTTAAAATGGTTAAGGAAGGGTGTTGTGGTCATCCTGCAGCTTTGACAGACTTTGCAGTTGGTCAAGGAGGATTGGTTTGGGAAGAGATGTTTAAGGATCTTGTTGCTTGGGTTTCCTAATCTGAAATGCCAGGCGTTGTCAATGGGTTGTTTCAGGTGGATCTCCCCTTGAGTTGGCTGCCCTATGAACTTGGTTCTGCTGAGTTAAACCAGATTGTTGACTGCGGATCCTAGAAGGGAGAAGCCGTCTAGAGTAACTTTTTAACCTGAATATCCCACGCGATTGATAGTTTTTGCCTTCTTGGTGAGTCTTGATACTGGGATAAGACTTGTTAAGATTTGGTACAAGCAGTACCTCTTCAAGTTAAATTCTTTTTCCTGGGTGATTGAAAAGTTCTGCCCTAATTCCCAACAGCTTTAGCTAGTAATGTGGACCCTTTGCTGCCATTTCCAATAAGCACAGAGGTGGGTCTCCAATCAAATAATTACTCCGGTTTATTTACTACGTGGTGAGTGCAACCAGATTCAAGAACTGGTAGAGGAAATTGCAGTGGAAATGCGGGGTTTAGGTAGAGCTGGGAATTGAGAAAGTCTTAAGGTTTATTTGACTGGCTTGCTTCAATTTTCTCAGACTCCTTTATGGTAGAGTGCAGATGAGATTGCAATTGAGCTTTTGGTTTTGAGTGATTGGGCCATAATTCATGGTGTATTTTCCAGAAGAAATCCTTGGGGTGTTCTGCAAGGGGGTTGTGCTTGCCCTTAGAGCAGAGATATTTGGGTTTACCTTTTCTATGGGAGGGTGAATTTTGAGGGGCTACAGTGGAATAGGCGGAAGAGGATTTCTCTGGTGATTCCTGTAATTGGGAAGATTCCAGGTGAATGATTTCTCTTAGTTTTTTCAGGACGGCCATTGGAGTCTTGAGCATCTTTTAATTAAGAAGTATGGTTTCCACAATGTGGAAGAATGGGCTTGAAAGTTTAGCCAGGATTGTGTAGCTTGAAATATCCTGCGGCACGTTGAGTTTGACCACAAAGAGTTCATTCATGAGCTAGAAACATTCATTGATGTACTGGTTGAGGTCACCTTTGAATTGATAGCAAATGAAATTGAGCAACAGAGTTCCTCAATTGTTGGATGATTGAGAGGCGTATCTTTCATTGATGGCTTCTAGGATTGCTTTAGGGTTGGCTTCATTGGAATGGTTGAAAACAGCATCAAAAGCTGTGTCACCAAGATGTTAGATAATTATATCCACCGCTTCATAGATTTTCTTCTTTTGAGAGGCATTGGGAATCTGGGAGAAATCAAACTTGTCAATAATTTCAAGCAGGCCTTTTCTGCACAAATAGCTTGTAAGTTTCAGAAACCAAGATGGGTATTTTGATTTGATGAGTAGCGTTATGTTCAGTTTTGGGTTGTTGTCCTCCTAGTCTGTCATCATTAGTCCCTTCCACTCTTTCTCATTCCTATCCACTGAAATCAATTCTTCTTTGAAGCTTGAAATCAACAGATTTACAGTCCCAAGCTCGCTCTCAAGAAGACTCATCATCATGGACCAGGAGGACAACAACCCAAAACTGAACATACCACTACTCACAGAATCACACTACCCTTCTTGGTTTTTGCAACTTAAAAGCTATTTGTGCAGAAAAGGCCTGCTTGAAATTATTGAAAAGTTTCATTTCTCCCAGATTACCAATGCCTATCCAAAGAAGAAAATATATGAAGCGGTGGATATAATTATCCAACATATTGGCAACACAGCTTTTGATGCTGTTGTCAATGATTCCAATGAAGCCAACCCTAAAGCAATCCTAGAAGCCATCAATGAAAGATATGCCTCTCAATCATCCAAAAATTGAGGACTTTGTAAGAATCCAAATGGTGCTAGACCGTGGCAGTTCTGTGGAGGGGAAAGATGCTGTTTAGGCTGCCCTCCTGAGTGTTACAAAAATATTTAAATGTAACCAAGATCAAAGTCCAGAACCTGGTGAATGGGGGTCCAAAGAGTAAACAATAAAGATGATAGTAGTCGGTAGCTGGGGAAACAACACTATCTGAAGCAAGATGATGCTGGGGAAAACTTGAATAGAAGAAGTCAAGGATTTTTCAGAGTTCAACAGGACAAGGCAATTGTAAGTAACAACACCCACAAGCTAATAGCTCTGGCTTTCAGCAGAAGCTTAGGAAAGATCAACTCAATCCCAAAAAACCTCAAGGTTCTCAATGAACCTGCCCAAATCTCTGCAATCAAGCGCTTGAAGGGTACCAGATAACTGTGGGTGGCCGCACAAGACAAAGCTAATTGTTTTGATGAAGCTCTAGAAGCAAAACAATAACTGATTCAAACAAGAATAACCCAACACTTCTCAAGGGACTCAGGAGTAGCGTGGCAGAATTCAACTTCAAAAGAAGTAAAGGGAGGTTTAACACTCCCAGTTTTAAGCTTAATAAAACCTCTTCAGTCAAACGTGACTGGTTCCGGAAAGATAATCAAAGGATGATCAGAACCAGTACGGCGGGATAAAGGGATCAGGAGTGGTGTAACACACTCAAGAATTCAATTGGTTGAATTCTTCTTCAACCAGCAAGGCTATTGGTTGGTGATAAGGATCAAGGATCAGGATTTGAGTATGGAGGCTCAAAGATCAAGGGGAAATCATGGATATACCCAGAATTTGGACTCAGATAAGGGGGAATGGGACCCTACAGATGTTTTATTTTGAGATGATAATGATGATAATTCTCTGGTAAGATGCCATAAGATCCCCCCTCCATGCCAAAAGGCAGGGGAGAGCCCCTCCTTATATGGGCAGGAGGCCCTGTTAGACTATGTACAAGTGATACTACAGATAGAGCAGAATAAAATATTTTTTTTTTGACACTAGATGATCAGAAAAATAGATCACGCATGTCAGTGGAAATCCGGCCTCCCTGACTGGGGTGGGATCTTTTCTCATACCTTCACCTTTCTTGCGTCCTTCTGTGGACAGGCGCGCGCGACAACACCAAGATCACCCACCCCTCACCCAAAGGCAGAAGGGGTGGGGAAAAATTGAACAAGACCGCCCGCAGATGTTTGCAGACGGTGGACAACACTTTTCCGCCCCACCCAAAGATGAAGGGGGGTGCGAGTGATTGAGGGAAGAGATAGAGCTGGTGGACAAATGGGGATAAGGAACCGTAGGGTAGGGAGAGTGAGTATGTTGTGAGTTGGAGGATCTGATCCGACCGGTTGGTAGGAGAGTGAGGGAGCCCGCATACGTTGGCTAGGTACAGGTAGAGGGGCGGGATGATGATTGGTCTCCAAGAGACTCTCGAAGGAATTGTGAGACTGAGAACTGCTGGTAGATATACTACCCAATGGGTCAGATGATAACTTGGGGTGTTGAGGGAGAGGAGGTTGTAACTGATTGGGTGATGAGCAAGCCAGTAAGGTGGTGATATTATTGGGAGGATCTGATGGTTCAAGACAGGTGGTGTAGAGGACTGTGAGGACGTAGATGAGGTAGAGTAGGACAAGGGTAATAGCCCAAGCGGAGGAAGATTGGGCCAAGCGGGTCTTGGCCGGCGCGTTTGGCCAAAAAAAATGTGGGAACAAAGAGAGAAGGAATCCAACACAATGCCTAGGTGATGAGACCAAGAGAGGCCTGTCCTAGACCACTGGGACAGAGGAATGCTTGGTAGGATGAGGAAATTGTAGGAGTGATACTGATACAAAAAAATTCTGATTTTTTTTTTGATAGATGAGACCTAAATAAAAAGATTGTGAAAAATTTTGAATTTTCCACATCTGGTCCAGGGTTTCCAGATTTGGTCACCAAATCTCTCCCCAACTTACAGACTGTCCCTAGTCTGCATCTGAGCTTGATGTCATAAAAAAAAAGAAAGGAAAGGTGATCAAAAACAAGAAATGGCCATTTGATCTTGAGGGTGATTGAAAATAATATCTTGATCCATCCAAAGAAAATCCTAGAGTTGACTGCAATAAAATGAAGAAGGCGTCCCAGGTGCTCACGTATGTGGCATACAGTAGAGTTTCACAACAAAACGCAGCAGATGACCCTGGTGGTACACAATTGGGAGGACTTACTTCTGATCAAAGTTGCCTCCATGAAAATGAAGTTTCTTGACCTGATCAGCAGAGAAACTTCTGGCCATCTGAGTACCATCCAGTTCTTCCAAAAAATATGATCCACCTCTGACTTGACCAAACACTTGATAAGGACCATTCCAGAAATTGGAAAAAAGCTTTCCCCACTGAGTTTCCAAGGATCAATTGTAAGCTAAAACTAGATCACCAGGATTCAAGGGATCCCTGACTCAATTGGAATGCTTATCCTCCCAATACTGGACTGATTTTTCCCTTTACTCCATCATTTTCTGATAAGCTTTGTCACAAACATCTTCACTTTGCTCCAGTTGCTTGGATCTGGCAACTAATAGATCAGTGGTGGAAGAAAACTTTTCACAAGAAATACCTAAGAAAGATTCCATTGCCAGATCAAGAGGAAGGACAGCCCTTTGAAAAAAGAGGATTTTGTAAGTTGAGTAGCCAGTGGTTTGTTTAGTTGAAATTCAATCAGAGAAGAGCACCAGAGGAAGAAATTTGCAAAAATTCTATCCACTTTCACCAGCCAACTTGACAAGAGCAGCCTTCAAAGGGGCATGGCCTCTTTCCACCATGCCTTGTCCTTCAGGATAATAAGGAGTGGTCACCCTATGTTGAACAGGAAGCGATTGGATCATTTTGGCTAGTTTGCCACCAAACTCAGAGCCACCATCAGTTGAATAAGATCAATCCAAGCCATAACGCATTGTCCAAGTCTCATAAAGGAAGGCTGCTACTGATTCAGAGCTGAGCTTCTTAAGAAATTTTGCTTCAACCCATCCAGAAAAATCATCTCTAGCCACAATGAGGTACTTAGCTCCACCAGCCTTAATGTGAACGACATCCATAGCAATCCTTGCAAAGACAGTAGACTCTCCAGTGGGATAACAAATTTCAACCAGGTGCCTAAGACCACGTTTCTGACATACTTCAAAACTCTTGCACCGTTGAGAGACTGATTTCTTCAAAGATGGCCACCAGAATTGTTTGGGTATATGTTGATAGGTTTTGGTTTCCCCATGATGCCCAAGGCCTTCATGGAGACTTTCAAGGATTGAATCTTGTTTAGAGGGGATAGTGACAACAATAAGAGCACAAGGATTGCCTCTTTTCAAAAGCCTAGTACCTTGGACAAAGAAATTGGAGGACTTCCTTTTGAGTGATCAAAAATCTTTAGCAGAAAGATCAGGAGGCCTTTGGAGAGTGGAAAGGTACTGCTCTAATTTTAGACAGAAACCTTAGTGGAAGCCAGAATAATCTTGGGAGGAAAAGGTGAAAACTGGAAAAATTAAAGGCTCCTCCTCATCAAAGTCCACTCCAACATGCAATTCTTCATCTCCAAGGGGGCTTCAAGATAAAGCATCAGGCATGGTGAAGAACTTTCCAGGCCTATGAACAATATTAAAAGAGAAAAGTTGGATAAAGGCCACCCAATGAGTCATAGGAGCCTTTGGGAGGCTGGGAGAATTGATCATTTTGATGATGGATTTTGCATCAACTTTTAACTCAAAGTCTTGACACCAGAGGACAGTTTGGAGTTTCTTCAACATTCAAGCCACGCCACAGAGTTCCAGTTTTGGTTGGGAGTACCTGGATTCTACATCTGAAAATAACAAGGATTCATAGAGAGCAGGACGGTCCCAACCATTTTCATCTTCCTGAGTGAGGACAGCCCCAACAGATTGATAACTAGAATCAACAGCAGATTTGATCTTGCCAGCTCCAGGTCCATAACCAATCTTTTTCAAGACTATGTCTTTTCCAACCATCATTTTAAGCAGATGAAAAGAATGTTCACAATCTTGGGTCCAGATCCACTCAGCATCTTTTCTGGTCAGGCGACGTGGAGGAGCACAGATTTTGGATGGAGATGGGATAAAGATTTGAACATAAGTAACAACACCTAGAAAACCCTTGACTTCAGTTGGATTGATGGGAGTAGGCCAAGAGAGGATTTTTTTGACTTTGGATGGAGCCATCCTTCTTCCTTCCTTGCAGACCACATGACCAACAATTGCCAGAGCAGGGACACAGGCAGCCAATTCGGATCCAGAGACAGTGAGCACAGATTATTTGATTTGAAAAAAGATCCTTTCCAAAGTGGTGGCATATTCCCAGATAAATTGAAGGATTCCTGAATGCCAGGGTAGGAGCTCATTGTTATAATCAGAAACTGGTCATTTAATTCCGCCATTGTCAATAAAGATACCAGCATGATCAGGGATTTCATCCTGGAGGATCCAAACCATCTGAGCCTGATAGCCTGCAACCAAGTTGGTGGCACCTTGAGGCAATTGAGTAAGTTGGAAACAACCAAGGGGAGTATTGAATGTAGTGGGAGGGAAAGAAATGGGATTTAAGGACTGTTTGTCATAGCCACCCATAATGTCACCTAGACCATAGCAAGCTCTCCCAGAGAAGGATTCAACAAATTCTTCAGTAGCAGGGGGAATACCAGAGTCTTTAATAGTAACCTTATTTAGAGGCTGGAGATCATGAACTATTCTAAGTTTACCATTACTTTTAAGGAAACAGAAAACAGGACTGGAATAGCTAGAAGTTGACTTTTTGTATAAACCGCTTTGGACTTGTTCCCAGACCAACTTGATGAATTTGTTGACTTTGGAAGCAGGGATCTGGATCTTTTTCTTTTGCCAGGGATCAAGTTCTACTACAGGGATGATATAAGGCAGACCATAGGATTCTTTCAAGAGACCTCTCTCTTCTTCACAGAAAGCAATTGCTTTTTCCCTAAGAGCCAAGACATTTTTGATCAAATACAACTCATCAGGTAGAAGCCATCCATCCGGTCCAAAGTTGACTACTCCCAGACATTCTTCAGTGACACAACCAGAGGGGATGAATGGACCAGTGAGAGATTGAGGTTAACCACAGTAAGGATTGCGGGATAGAGGAGGACACCTAAGAGGAGGGTTGAGATTTAGAGGAATTGGTTGGTTGACTGGTTGGATTTTCCTAGCCACTGGTTTATGTTTGGAGGCAAAAGAGAGCAGTTCTTGTTTTTGCCAAGAGTTGACCAGAGAAATCTGACTACAAGGATTGAGACCAAGTTCTAACACCTTCCAATTTTGATGTTCCGCAATGTTTTCAAAAGGTGCCTTTTGTTAGGCTCTTGATCTGAGGAATAACAGATTGAGAGCAAAGAAGAAGGATGAGGAAATATCTTTTTCTTTGCTTGGCTTCTGCCCCAGGTACACATCACTGATTGACATATCACACATGTTGTGACATGATGAGATTGTATATTGAATATTGAATAGTGAGACTGAAACAGGCAGAACTGATGAAACAGGCAGAGCTGAGATGAAACAGGTGACAACTGAGATAATGGAGCATTGATAACTGGGATAATAAAAGAATAGATGTATAGTTGAAGAAAAGATGAAATGATAGGTAGAAAGAGTATGAAGATGGGAATATATTCCAACACCCCCCCTTGCTAGCCAAAGCCTGTGAGACCAAACATTCTTTGATGAGTTTCAAGGAGAACCATGGATAGAGGCTTGGTTAGCATATCCGCTAGCATGTCCTTTGTGGCAACATGACATACCTCAAAGACGCCTCTTTTGATACACTCGCGAATGAAATGATGTTGGGCGTTGATGTGCTTTGTACGGGAGTGGTGTTTGGGGTTTTGGGCAAGCGCCTCAGCTCCTTTGTTGTTGACAAGTAGTGGTACAGGGGAAGCGTCCCGGAGATGAAGCTTGCAGAGTATGTTGTGAAGCCATAGTCCCTCCTTGCACAAGTTGGAGAGGGCCTTGTATTTGGCCTTGGTACTGGAGAGTGATACAGTGGGCTGCTTCTTGGACTTCCAAGAGATGACACCTTGCCCCAGACGGAAGGCGTACCCCAAGGTGGAGCAACGATCAGACTTGTCTTTGGGCCAGTCGGAGTTGGAGTAACCTGTAAGGTCAATGGTAGAGCCACCAAGAGTGAGGTGGTGGTTCTGAGTGCTGTGGAGGTAGCTTAGAATGCGGAGAGCGGCGTTCCAATGATTGAGGGAGAGATCTTGGAGAAATTGAGACAGTCTGTTGACAGCAAACGCAACGTCGGGGCGGGTGCATTGAGAAATCCAAAGTAGGGATCCTACAAGTTGGTTGTATTGGGGAGGGGATGGGGGAAAACCGGATGCGTGCTGAACAAGATCCTTGAAGTTAGAATCAGTTGGAGTGCGGATGGTGGTGGTGTTGCTGGGTAGAAAGGATTGCATGATAGCAGAGATGTAGTGACCCTGAGAGATAGAGACTGTGCTGCTTCCGGGATTACGGGCAATGGAGATGGAGAGGAAAAGGGAAAGATCATTGTCAGAGCCAACCTTGAAGCGTTTTCCAACGGACTGGATGAAGGAGCTGACAAAGGAATTAGTGCCAACAATGGCAAGATTGTCCACGTGTGCAGTAACGGCACCAACGAGTTTGCTGTCAGACAGCATGTAGTACAGGGATGGGTCATAGAGAGATTGGGATAAGCCAAGGGATAGGAGGGAGGAGTTAAGTTCAATGTTCCATTGACGTGGCAACTGCTTGAGTCCGTAGATAGACCTGGTGACTTTAAAGACCCAGTCCGGGTGGCAAGGATCCTCAAAAACGGGGGGCTGTGCCATGAAAAAAGGCTTTTCAAGGTGGCCATTGAGGAAGGCCCTTTTGAAATCCAGCTGGCGGCCGACCCATCCCTTGTGGGCTAGAAGACTGGGAAGGAGGGGAAGCGTCTCAAGCCTTAGGGTGGGGGCAAAAACCTCGGAGAAATCCAAGCCACGGACCTGTGAGAAACTCATGGCGACAAGTCTGGCCTTAAGTTTTACAATGGAGCCGTCTGGTTGCCTCTTCACCTTGAAGACCCATTTGCTGCGGATGATTTTGCGACCCTTCAGAGGTGGAACTAGTGTCCACGTCTTCATGCCCTAGAGGGAGGACATCTCTTCTTGGGCCAAAGCAATCCGCCAAAGGCAATGGGGTGAGTGCATGAGTTGCTTCCAGGTCTTGGGGGCAATGAGGTCATCTTTGACAGAAGTGCACCGGGAGAATGTACTGTAGCAGGTAGGAGGACAAGATACTCGAGATGACCAACAAGGTGATGCCGCACAAGGGGAACGGGAAACATTAGGAGAGAGCGATGGGGGACTTGAAAGAGAGGGGGGGAAAGGGGATTCAGGAGAGGACGGAGTCGAAGTTGGAGGGGTGAGGGTAAGATGTTGGAGAAGAACGGAATCATCTGAGAGGGTAGGGCTAGTGGAGCGCAAGAGGTGAGGCATAGGAACTGCCGAGGAAGGTGGTGAGACAGGGTGGGTTACATGTGGGAGAACGGATGGTGGGGGAGGGGGAGGGATAAGTGGGAGAACAAATGACTGATTGTTAGGCTGATTGGGAGGAGGAGATGGCTGAGCCGGTAGGTCATAATGTGGAGCAGGGGGGGAAATAGGCAGATTGTTGGGCCATGGAAGCTCTACGGCCGTGGTAGGATGATCCGCTTTATCAACAGGGTAACAAACATAGGGGAAGGAAAACTTGTCAAAAAAACAGTCATGGGATTGTAGTAATTTTTTGGTGACCAGGTTGAGAAGGCGAAATCCCATGTGATCCGCTAGATAGGAGAGTAGAACAGCCGGACGACCTTTTTGATCCAGTTTTTTTCTGTTGGATTCTGGAACTTTGTACCATGCGAGGCAGCCAAAAGAATGGAGGGTTTCAGGATTTATATCTGCCTTTTGGAGGATTGAGTTTGGGGAAACAAAGCCTTGTGGGGTCTTGCACGGGTAGGAGTTGAAAGGATAGAGACAGTGTTGGAGGGCATTGGCCCAGAAAGATTTTGGTAGATTTGACAAAAGGAGGGAGAATTGAATCATGTTGGAGATTGTACGATTTGATTGTTTGGCGACTCCATTCAGCTGGGGCAAGTGGGGGTGGCCGGTTTTGTGTAGGATTCCTTTTCCAGCAAGGTATCCCTGCATGGGCTGGTTCAGATACTCGCCTCCATTGTCTGATCTTATTGCAATGATTCTTGAGTTGTATTTATTTTCAAAAAATGAGATAAAGGATTTGGTAGATTGGAAAATGTTGGATTTGAGGCAAATAGGGTAAGCAAAAAGGGCTTTGGAACAGTCGTTGATGAAGGTTACAAAATATTTGAACCCTTCCCTGGAGGTGGTTTCAAAACTGCACACGTTTGTGTGGATGAGTTCTCCTGGTTTTGATGAACGGTAGCTTAGTCGGGAATGAAAAGGTTGTCAAGTCATTTTAGATTGGATGCACGTAGTCCATTGCTGAACGTTGTGGTGCTCTTTTATGGACGTGAGTCAGGAAAGGGCTGCAGGCGGCGTGCTCAGCAATGGGAAGGGCTTTGTTGCAGCTAGCCACGCTGCGGGCTCAGCAGCAGTCAGGTAGGCCCAGCAGCGGTTGGGTTGGGCTCAGCACCTGGAGACGGGAGACGACGGATTGCGCGGACCAGAAAGCTTGCGCAGATCGGAAAGCTTGCGCGGATCGGAAGGCTTGCGCGGATTGGAAGGCTTGCGCGGATCGGAAGGCTCGCGCGGATTGGAAAGCTTGCACGGATTGGACCGCGCATTGCAAGACGCGCGGATTGGATAACGTGGGTACGCCCCGGATATTGGAACGGGTTGTTGGGCGGACGCGCGCAGGCGGACGAACCGGGCTACGTTATTACCAAAGGGCGCGGGTAATGGCAAGGGATGGAGGGATAGGGTTGGGCTAGGGTTCTGCGGCTTAGGGTTGTATATCATCACTCTTTCTTGTTACTTGTGGTTGTACTTAGGTTAGGTTTGAGAGGGAGGGCTTAAATACTTTGCTCTCAACTCCGGGTTGTAGGGGGATTGGAGGATTGGAGGAGAGGAAGGGGAAGGATGGGGGAAAAACACTTCAACCCACTTCACTTCGCTTTACGGACTGGACTGCACTTTAGGATATCACTTTTTGTGGCATTGGATTGGATTGGATTGGAAAGGAAGGAATTCATCTTATTATCACTCTATCCCTTGCTCTCTCTCTCTCTCCCTCTCTCTCTCTTGAACGGCTGCATCCAATCTCCTTACAGACGCTTTGATCAATAACTTCCGGAACTCGAGGACGACTTCTGGGGTGTAGCCTCTAAAGTTTCCACAACGTCTTGTTTGTTTCTTGGTTGGGGTGTTATGTCATGCGACTTTAGGTATTTCTGGAGTGATTTCAGATTCAAGTGAGATAACCTACAGTGATAGCCAAAAAGACTGTGGTCAGAGGCTTGGGTGATACTCGAGTAGATAGATTCTTTGTTGCCTACGTTAGCTTGTGGCAGATAATAAAAATTTCCTTTAATTCTGTACCCAGTTTGAAGTGGTTGTTGATTTATATTTGAGATTGATTTGTGGAAGATTTTGCAGTTGTCCTTATGGAAAACTACCATCAGTCCAGAGTTGCAGATGCCGGAGACAGAGAGAAGAGGTTTGTGAAGGTCTGGAGAAACCAAGGCTTTGAATTGTCCAAACGGAAAGGAAATAGTTCCTTTTTTGAGCAAGGATATAGTTGATCCGTCTGTGAGGCAGATGATAGTGTTATTGGTGGCTCAATTTCTGATCTGGTCATGGAATGGAGTCATTGAAACTGAGCAGCCGGAATCAAGGTTCAAATCGCGTTGTGCGCCAAGGGAAGAGGATGTTGAGTTGCATGCGGCTGATCCAGCATGTACTATGATTTGCAAATCAGAGAAATTGTCAGATTCGGAGTTGGATTTGGTTGTTTTGGTTTTAATGAAATTTGCTTTTGCAGGTCAATTTTTAGGCTTGTTGCTGGTTCTCTTCATTTGGTCGAGCGCCTTACAAACCTTGGTGCATCTTGAGAAGGAGTGTCCTTCAATGTTGCAGTGCGTGCAGAAATATGTTTGCGGATGTCTGTATTTGGAGTTTCAATTTGAGGAGGATGCTTTTCTTTGGTGATTCAGTTTGGTTGAATTTGCCACAGCATCTTCATTCCTGGTCTGACGTTGGAGGTGTTCTTGTTTTAGAGCGGCAATGAGTTTTGAGGAGGGAACCAATTCCTCATTCATCATGCTTAGACACAATTTAGACAGTCATTGGGTAGGGAGAGCAGAATGGCAGTTGATTGGAGGTCATTGGCGGTGAGAGGATTTTCAGCTGTAATCAATGATCAGAGTTTTTCTCCATACAAAACTATCTCCAACAAGTGAGTTGTCATATCCTTGTTGTTGAGCCTGGTGAGAAGCAGCTTTCGAAGCCAATACATCCTACCTCCGGATGATTTATCTTGATGATCATTGCGCAAAGCGTTCCACATTCCCATGGCGCTCTCCTCTTGCTTGTGTATAAACTGAAAGTTTGATGAGGTGATAGATCTAGAGATTACTGAACACACGGCGAGATTGTCTTGTGACCAAGTTTCTTGATTTGATTTTTGCATTTTGTTGCTGATCAGGTATCCAACACCAGAGGCTTGAAAGTGGATTTGAAGAATCATCAAACAGTCAAGGTAGTTTGATTCGGAACCAGGAGCATTGAGAGGAATAATTGCGGGTGTTTTCAGTACTTGGTGGGAAGAATTTGATTCTTCCATGATTGAAGAGTTTAACGTCACTAGTGACGTGACGGATCCTTCTGAGTAGAGATTGGAGTATTGAGTGCGTTCAGTTAACGAGGTAGCTCTGGGCTCATAACCTGTTGGGCTCTTGATCTTAGGAATAACAGATTGAGAGCAAAGAAGAAGGATGAGTTTCATAAGTAAAAAGAAATAAATAAGAAATGAGACAAGAATAAACAAGAAAAAAGATCTTACCTGAGGAATAAAAGATTGAGAGCAAAGAAGAAGGATGAGGAAAGATTGTCTTCTTTGCTTGGCTTCTACCCTCAGGTATACATCACTGATTGACATATCACACATGTTGTGACATGATGAGATTGTATATTGAATATTGAATAGTGAGACTGAAACAGGCGGAACTGATGAAACAGGCGGAGCTGAGATGAAACAGGTGACAACTGAGATAATGGAGCATTGATAACTGGGATAATAAAAGAATAGATGTATAGTTGAAGAAAAGATGAAATGATAGGTAGAAAGAGTATGAAGATGGGAATATATTCCAACACCTTTTCCATAAAAGAAGTCCCAGGAAATAATACATTGCTCACATGTTTGGCACAAGGTAGGGTTTCAAAAATGATAGTAGTAGGATACCCTGGTGGTGCACAATTGGGAGGACTTACTTCTACCCCAATTTGCCCCCACTGAAGCCCATATTCTTCCATACCGAAGCCACCAAAAATAGGATTGAGATTGGGATCTAGTTTAGACTCATTGCGGAGATTCAAACTGGAACTGAGAGAAGATTGATTAGGAATAAGAGTACAAGGAAAAGAAGAAACAACAGATGAAGAAGAAATATTTTTGGATTTTTCCATTTTGATTTGTTTTTGATTTCTGATATTTTTGAGATCAGAAGAAAACATTGAAAAGAAAGAGAAATAAGCCTCTAGGATGAGAGTTGACCCTTGAGTTGAAGTTTGATGCTGAAAAGAACTACAACTATTAGTAGGATCAACTACTCCCATAAAAAATAAGAGGAACTAGAATTATCCTTCTGTTTTCCTTTTAGAGATGACTTAGGAAAATGACCAGGTAAATCTCTTTCCCAGCGACCGGAATCCAAAGAACAAAGAGGAACCTCAATTTTTCTACCATCAGAATCAGGGAGGAGGATTCTTTCCCCAACTTGATTGGAAAAAATAAGAGTTGCTCCAAAATTGATTAAGAAAGGTTGACCCAAGATCATAGGTCCATCCAAGCATGTAATCCAGAAATGACAAGTTCCAACAATGTTTTTGCCAATCCAGACTGGAACCTCTTCAACGATTCCAACCAATTCGCAAGACTGGTTTCCTATTCCATACACTGAAGAGGTGAAGCTGACCCTAGGGCTGAGTTTAAGTTTGCAGGCCAAAGCATCTGAGATCAAGTTGAGCTGAGAGCCAGAATAAACAAGGAGTGAAACTGTTTTTGTAGATTCACCAAGATAGCAGGGAATAAAACCAAGAGGACAAGAGTAAAGAATAGACTCAGAAGTGGGATCTGTTCCACCAGAATCCTCCATAAAAGTTCCAGAGGAGACCATGAGTTCTTCAGGACCAATTTCCACACGTTGACAAGAAACCCATTTCTTCATTCCTTCAGCAACAGATGGAGAGATTGACAGGAGTTCAGCCACAGATAGATAAGGAATTTTAAGATCAGAAATTTTGTTTAATACCCCTTCCACAGCATTGGGGTGATATTTGGAGATTCCCCTCTCAAACCAAAATTTGGGCTGGGTGGAGGGAGGAAGATTGGGTGAAGCAGGAACAGGATCAGGGGATTGAGGAGGTTTAATAGATGAGGGATGAGGATCAGGGTGATTGTGAAACCTTTCCATGAGTGGTTCTTTTTCCACCTCTACGTCTTCTACATCAGAAGAGGGCTCTGGTGAGGATTGTTGTTTGGGTGGTTTTTGGAGGATTGAGGTTGGCATGGAAGGAGGTTTATGAGGTTTGGGCTCCTCATGTTGCTTCCTAGCTGGATTGGATTGGTGAGTACCAACCAGAGAAGAGGAGGAAATAGCTGGGGGATACCAGGGTTGAAGAGTACCAGAAGAAGATTGGAAATCCACAGAAGCCAAGGATGCCTTCATAGGAGGGGGTGGCTGGTAAGAGGCCACCACATGACGGATGGGGCAAGAAAAATTGAAGGGGATTAGGGCACCATTAGGAAGGAAAAAGTTATTCACTTTTTGCTCTACCAATTTCTTGTCTTTTCACTTCTGGAGTTCAAGACATTGACTGGTTCCATGGCCTTCCCTGGGGCAATAATAGCAGACTAGAGTAGTTTTAGGAACAGAACTAGAAGGTTTAGGAACAACAAGAGAGGAAATCTTTTTAGCCATTTTGTTCTCAAAGGCTTTGAGCAGTTTAGAGATCTCATCCATTGTAGCGGTTTCTTGGTTAGGCTGAGGGTTCTTGGGCCTGCAATCAGATTCCATTTTATTCATAATCTTGTTTGCCTCTTTGAAAGAGGGATCACGAACTGGTTCAGTGGTTTTAGATATTTCAAAAGTGAGGGCTGTTTAATCTTTCATAACTTTATCCACCACTCCCCTAAGGATAAGGAAAACAGGGAGCTTGAATTGGTTATCCCTGGTAGTGATCATGGATCGAGACTCAACCAGGTTGTCCTTGATCATTTCCTGCACTCCAGGAGAAAAAGATTGGGAAAATTGGACTTGAATTTTGTCCACTGTGTTGATGTGATTGTTGCGGACAAGGTAGGATTGGATGGGATCCCAAGATTTCCTAAAGGACTGATAATCAGAAGCTGAAGCCACACCACCATTGGAGATCCACTGGGAGACAAGTTTATCTAGATCCTGCAAAGTAAATTGTGCTACATCCATTTTTCCCCAATAGGCCAACATTTCTTTCTACAGCAGGGCCCAGTTATGCTGTTTGAAAACTTCAAACAACTTGATGATTTCCATAACTTCATCATAGGAGATAAAAAATTGTAACTGGTAGGCCATATCAAATTTGCTAGCCCCGTCCACCAAAGCAGCCATCTTGTACAAGTCCAAGAAGTGTTCAACATTTATCCCATTGAATCCTAAGTTCTTGTTCTGGGGCTTGATCTTAACCATCTTAGGATGAGCAGAAGAGGTGCTGGGAGATTCCATTTGACAGATTTTCCTAAAAGATCCTAGGAGAAGATTTCCAAAGTGGCCCACAAATGTGGCAAGAGTAGGGTTTCTCAAAAAACAACAAGTATCTTGCCCAGAGGGTTCACAATTGGGAGGACTTACTTCTAGAACAAGTTGCCTCCACGGATCTAGATGATTACAAAAAAAAGAAAGGGATCAGATTTTGAATTTGATGATTGCTGGGACTGTAAATCCAAGGTTGCTGGTTGGATCCCAGCCTGGGGGACCAAATGTAAGAATCCAAACGTTTCTAGGCCGTGGCAGTTATGTGGAGGGGAAAGGTGCTGTTTAGGCTGCCCTCATGAGTGTTACAAGAATATTTAAATTTAACCAAGATCAAAGTCCAGAACCTGGTGAATGGGGGTCCAAAGAGTAAAAAATAAAGATGATAGTAGTTGGTAGCTGGGGAAAAAACACTATCTGAGGCAAGATGATGCCGGGGAAAACTTGAATAGAAGAAGTCAAGGATTGTTCAGAGTTCAACAGGACAAGGCAATTGTAAGTAACAACAACCACAAGCTGATAGCTCTGATTGTCAGCAGAAGCTTAGGAAAGATCAACTCAATCCCAAACAACCCCAAGGTTCTCAATGAACCTGCCCAACTCTCTGCAATCAAGCGCTTGAAGGGTACCAGATAACTGTGGGTGGCCGCACAAGACAAAGCTAATTGTTTTGATGAAGCTCTAGAAGCAAAACAATAACTGATTCAAACAAGAATAACCCAACACTTCTCAAGGGACTCAAGAGTAGCGTGGCAGAATTCAACTTCAAAAGAAGTAAAGGGAGGTTTAACACTCCCAGTTTTAATCTTAATAAAACCTCTTCAGTCAAACGTGACTGGTTCCGGAAAGATAATCAAAGGATGATCAGAACCAGTATGGCTGGATAAAGGGATCAGGAGTGGTGTAACACACTCAATAATTCAATCGGCCAAATTCTTCTTCAACCAGCAAGGCTATTGGTTGGTGATAAGGATCAAGGATCAGGATTTGAGTATGGAGGCTCAAATATCAAGGGGCAATCATGGATATACCCAGAATTTGGACTCAGATAAAGGGCAATGGGACCCCACAGATGTTTTATTTTGAGATGATAATGATGATAATTCTCTGGTAAGATGCCATAAGATCCCCCCTCCATGCCAAAAGGCAGGGGAGAGCCCCTCCTTATATGGGCAGGAGGCCCTGTTAGGCTATGTACAAGTGATACTACAGATAGAGCGGATTTTTTTTTTTTTTTTTTTTTTTTTTTTTGATGAATGACACCAAAATAAAAGAATTGCAAAAAATTTTGAATTTTCCACATCTGGTCCAGGGTGTCCAGATTTTGTCACCACAACATCTGTGGCCCAATTTCATTCTCTATCAATTCAAAGGTGACCTCAACCAGTACATCAATGAATGTTGCTAGCTCATGAATGAACTCTCTGTGGTCAAACTCAACGTGCTGCAGCATATTCTAAGCTACAAAATGCTGGCTAAACTTCCAATCCCATTCTACCACATTGTGGAAACCATACTTCTTAATTACAAGATGCTCAAGAGTCTGATGGCCATCCTGAAAAAACTAAGAGAAATCATTCACCTGGAATCTTCCCAATTACAGGACTCACCGGAGCAATCCTCTTCCACCAATTCCATTTTAGCCCTTCAAAAGTCACCCTCCCACAGAAAAGGTAAACCCAAATATCCCTGCTCTAAGGGCAAGCACAACCCCCTTGCAGAACACCCCAAGGATTGCTGCTGGCAAATACACCCTGAATCACGGCCCAATCACTCAAAACCAAAAGCTCAATTGAAATCTCATCTGCACAATGCCAAAAAGGAGTTTTAGAACATTGAAGCAAGCCAGTCAAATAAACCTCAAGACTTCCTCAATTCCCAGCTCTACCTAAACCCCGCATTTCCACTGCAATTTCCTCTACCAGTTCTTGAATCTGGTTCCACTCACCACATAGTAAATAAACCGGAGTACTTATTTGATTGCAGACCCACCTCTGTGCTTATTGGCAATGGCAGCAAAGGGTCAACGTTACCAGCTACAGCTGTTGGGAATTAAGGCAGCACTTTTCAATCACCCAGGAAAAATAATTGAACTTGAAGAGGTACTGCTTGTACCAAATCTTAGCAGATGTCTTATCTCAGTATCAATACTCACCAAGAAGGCAACAACCATCAATCACATGGGATATTCAGGTTTCAAAGTAACTCTAGACAGCTTCTCCCTTCTAGGCTCTGCTTTCAACCATTTGGTTTAACTCTGAAGCACCAAGCCAGGCAACTCAAGGGGAGATCCACCCTGAACAACCCATTGAAAATGCCTGGCATTTAAGATTAGGACACCCAGGCGACAAGATCCTTAAACATATTTTCTCAAATCAATCGTAAGCCTCCTGGATGCTAATACCCTTGCTATCTTTTAGCTATCAGAGGTGATAGAATAAATAATAAATATATTATTTAATAAATGCAGAAAAAATCCATAAAATATTTGGATAAAGCTTATTGCAAGGTTAATTGGTTTGGATATAGTTTAATGTTATAAATCAATATAGATAAATTGATTATCAAATATTTTTATAGAGGGGCCACAATTATATTGGGGATCTTTAACACTCAGTATGAAAACACCTAGGCCTGGTTACTTTGGGCCCTTTAGTTTAAAGGATATTTTTCCCAAAGATAATATGTATACAAAATATGCGGTGGAGTGGCAGGGCTTTGTAACCAAGCTTCCACGACTGAGAAAGGATAATAAGACTTACTGGTATACTATCAAATCCTTTGGGTATCTGTTTGGGACGTGCATTGATGGGTTAAACCTTTATACTGGGGTTATATGGTTGTTCAGCAGCTTAAATTGAGAAAAGAGGGTTGAGGACGGATATTATTAATCAGAATAAAGCCCTAAATCACTTAATTATATCTTATAAGTATTTAATTACCTTGGCACATTTTCTGGATGTAAATATAAGTGGGTCTCTGGGTATCAATATCCTCTAAAGAGCTCTTTATTTATAGCTTTTGAAGTCCCAATATTGCCATTCTGAGGGGTACAGGGGCTCAAAGGGACAAACAATGAGGCTAGCAGGGTTACCAGTGGTAGCCTGTCACGTGTTTTTGGTGATTTAACATGGGTAGCATCTAATTCCACAGGGTATGGGAATTATTCTACTTTATAATTGATGTTTGGATGTGTGAATAAAACTAATCTGTCCTTTTTATTTATTATTCAATTAATTATCCTTTGTAAATCTTCCCAGTAAGTTAATAATTATTTTAATAGACATTCCTAAGGATATTCTTATGTCAGGTGAGTTCTCATTATGTATTAAATATTTGGAGTAAAGTCATGATATTTATTTTACTCCTTATTTTCAAAATTCAGTTGATTTACTAAAATAATTACTTAAAAATGTAAGTCATGGGTATTCATGTAATATTTTTACATCATCAGTTTTCTTAGTATGTCAAAAATATGTTTATGTCTAGAAATTTTCACAAAATAGTATATTCAAGTATTTTAATATATTTTTAGAAGTATTCATTATCTAATTTTCGACATTTTTGGTACTTTGAATTATATTTAATCAAAAATACGTATAAAGGTTATTTAAGTATTTTTATATAATTTTAAGAATTTTTAGAATATCTACTATCCACAGCAACATTTATTACATATTTAGAATGTTCCCGTGTAGGTTGTAGCATGTTTACGCGGTACCTATATTTCTCAGGCCGCCTGTCACTTTGTCAACCCATAGTCCCACGGCTGCGTACTTGTCAGAGGCTTGGGGCTGGGTACACAACTTTGACAGAGTGACAGATCTGTAGCTCAGCCGCGCAGGGGTGCATTGGCTGCCCCGGATGCATGCGGGAATTGTAACAGAACACATTCCCCTCTGTAACTCCTAAAATATACACAACACCTAAATTCCAGCTGAATTTGAGGTGTGAAAGCTATATGTGACAATACATGTGAAATATTTAATTGGCCAAAAAGTTCAATAGTGGTGATGTTTTATTTTAGTCTTTCTTTTCCTTAATCATTTAAAAATATAAGTAGTTGGATTTCAAGGGTGGGGACAGTGAGTGACCCTACCTAATTTTGGGTGGAAAATTCATTTTTGCAATAATATTTTTTGTTTTCCTTCTCCTTCTTAGGTTAATCTTATTATTATTATTTTTATTTTATTTCTGTTACTTTTGCAGCTTGCTCTGCAATAGTAGCAAGCTGACACTGATCCTCCTTGAAAACTTGCAAAGTCTGTCAAAGCTGTAAGATGACTGCAACAGCCTTCCTTGATCATTTTAAGGCAGTAACTACGACACTTGAAACAATAAATTTTGATGTGTTAGGTCCCTTTCCTATCCAATCAAACGGTGGTTGCTGGTTCTTTCTTACTATTGTGGACCAACACTTGGGTGTGAAGTTGGTCTCTTTCCTCCAGTCAAAGAATCAAGTGCCCGCAGCTTTGAGGGACTTTATTCAAACTGCCAAGAGGAAACTTGGAAAAAAAGTTAGCACCCTTGTGTCAGGAAATGGAGGCTAATTTGTGAATGAAAGTCTTTCTGCCTACCTGAAGGAACTAGGGATAGAACACCATCTCTCTCCTACATACACAACTCAACAGAATGGCTTTGCAGAAAGGGCTAATTGGAAAATCCTTGAAAAACCTCTCTGTATATTGACACAAAGAAAATTAACCCTGTCATACTGGGCTGAAGCTGTGAATACAGCAACAGACCTTCTCAATTTCCTTCCCATTGCATCCAACAATTTTGTCATACTGTACAAAATCTGGTCAGGGAAAGCCATTAACTACAAATTCCCCAAGCAATTTGGATAAACGTTGTAATCCCTCATTCCAAAAGCCAGAGGGATTCAAAACTTGGAATTAATGGAGAAAAGGGGGCTCTCCTTGGGTATTTTAATGATTTCTCATCTTAAAAAATTTTGGATCCCCGTACTGATTTCACCTACATTAGAAACAAGCCAACTTCCTAGAAGAGACCTTTGGAAGCTCTTTTCCTGCACCTGAAAATCCCAATGATTGTCAAGACCCTTCTCCGCCCCAAACTGCCAACACCTGGGACTGCTTGCCTCCTTTGAAAACAATTGAGGGCACGTCAACCCAAAGGCAAAGTGTTGAATCACCTTCTTCCCCTGATTACAGTGTCATCTCAAAAAGGAACATTCTGGACCACAGTTGGCACCAGCTTTGCAAGGCTCCTGAGGCAAACCTCAACAAAATCAAACATCAGGATCCAAAAACCTTTGAGTAAGCTCTTGCAAGTTCACACAGGTTAGAATGGATAGCTGAAATGGAGAAAGAAATCCTGAATCTGATCACTTATGGGGTTTGGGAGGAATGCAAACCAAGACCAGATGTCACACCGCTAAACTTTATATGGGTGTTCCAAACCAAACAGGACAAAAATAAAAATAAATTTGAATTCAAGGCAAGATTATGTGTTGAGGGTTTCCACCAAAAATTTGGGGTTGACTATTCAAGTGTCTTTGCCCCTACCAGCAACAAGTCCTCTCTCCTCCTGCTTACTGCCCAATTTGTCCTGCGCAGGTACAAGTTCCACCAACTAGACGTGAAGTCACCCTTTCTCAACACCTCACTTAAAGAGAACATCCTTGTTGATGTGCCCTCCAATATTCTTATGACTCCAGGAAAGGCTGCTTGTCTTAAAAAGGCCCTCTACCAACTCAAGAAAGCCCTGCAAATGTGGTACAACATGCTAAGAGACTGGCTCCAGGAAGCAGGGTATCTGAGAAGTGAAGCGGACAGGTGTGTGTTCTGGAAAGGAGAGACTTACCTGCACATTCACCTGGACAAAATAGCAATTTCCAGCGCTGATCCAGCCAGTTTTGTGACAGCAATTGCCAAGAAATTTAAAATCAAGGGCCTTGGGCCGGCCATGTTGCTACCGGGAATGAATGTGGAGAAAAAATTGGGAATGGTTCACCTCAGCCACAAAACTTACATTGATGGACTTGTACCGCAGTACAACCTTCCTGGTAACAAGCTGTGCTCTACCCCCTTCAAGCCTTTTTGCAAACTTTTTCTGGAAACAAAGGAGGAACAGGAGAACTTTGCGGCAACTGGGTTGGACTAAAGAAAAATTTTCCGGGAGCTCAACTACATCAGTTGCAATACTTGCCCCAATGTCACATTCTCCGTCAACTACTTATTGCAGTTCCTCAATGATCCTGGACCCGCTCACTACCGTTCCATGCTGATGATCCTAAGCTATCTGGCCCACACCAGCGCGCAAGGCCTCATCTTCAAGAATAATCAGATTGACTCTGGACTCAGCGCTCATGTTGACGCAGATTGGGCCAAATGTCCCTCAACCAGATGGTCTTTAAGCGGCTTTGTGGTCTTTTGGAACAACAATATTATCAGTTGCAATTCCAGAAAGCAGGCAAATATCACTCTCTCCACCACTGCAGAGGAGTACAAGGCGGCTGGTGAGGCAGTAAAGGAGGTCCTCCCGTCAAAATCTCTGGCCAAGGAGATTTTCCAACAAGCAGTAAGTGCGCTGATCTGGGTCTACAAGGATAACAATGGGTACCTCAAACTAGCATCAAGTGCTGAAAATACTTCCACTTTCAAGACTAAGCACATGGAGCTTTGGTACCACTTCCTGCAAGAGGAAGTGGAGAAGGGAACTATACTGATCAAGCGGATTGAATCCAAGAGCAATCCCGCAGACTTCTTCACAATGATGGTCTCACAGCTGTCTTTAGCGCAAAAACTCCAGATGCTCAATTTTGGTCTCCCCGCCAACAAAGGCTGAAGCCAGGGTTGGTGTTGAGGTATTGGCTTCCATCCTTTTTCTTTTTTATGTTTTTTTTTTGTTCCTCTTTTCTCTGTGGAGCACATCCGCACAACTGTCAATCAAGCGCAGGGGCTTCAGCCCTTGCCAGCACCACAGAGCAACGCGCAGTGCCAGTTCTCCAATAGGTTACAGACAGATATAAGAAGCCTTTCCGCTCAGGCCTTGAGATTTTTCCCTTGTACAACTTCTTATTTGTGCCACCACTGTCTTGGGAGCCTGAGACCAGTAAGTCCCGAATTTCCTAATTGTAAATTCTCTGTATTGTTCTTTCTATTTCATTCCTATCTGACCCTTCTTTCACCAACTGCACTCTGACATTCCAGCTTAATTGTCCTTAACCTTTTTCACTCAACTCCTACAGTTTTGTGTTGTATTTGAGTCTTCTTTGAAGGTGATTTCATAATTAGTCCCTTCCACTCTACCTCATTCTTATCCACTGAAATCAATTCTTCCTTGAAGCTTGAAATCAACATAAGTAACCTCCCCCTCAACCCTAACCTGATTAAAACCAGAAGCAAGCAAGATTCATGAAATAAAACCCCTCAGTACAGAACCCTAGCCCCAACCCTATCCTTCCTTTCCATCCCATGATCCATATCCCATACCCCATATCCATCTGTATTTCCCGCCTGCCATTACGTCCACCTGGTTTGTCCTTCTCATGATGCAGCCCTTGCGCTGCGCCCAACTTGGAGCCCCACACGCATGTCCGCATCCGCCCAATGTGCCTTTCCAGATATCAAAGATACATCCGCATAATCCAATCTGCGCATTGCAAGACGTGCAATCCGTCTGATTCAATCCAATCCACCCCGGGTCCCCAGATACTGATCCCAAATTGACTGCTGCTGAGGCCGCAGCACAGCCGCACCTATTTCTGAGCGTGCAGCGCGCAGGGCGCAGCCAATTCCAACTTGCGTCTATAAAATACCACCACATCCCACCCCAACTTGAGTTCTGTCCCCAGAGATCCACCACTATCCCACCTACCCCCAACTATACCATAGTTGTTCCAACTTCCCCTTTGAACTGTTTCATCACACCAAAGAAAAAACACCACATGCACCCCACCTTCATCCAAACATGTCCTGCACGTATTGCAGCTGGAAAAGCCTCTCTTTCTGTATCCTTCCAGGCCGGTATGCCTGTTTTCCATGCCAAGCCGGACACCGCCGCTGCACCCTATTGGATGGAATTCCTTGCAAATGTCCTCAAGGTTGCCTGCGCAAGAGGACCTGGCACAACTCCTTTGTTGTTTCAACCAACGAGTGGACCCCGACGGGATCACCTTGCAACCAACCGCAACGTGCCCCTCAAAACCCTCTGTTGGTCAAGAGCCATGACTTGAGCTCACCATTTTGTCAGGCTGGACCACCACGGCGCCAGGACTTCTCAAACTTTGCCGCTTATTGGAACACTGCCCACAAGCAGGCCGTGCGGGTACAAATGAACATACCAGCGATGGACCCAAGAATCTTCAACCTTCTGGCCGCGCCTCCCCCACCACCACCGCTTCCTCCTGCTCCTGCTCCTCCTCCGCCACCACTGCGTCCCCCCACTCCCCAAGACCAGCTCCTCTGGCTCCAACTCCTCCACCACTGTCTCCATCCCCGGTTCCCAGGTCCTCACTGGAACCTGCGCGTGCACCAACTCCCGTGGTGATTGAGTTGTCACCGGAACCCACGGCCGCTGCAAACCCTCCAGCCACCACTCCCAAAATCCCAGAGATCCCCTTGATTCCAGAACTTCCCTTGGCAAAGTTTGACGCAATGGTACACAACGCGGACAAGCTACTCTGGCGTTTTCTAGCGGTCTGCTGCACGCACACCACCAATGCACAACCCAAAGTTTTGGAGGCCTTCAAATCCCTAGCCGTGGGGGCTTTTGCCAATGCAGAGGAAGTGATCAGGACTTGGCCAACGTAGGTGGATTGCCCCACCCTTTCTTCCTATTTCTTCCTTCTTGTTTCCATGTCTATTTGCAAAGAAAAGGACTTTTTCCACGCCATCCTAAGTAGCCTTTTGGATTGTGAGAATCTTGAGAGAATTAAGAACTGCACGCAAGATACGCGCTTTGAGAGCAATCCACAAGAGTGAGAAGAATCCGTGCCACTGATAGTATTGGCTGAGAGTACCTGGACCACCCCAGACAAACTGCCACACAGTTCCCTGTACCCATCTACAGACCGGAGATAGTACAAAGAAAAACAGCCTTGCAAGCAAAACCTTGAGAGAGAGAAAGAGAAAAAGTATCCAAACAAACCCTTCCATACCTTCCATCTATAAGATTACCAAAGAAAAACTTAAAGAGATTTTTTTTGAGCACCAACCCACTGCCAAGCCTGCTGTTGGATGACAACTTCAGCCTCCCCAAAAGTTGCAGTTCCCCACACGGTGCGCGTCCTGCTCTTGCGTAGCTCTGGATAGCTACATTCCGCCTCCCCGTCCGGTCCCCCGAGGGTCTGGGGTACCCCCCGACTCTTCTCTGGAACGTCAACTTTGGAGGAGACCCTGATCCTACATTGTGTCCTACCTCTCACCCCGTCCGACTCGATCACCAACCCGACAAGCCCAGCACCTCAACCGGCCACTTCTCTGGAACTCAGGAGGAGCTAATCCTGATAGATAAGTACCACTGGTCCCACTAGGTCACGCAGGCTCACTGGTAAAGTCTCCTTCTAAGTTCCTTGTGCTTTCTCTTGTCTCCTTGTTGTTCTCAATCTCATCTCACATTCATTTACTGTTGTCTACACAAAGTTATCTTTACTGTTACCGCGATCAATTCTGGTCCTAAGTACTGTGCTGCAATAAAGAATAAGGACAAACTCTTACACCTGCGCCTTGCTCTTTGACCCACATCCGTTCTGCGCCATACACTTTCCTAGTTCCTTGAATCATCCCTCCAAAATTATTTCATGCGTTTGCTTCCAGAATGAGGGGCGTGTCCTTGCGTTTGCCAACCCAGCTTTGCGCCTTTCTGGTACCTAAAAAAAACCAACCCTAGCCAGAAATAATCCCCAAATTCAATCCAGAGAGAAGAAAATAAGAAAACAAACATTCTGGGGAGTCTAGTTATTCCAGCTGTGAACTGGCTAGAGCACCCCCTCACCAAATCCAATCATATCCCCTATTCATCCATTGTTTCCCCCCAATCTTGGCTGCTGTCCCCAGCTGTCTGCAGTTGTTTACTCCTCCAGACACAAAGCGCGTGCAGGCTTGTCCTTGTAAGAAGGATCTGCATTGTTGTCCCCTTTGCTATCCAAACCAGCCATCTTGTTGAATGAATTTGAGCCCTGCGCAAAGAACTGTTTCACATGCTAAGCCGCGGCCTTCTGTTTGAGCAGAGTTCCATCTAATTCCTCCAACTGGTAGCTACCTCCGGTGAACTTGGACATCACGCGGGAAGGCCCATTCTATAAATTAGCAAAAAGCTTCTCCCATTGAGTTTCCAGGCTCCGGTTGTAAAGAAGAACCAAATCCCCCTTCTGCAATGGATCCTGGAGCTTGTGGGCACAGCGCTTGTCCCAGTAGCGGACAGACTTTGGGCGGGTTGCCTTCAGTCTTCCAGCTGCTTTCTCCAACATCTTGTCCCATCACAGGAGTTGCTTGGCGCAGGCCTTGACTAGATCCATGGATGTCTTCACCTTCCACCAATCAATCCCCAGAAATATTCCCAGCTTAATGTCAATTGGCATTACAGGTTGCTGCCCAAATAGCAGCTTGTACGGCAAATAACCTGTTGATCTCTTCACCAAAATCCAATATGCAAAAAGAACTACCAGAAGGGTTTCCTTCCACCGCTTGCCATCCTTGCTGAACATTTTCACCATCCTGTCATTCATTGGCTGGTGACTGCGCTCAATCATCCCCAGGCCTTCCGGATAGTACTCTGTTACTCACCCAAACTTCTCTCAGCAACTCTGTACTAACTCTGCCAACCATCCCTGGAACTCCCCACCCCATTGACCGTTACCAGGGAAAGTGATCCATAATGCGCAAAACAGTCTTCCTCCAGAAACTGCCCAACTTTTTCCGCCAAAAGCTTCACCAGGGGCCATGCTTCCACCCATCCTGACAGATAATTGCGCCCAACAAGGAGGTATGCAAACTTACCTGCCTTGATGTGCACAACATCCAGAGAAACCCGCCCAAACAAAGCGTCCTCCCCAGTGGGAATACCTACTTTGCAAGGCAGCATTGCTCTTTGCTTTTGAAATGCTTTGCACAACCGTACCCACTCCCGCACCGCCCGTACTACACCCCGCCACCAGAACATTTCCCTCACCTGCTTCTGGGTTTCAAGCTTGCCGCAATGACGGAGATTGTCATGCAGACTTCCTAGGATTACCTCCTGATCTAACCTTGACGTGCTGCCCACAAGAAGTACCAGCGCGCTCCGCCGCCACAGCTGTCCTTCCTGCAGGTAGAAATTTCCCACTCTCTGCCAAATCCATCAAAAAATCTTGGCTGGCGTATCATCCAAAAACCAAAGATCCACCAAATACAAACTAAGAACTGCATACCTCCAGGACAGCTGGAGCAGAAGTTGCACACATACTTCCACCACCCCTACCTTAACTGTTGGAGCCTCCACATCCAGTGGTTCCACGCCTTCTTACGTATCATTGGGCGGGTACCAAGAATGCGCGTCCAGAATTGTAAAGGACTTCCCTGAAACATGTACCTCCGTGAAATAGAAAAACTGAAGGAAAGCAACCCACCTGATCATAGGCGTGTTTGGCAGCATTGGCAAATTGATCATCCGGGCCAGCCTGTCTGCATCCACCAGAAGAATGAAGTGAATCCCCCATAGAAAATGATGCAACCTCCGACCAATCTTAGTGACCCCGCAAAGCTCCAACTTTGGCTGCAAATACGGGCTCTCTGTTGGCGTAAATTTAACAGACTTGTAAAGAACCAGACAATATTTCCCCTCATCCTCCTGTGTCAGCAGCGCCCCCACCCCAAGCTTGCTCAAATACACGGCCAACTTAATTCCTCTGGCATCATAATCCAAGTCCCGCAGTAAAATATTGCGTCCAAAAATCTCCTTGAGTTTGTCAAAGGCCTTTTCACATTTCAAAACCCAGGTCCATTCCACACCCTTATGCGTCAATGGCCGCACCAGGCTAGAAACCTCTGCAAACCACTCAATGAACTGTCAGGCTTCCAGCTTAAGGGTTATTTTCCTCCTACTTTGACATACTCTTTTTCTTCAAGTAGCATCTACCTCAGTCCATAAGCATGACAAACTAGAAGCACATCATCAATGGTGCCTTCCGCTTATCAACTCTGGCTTGCATAATAACCTTCCATTCTTGGCGACTTACTCAGCATTGAATTGAAAACCTTGCGGTCAAATCTACCTTGGTCAATCATCCATTTGGGTTCCGCCCTTTTCACCCTGGGTAACAATAACCCTTGGGTTCCCATTTCTGGTCACATTCTATTGCTAGTTTGCACTCACACTAGTCAAGCCATCTCAACTGTATAGTTTTCAAATGGACTAGTCCCTTACCCTGCATAAACTAAAACTTCATATTTGCATTGCATCTGATGTCATTACCTCATTTCTCAAACATTACATTCCAACATATTTTTCCCCTATTGTCTTTCACTTACGCTAAGACCTTGGAAAAAATTCATACTGTCATTTAATTTTGTACTCCGTCCATGTCATTCATTTCCTCACCGCTAAAAACTGTAGTTGACCATCCATCAGGTTGTATCTAGTCATTTTGGATTACCTTATAAAGGCTACTCCTTTTGCCTGAGGATTGTCTCCTCAGTTATTTAATTTCATACTTTCTTGCATTTGCTAAATCCAGTCATCACATTGGGCTTTTGTTTGGTTTCCTTCCATTGGAATATTCATCCCTCTTGTTGTGTGTTAAGTTACTCCACCATAAGTTCCCACTTTGCAGTTAGCCCTTGCTACCTTGCACTTGCCCTTGCACTCAGCTTTCCCTTTGCGCTCACAATCATCTAAGATTTCCCTATAGTACGTGGGGTGGCCGTGTGAAATTAAATTAACTAACTCAACTCATCTATTGTTGATTTCCAACCTGAAATAGATTTCTTTTTAAAATTTCACATACTAACTTAACTGGGAAAGCTTCCCTCACTCCTTACAATGATGATATCCATTGTGTAGGGAGATCCAGCGTTTCTTGGGCCAGACAACCTTTAGATCCTGTCCCTTCTTCTAAATCTCCTTTGGTTGAACCTCTTGATGATCTCCTTGCTCCCTTTCAGGAGGAAGTGGACCCTCTCAAAGAAATAAAAGACTCCTCCAGTGAAACCTTGACTTGTGGTAGATTGGGGGCTTGCAATAATGCTCCAAAACCCGGTGCTTCAACCTTACTCACGACTCTGATTGAGGAACTTAATCAAACTGCCTTGTGATCTGGTCCAAGTGGTTCTAGTTTTTGCACCCCGGGCATGAAGCAGCCTGAGCACTTTACTGTGGAACAACCTCATAAGCTTAGATCCTACCTACAGTCCTTCAAAATCATCTTCTCAAAAAATCCTAATAATTTCCCTACTGATAGACTTAGAGTTGTTTTTGTATCTTCCTTCCTTGGTGGAAGAGCCTTGCAGTGGTTCAAATCTTACCTCAAAGTATTAGACAATACTATCCCCACTTGTATTCTCAACAATTGGGAAAAGTTCAAGCAACAGCTGTTTGACCTGTTTGGAAATCCTTATGAAGTTTGAAACGCCAAATACAAACTCAATAATCTATTCATGAAGTAAAATAGTCAATCCTCTGCTTATATTTCCAATTTTCAAACCCTGCAGTCTTGCATCCAATGGAACAAGGCAGCCCTTTTATTTCACTTTCAAAAAGGTTTACCGGCACGCCCAATTGAACAACTTGCAGTTGGGGGACATAAGACAACCTCCCTTCAGCAGTTAATCAACCGGGTGATTGAGCTTGATAATGGTTATCACAAAAAGAACCGCTCTTGACAAAACAACATTGGACCATCATTTTTGACTCCAAAGACGGACAAATCCTCAATAAAATCTTTGAAGAACCTGAAGCAATCCAGACCAAATGCAACCTTGCACTCCAACCCAAAAGGAAAATCAGTTGCCAAAACCCCAAAGTTACTCAATAAAGAAACTGGGATGCTCTGGAATGAGGAACGGTTAAGGAGGGAAAAGAATGGGTTATGTATGTATTGTGGAGGTAAACATTATATCAATAGTTGTGCAAAGCGGCTAGCGTGTGAAGCGGCTAACCAGTTAAAAAATTGGCTTGTAGTTTTCCTGACACTTGCAAGGAATGCTACACATTATCTAAATCACAGCAAGTCAATCTTTGCACTTGTAATTCACTAGGTGCTCCAAGTTGTTTATTTGTCCTTTTCCATTCCAACAACTCTCCTTATCAAGTTTTACTTGATTCTGGCCCTAATTTTTCTTTTATAAGGGAATCTTTTGCCACTTCCAAAAACCTTACGTGTTCCAAGATAGGTAAGTTCCCTATCTATTAAGTAAGTAGTGCAACTGAGCCGTCTCATTGGATTTCCCAAAAGGCAAAATGGACCTTTGCCTTTTAAAATTTCCCCAGCTTTGAATGGGATTTATTTGTCTTGGATATTCCCATAATGGATGATACCATTGTAGGCCATGATTTCCTAGTCCACTGGAATTGGGAGGTGAATTGGCAAGAAGGAGTAATTAACCTTTGAACCTTGAAAACCCAGGAAACTAACCCTTCCGTAAAACAGGAATTAAACAGCCTACCTGACACTGTCATTGAGTTGGATGACAATTTTCCGCCAGGAGATTTTCAATATCCTGACCTTCATTCCCAAGTTCCTCCTCAGGTTTAGGAGTTATTACTTATTTTTCCAACTTAACTGTTCCTTGTTTCTTCAAAAAGAAACAGGCACCAACCAAACGGTGTATTTTGGGCTCTATAATCCTCTTGCATCATGCATGCACTTTGAATCCCGTGCTCAAAGATGGCAAGATTGAAGATTTAGAAATCATTCAAGAGTCTTTACCTTCAGTTTATCATGACTTTTCTGATGTCTTTTCAGCTGTGAAGGCAGATAAACTTCCTCCATTCCGTTCTTGCAATCATAAGATCAAATTTACTAGCCCACCACAGGCACCCAGACCAGTCTACTCTCTCTTGAAGCAGGAATCAACCGTGCTTCAAGAATACATTGGGAAAAATGTATTGAAAGGATTTCTTTGAACAAGTGATTCAAACACCAGTTCACACGTCTTATTTGTTCCAAAGAAAGATTGTGGACTTTGCCTTTTTCTTGACTATAGGAAACTGGACCAGGTAACCCAGAAGAATGCCTACCCAGTACCACCTATGTTGCACCTCCTCACTCTCTTTCATGGATCTGCTTATTTCTCAAAGTTAGACCTTTGAGGCGCCTATAACCTAGTTTTCATTGAAAAAGGCCATGAGTATTTGACTGCAATGAGAAAACGGTTTGGCAGTTATGAGTATGCCGTCATGCCCTTTGGCCTATGCAATGCTCCTTTGACTTTTCAACATTTTGTCAATAAAATTTTTTCTGACCTTGTAGAGAAATATCTTGGGGTGTATCTTGACAATATACTAGTATACTCAAAAAATCTTGAGGATTTCATTGCAGATGTTCAAGAGGTGCTTCAGCAAGTTTGGAAGGATGAACTGTTTGCAAAAGCCTTATAAGTGCGAATTTCATACACCTTCTCTTCAATTTTTAGGTGTCATAGTCTCACAGCAAAGACTATCAATGGACCCTGCCAAAAGCCAACACATATTGGACTGGCCCCCACCTTCCTCTGTTAAATCCCTTCAAGTTTTCCTTGGTTTCAGTAATTTTTACAGGAGGTTTCTTGAGAATTATTCCAAGAAAACTGTAAACCTCACTAACCTTCTTCAAAAAGACACTCATTTTGTTTTGAAAGAAAAAGCTGCTTTGGAGTTCAAAGCTCTGAAGGAAGCCTTTACCACTGCTCCCATACTCGCTCACTTTAAGGAGCTATCTTGCACTATTTTCAAAACAGATGCAAGCAACTATGCAATTGCAGGAGTAGTCTTTCAGTTTTCCTCCTCTTCTTCTCTTTTTCATCCTGTAGCTTTTGAGTTTTGCAAATTGCTCACTGCACAGCTTAATTATGAGCTGCATGACAAGGAACTTCTTGCAATCATTTTATGCTTGAAAAAATGGCATTCATACATTTTGAGCCTTATGGAACCTTTTGAGGTCTTAAATGATTATAATTCTTTGAAATATTTCATGAGCTCAAAAGTCCTTACACGCAGACAGGCATGTTGGGAAAAATACCTCTCCGAGCTCAACTTTACAATCACTTAAAGTCCTGGGAAACAAGCGGTAGTCCCCTGTGCTTTGTCACATTGGGACAATGTTTACCCAGGATGGGGGTACAAATTTGCCAACAACAATCCTGAAAACTTTAGGACACTTTTCTCAACCCAGTCTGCCAAACTCAGTTCAATCATCACTCACCTTTGAGATCTGGCTTCCAAACTACAACAAGCTCAATTTGATGACCTTAAGTGTATGAATTTAATTGATGATTGAACAGCAAGCTGTAGCATGTGAATATGAATGGGAATTAGAATAAACAAGGCCAGGAAATAACCATATAAGAAAACGTAGAAAGATTGAGAAAACCAACACAATGAGGATATTTCCCAAGTAGCCTATGACTATATGAGATACCAAGAGAGACAAATGACAAGACTGAATCTGGATAACAGATTCCAATAAGCAACTTGAAAAATGATTTTCAGTTAGAGATCATCTTACCAATTAAAGAAGATGCGTGGTCTTGATGGATGAGCGTTGGTTTGGAGGCTTTGAAGACCGTTGAGGAAGATGTTGAGGAAGGTGTTTGACCAGGTTTGAAGCTTTTCAGTAAATGATTAAATGTAAGAATGAGAAAATAAAATACAAACTAAAAAAAAGAAAATGGAAATAAAATCAACTGAGTCTTTGAATCGTTGGTTTGTGTTTGTTGTCCCTGTTTGTCTTGAGTTGAGCTGTTGGATTTTTGGTTACTCTTTGAGTGCGGTGAGAGTCTTGGCTAGATTTCTGTAAAACGTGAGCCTACCCGCGGGGATGGTGAACCTGTCACACCAGTGAGATCCACGCATCTATCTTTACACTTTCCTTAACTGGAGATCAGTCTTGTTTGAGTTGAAAGACTAAGCTGGTAAATTTCTCTAGCTGTCGCAGATTGACTGATTTCTTCAGAGGGTCAGAAATCATTTCTTTGGTGTCTACTAGATGAATGAGGAGTAACCCTTCTTTCATTCCTTCCCTCAGCCCCTTGGTCTTGAGGTCCATATGACAAGTTTTGGCATTGGATCCAAATCTTTTCAGTTTGTCATCCACCCCTTTATTATTGATGTAGTGTTTTGAGGATGATAGAGTGAGTTGGAAAATTTCTTCTAGCAAATGGCGTACCAACTTGCTCTCAAGATAAGAATCTACCAGCGAGTTGATCTCCGCCTCTGTGGATGAATATTTTATATTTCTTTTTTTATAACTGTTCCACAAAATGAGGCTGCCGAAGGACATGCACAAGTAGCCCGATTGAGATTTGCGGCTGGTAGGGTCTTCGGCCCAGGAGGCGTCACTATAGTACTCAATGGGACCTTTCAATTTGTAATATGTGAGCTTTAGCTTCCAATCCTTGGTGTGGTTAAGGTATTGCCAGGTTCTCTTAAGTTCCCTCCAGTTCCTGAGACTGGGCTTATTCTGAAATTGCGCCAGTCTGGAAACAGAGTAACTGATGTCAGGAAAAGTCTGGCTCGCAATATAGTTCAGCAGTTCAATGGCTGATTTATAATTTATGTTCAGTTTCTTGAATCCCTCAAAATCTTCATCCAATGCCTCACTTAACTGGAGATGTGGCGTTAAAGGAGTGGAGGAAGGTCTAGATTCTAGTAGACCAAGTTCTTCTAAGCAGTGCACAATGTGTCTGGGTTGACTGAGCAAGATGCTATCAGGAGTTTGCTCAAACTTCATCCCTAGAATTGTGTCCGGTTTGTGAGCTTGAGACCCTTTGAACTTTGTTTTGAATTCTTTGTCAAAATTATTTCCATTCCCTACAAGGATCACATTGTCTATGTGAAAGAAAAGAAATGATTTGTTGTCCTTTGATCTATACAGGCAGGGGTCACTGTCTGATTCTTTGAATCCCACAGACTTGATCCATTCCGTGAAGGTCCCGTACCAATTTTTTGGAGACTGCTTGAGTACATATACGCTTTTCTTAAGTCTCAAGTATTGGCATGTTTTTGGACATCCCTGTGGTGTTCTGATGATGACTTCTTCATCTAAGGGTGCATGCAAAAACGCTGCCTTTACGTTGTACTGTTTGATGTTAAGTTGATTATTTAGAGCAAATAACAGGATTGCTCTCAGAGAAGCTATCTTGCTGGTCAGAGCAAAGGTTTCATCAAAATTCAGACCATGCACTTGATTGAACCCCTTGAAACAGATTTGGGCCTTTTGGATGATGGTATCATTGTGGGTGTTGTCCTTGATCCTGAATATCCATGTCGTGTCCAACGGGTTCAGTGGAGTTTCACCCTTGTAGTCCTCCCATACTTCAAATGATTCACACTGATCCATTTCTTTCTTTATTGCTCCACCCCATTTAGGACCATCTTCACACTTTCTAGCTTGTTCAAATGTTTTTGGTTTGAAGTAATGGTGAAAACCGTATCGTTGAGGAGGTCTGATGGAGGATCTGTCACAAAGAGTTCTTGGGATTGGCCCTTTGGTTGTCTTGGAGGGTCTGGATTCTTCATGTGATCAAATTGCTTGGAGGGAAGGTTGAAGTCTACTAGGTTTGTCCTCTGAGCTTGACTCTGACTCAGAGTTGCTGCTTGATGCATCTTCTTTGGAGGAGTTAACTTCAGCTGGAGGATTGCGGTAGTTCATCCAATCAGGAATGGTCTCAAACGTTTCTTCATTTTTTGATGGAACCTCATCTATCACTTCTTTAGTGTTGAAGTTGAGATCCATAGTTTATTTGATTCCCAGTTGATCCACCGGGTTCTTGAGAAAACAAACCTGTTTTGATTGGAGAATTAGCCCGTTGGGCAAGAGAATCCAGTATGACAGAAATTCAGGGTTGTACCCAACCAGTTTTCCTTCTCTTCCCTTGGGCTCAAACTTTGCACCTTTTGTTCTCTTTTTATTCAGCACTACCGCAGTAACTCCAATTGGTTGGATGTAGTTGAAGGGAAGTTTGCTTCTCTTGATGAATTCCCAAGGAGATTGATCCCGTCCGTCTTTTGGAATTTGATTAAGACTGAGGCAGCAAGATTTGAGGACTTCTGACCAGTATTTACAAGGTAAGTGAGCAGAGCTTAAGGTTGACCTCACGCTTTCAATAATTGTGTGATTGGCCCTTTCAGCCCTGCCGTTGTGTTTGGGATGATATGGTTCAGTCACCAATTGATTGATGTATTTATCCTTGAAATACTTTACTAACCTGGTGTTGATGAATTCTGATCCCCCATCCAAACAAACTGTAGAGGTATAATACCCAAAAACATTCTTCTGCTTCTTGATGACTTCAATCAGTACTGGAGTTACATTTTCCTTTCTATGAAGAGGAATACCAGATATATAGCCGGAATAATTGTCCACAACGGTCAGTATGTACTTTTCATGTCTGTGCGACTCCAGCGTGATTGGTCCAATGACGTTGAGATGGATCCTTTCAAATGGTTTGGAAGCTGAGGTTGAGGTTGCCTTGAATGGACTCTTGGTTATTGTGCAAATTAGACAGTCCTTACATTCAAATTTTTTCTTTTTGGAGGAGTTAAGTTGCATCCCCTTGATCTTGGCTAGGTGGCCAAGTGAGGCATGACCGTAGGAGAGATGAAGTTCCTTCAAGGTTCTAGGGTCTTCAAGGGTGGTCCAATGGCACTTGTCATTTCCAACTTTGTGTGGACAATCCAGGATGAAGAGGTTTTTGATGATTGAGCCTTGACAGATATTTTTGCCATTCTTGTTCAGTTTGAAATGACCCAATCTAGCCTTCAGAGTACATCCTTGATCCAGGAGCTTGCCCGGGCTTACCAGGTTGACTACAATATTGGGTACAAATAGGAAGTTTGATAATTTAATTGTTTGATCCTTCCAAGCCAGCATGACCGTTCCCAGACCCAGAATGGTTAAGTTTGCTCCAGCCTTTCTGGTCGTTATGTGCTCTCCCAAGTAATCGTCAAGCGTGATGAAGAATCTTTTTTTGTTGAAGATGTGTGTGGATGCGCCACTGTCAATCAATATGTTCTTCTCTGCTTTGATTTTGGAGTCAATCCATCTTGTGATGAATGCGTGATAATGTGCTAATTCTTGGTTCCTCTTTTGCTTCTCCTTCCACTTGTTCTGATTTTCCCTCCACCACTCGGGAGCCTTTTCCGGATGAAGGTGGTAACATTCAGATTCTGGGTGGTTTTTATCCTGTTTTGGGTTGTGATACCCTTCTACGCAACTGCTGGATAGGGTGTTCTTGGTTTTGGTTCTCATGGTAGTCAAGACGGTTTCAGAAGTCCCTCCTGCTACCCCTTTTTCGGAGCTTTTGGCCTTAACTTTGTTATGATATTGTACGAGGTGATTGCATAAAAATTCCAGGGAGATCTGCTTGTTGGAGTGCATTAGTTGACGCTTCGGATCTTGCAGATTTGACGGAAATTTAAACATGGTTAAAAAGGAAGGATGTTGTTGGGTAGATCTATACCTATGTCAATGATCTTTTTGATGGATGTTTTGATATTTGTAACAAAGTCAAGTATCTCTTCTTCTTTGAATGTGAGATGTAGAAAGTCATTGAAGATTCTTGCTCAGTTGGATGCCTGAGAGGATGAGAATTGCTCCTTGATTGCCTTCCAGATATCCTTGGTGGAGTTGATGTTGACTGCACTGATGACGTTGTTGTGGGTGATGGAGTCTACTTTAGAGAGGAGTAAAAGCTGAATTTTGTCGTTGTCTCAAGTGGATAGTAATTTGGAGGTTGATTTGAGTGTATCTAGTACTCCTCTGAGCTTGAGAAAGGCCTTCATTTTATCTTTCCATATCCTTTAGTTCTCTTCTGTCAGTGAGGGGGTTGTTTCAAGAGCCGTTTTGAGCATGGCCTGTTGGAATGAATCTGTAGAAAACCCCAATCCTTTAGCCATAGTCCCATGTCTTGCTGGTTGATAAGAGCTTCAGCTTTTAACTGTATGACTTTAATTGATGATTGAGAAGCAAGCTGTAGCATTTGAAGATGAATGAGAATTAGAATAAACAAGGCCAGGAAATAACAATATAAGAAAACGGAGAAAGATTGAGAAAACCAACACAATGAGGATGTTTCCCGAGTAGGCTATGGCTATATGAGAGAGCAAGAGAGACACATGAAAAGATTGAATAGGGATAACAGATTCCAATAAGCTACTTGCGGAGTTTTCTTCAGTTAGAGATCATCTTACCAATTAAAGAAGATGTGTGGTCTTGATGGATGAGCGTTGGGTTGAAGGCTTTGAAGACCATTGAGGAAGATGTTGAGGAAGGTGTTTGACCAAGTTTGATGCTTTTGAGTAAATTATGAAACGTAATAATGAGAAAAGAAAATACAAACTAAAAAAAACAAAATGGAAATGAAATAAACTGAGTCTTTGAATTTTTGGTTAGTGTTTGTTGTCCCTGTTTGTCTTGAGTTGAGCTGTTGGATTGTTGGTTCCTCTTTGAGTGGGGTGAGAGTCTTGGCTAGATTTCTGTACAACGTGAGCTTAGCCGCGCCCGGGGACGGTGAACCCGCGGGGATGGTGAACCTGTCACAGCAGTGAGATCCACGCATCTATCTTTACAAAGTGTAGCAAACTTTGCAAGAATGCAAAATTATTAGATAGTTATTATAGTATTGACAAAAATTATTCTTTAGTTTATAAAAATTGTATAGTAGTACCAGATAATCCTTGCATTAAGTTAGATATCTTTGAGTCAAAGCATGATTTCCCGCTTGCTTGTCATTATGGGTAGGATAAAACCTAACAATTGATTGCACAAGACTTCTATTGGCCTGGTATGACCAATGAAGTAAAAGACTATTTTAATGCTTTCTATGATTGCAATTGGAAAAATTCCTCAAAACACCAGAAGTATGGGCTTCTTAGGCCACTTCCAATCCCTCCGATTCCTTGGCACTTGCTTTCTATTGATTTCATTTTGCAATTACCTATTTTTAGTTGTTCTGATGCTATTTTAGTAGTAGTAGATTGCTTCTTGAAGATGGCTTTATTTCTTTGCAGTGATGTGACAGCCTCTTCTGAAGACTTAGCTAATTTATTTATAGAATATGTATTCTCAAAAAATGGTCTCCCTGATGATATAATTAGTGATTGTGAATCTTTGTTTGTCTCTAGCTTCTGGACCTTGCTTTTTCAACATTTGAAGATCACTTGCAATCTATCAATGGCTTACCACCCAGAAATGGATGGGAAAACCAAGCGTATCAACCAGATCCTCAAACAGCATCTTTGAATGTATGTCTCCTAACAACAGGACAACTGGTCAAAATGGCACCCATTAGCCAAATTTGCCTACAACAACCCGGCTCATTCCTTGACCAAACAGTTGCCCTTCCAGACTCTTTATGTTAGAAACCCAACTTTCTCTTCCCTTCACGTAGAACCTTCTCAACCTGCTACCAATTACCTTTAACACATATAATCCCTTCAATTGCAACTTCAAACCAACCTTGAAGCGGCAAACCAGCACTACAAGGAACAAGCAGATTGAATTTGCACTTTGGCCCCAACTTTTGAAGTAAGGGATTGGGTATGGCTTGATGCTTGCAATATTTTCAGTACTTTCCCAACTCGTAAACTCTCTGAAAGAAAGCTTGGCCCCTTCAAAGTCAAATAAATAGTCTCCCCTAACACCTTTAAACTTAACTTACCTGCAAAATGGAAATGTATCCACCCAGTCTTTAACGTGTATCTCCTAGAGCCAGCTTGAGTCCTATACCCGGGCAAGACTAATCCCCCTCCTGAAACTGTCCAAGTCCACAATCAGCTAGAATGGGAAGTAAGCTGTATCCTGGATTCCAGGTTACGGAAAGGAAAGCTTCAATACCTTGTCAAATGGACTGGCTTCCAGTCCAATGAAGATTGCACCTTGTGGGAAACAGCCCATCACCTTTGCAACTCTCCCAATTTGTTTTGAGAATTCCATGCAAGTTACCCTTTCAAACCTTTCCAATTTTAGCTCCCATTCCATTCAATTTCTTCCATCCCATTCCACACTTAAATCCCATTCCTTTGCATTAATCTCATCCCGTTTCCTCACTTCATTTCTTTTTACCTTTCTCTTAACCATCCCCTTTTTTCTTTTCACAAATTTTATCCTTTTTTATTTATATCTTCCTCATATTCTGCAGAAGCATAATGGGACTTCCATTCCCCATACTGTTAAAATACGTACTCACTTAGGGGTGTGCTATGTATGAGTGTAATCCAAATGGGATGCACATTTGGGCCTCTGCGGCCCATTGGAAAAAAACAAGGACCATATGTGCCTGTGTGGATGTCACGGATTTGGGGAAACTGGCCTCAAAACTTGCAAAACAGGCCTATTGGTACATGGGCCCTGACAGGCCCAGTGGGGTATATGGGCAAATACAGCCAGATGGGCTTTTGTGGGCATAATTGGGCCCAAGATTTATTTTGGACATACTTGGCCAGACGGGCTGGCCCGCCAAATATTTTAAACTCACTTTACGGGCTTGGGGGCGGCCCATTGGGGCTGCCTCCCGTGTTGCAGCCCATTTGGGGCTGCCGCCCGTGTCGCGGCCTGCTCAGGGCCGTTGTTTTTGCTTACGGCCTGTTTATGGGGCCCGAAAGCCCGCGCGGGGCTGTTGTTAGGGGCAGAGGGACTCAAAATGGAGTCCCCCCACCCCAGTTGTGGCTGTCGAGCCGGGTGCGGCTGCGGTGCTGGGTGGCGGCCACAGGGCTGGGGCCAATGGCCCTGGCTCCTCCCCCTCCCCTTTCTTGCCATTGCAAGGAGGAGGAGGGAGGGCTGGCTGGGTTGAACCAGCCAGCAACTAGTTGCAAGAGGCAACCGGTCAGGGTGGGGGGGACCTGATCACCCCCCCACAAAATGTGGTTGCTGGGCCAGTTGCAGCAAGGCGACCAGCAGTGGGGGGGAATTGACCATTCCCCCACCATTGAAGGGGCGCTCCCCCCCCTTTACCAAGGGGGAGGAGTGATGGGCTGGAGGGAATTTGACCACCCTCAGCCCACCTACCTTTTAAATGCTCTGGGGGTATTGACCTCCAGGGCCCCTGGTAAGGGGATTTGACCGCCCCTCCAGGGATTTGAGAGAAAGAGGGGGGGGGGCAGCATGTTTGCCGATTACACCCCCCCCCCATGTGTGTCTGAGACCGGACCCAGGTGTGTCCTGGGTCCCACCTGGCCATTTGTATGGCCAGGGCCTGGTTGCATGAGGCAACCAGCCAGTATGTGAGTTAAGAGGGCTGGTTGTAACAGACAACCGGCCAGGGGTTTAAACAGCTAAGTGGCTGGTTCAGCCCCATTAAGGTGGAAAAACCAGAAATGACCGAAATAGGCTGGTTGTAAGGGTACAGGGACTGATGCCATGCGGGCTGATGTAGCCCAAACCAAGTAACAAGGCCTGTAGAGCCTGTAGAGCTCTTTTGGAGCGGAAAATTTGCCTTTTTTTTTGTTGTATCACGGGCTCACAAGAGGCCAATCTTTTGTACTTAAGGAGCTCTTCTCCCTGCTGTTCTCCATCATCCATTCATCATCCAATCAAATTCATCACCAATATCATCCAACATATTTCCCCGTTGTGAGAGCCCATTAGCAATCATTGACACAAGGTGTCCAGCATTTCTTTTTCTTTAAATACTGCTCATTTTACTAAGCTAATTTCTGGCCATAACTATAACACATACCTATCAACTGGTATTCTCATCCTACCACTTGCTCTAGACAGAGGTGGAGGCTCATCAGGTTCCAAATTAAAGGACTCCCCTGAAGTGGGTACTGAACCATCTGGTGGAATGTCTGCCATATCCTCATCATCTGGAACTACATTTTCCTCAGCCTTTGCTGTTGAAATAGGCTCTAATTCTATTTCTTGCTGTGACTTATCAACAGTAACATCTTCACTCCTCTTTACTTGAAAGGTACTTTCATCAAATTTTACATCCCTACTATGGATGACCTTTCTAGATTTTAGAAAATATATTCTTTGGGAATTACTCATCAAATGATAATTAAAAAGCAACCCTATTATTTCTCCACAATCCAATTTTCCAGTGAACACTATAATAAAACAAACAACCAATTGTTCTAAGGTGCAACGTTTTGGGCTGTTGCTCCCAAAACTGATAATGAGGACTCTTCCCATTAAAACTCACAATATTATGAAACATAAAAAGTTTAAATAACAACTCAGCCCATAAGAACTTTGGTAGACCAGATTGAACCATAACATTTCTGACTTCATCCACAAATTCCTATTCATTCTCTCAACCATTCCATTATTTTGTGGAGTAATTGCATTTGTAACCATATGAGTGATACCATAATCACTTAAAAACTACTCAAATTACTTATCAACAAACTCATCCCCTCAATCAGTGATTAACCTCTTGATCTCCTTTATCAAACCATTCTGTTTCCAGAAATTGAAGATTGCAGAAATCTCCTCTGGTTTTTAATCCTTTGATCTTATTGGTTTCAACCATACAAAATTAGTTGCTTTATCAATTAAACTGATGAATTAATTTTCCCCTCCAAGAGACATTGGGATGAATGGCCCTGCTAAATCAATGGAAAATTTCTCTCTAGGAATCATAGTTCTTTCTCTACTCTTTCAGAAAAAATTAATAGTCTTGGCCCCAAAGGTACAACTCTCACAGTTGTTTTCCTCTACCTTATGACCAGTTCTACAGTGAGCCACTGTGCTCAGAGCTGAAATATTAAATAAGTATGCAAAAAGCAATTTATTCCCAACTTGTCCATAAAGAACAGTTCTTCATTTCAAATCATCAACAACAAATCTTTACCTTCTTGAAGATAATTGATCCCTACTCCCAAGCTCCTGGTAATTAATCAAGTCAATTACTTAATTGTCTCATACCATAACTCCCTTATTGGGGGAATATTCTCAAAATCATGAGTCCTTCCAAAATAATTGGAATTTCTTTGATAGACCCAACAATCAAAACCCTATACCCTCAGAGCCACATTTCCATAGAACAATTGACCTTATTATCTTCTTCCATGGAACTCAACTTCTTTGCTTACTGTCACTCACATAGTGACCTTCCTTCTGGATAAAATACCCAACATAATTTATCTTCAGAATCCCCAATAAGATACTAATTATCTTCTCTTCTTCTAAAAAGAGTATCTGCAACCTATGCTACATGATTCTCACCCAAGTGCCTCAAAATAAGATGGTAAGACTTTTTCTTTACCTCAGAACAGATATGAATCTTCATCATTCCTCATAAAATGGCCACAAAAAATGTTTTCAAGCTTGATATCCATAATCTTTTCCCAATAATTGTACATCTGACTCATTCAGATCAAACTTGGCATAGCTAGATTCTTGAATGAAAGATATATTCTCCAAAACTTAGAGGTACTATAAAGAATCCAGAATTAAAACAGACACACATGGATCCCAACAGTGGATCCAATAAATCCTGTTACTGATGATGTGTGCAAATTATGACCAGCAATTAGCTAAGTGGAAGGAGGAGCAGTGATTAAAACAAAAGAAATGATGGACACCTTGTGTCTATTAAGACTAATGTGCTCTCACAATGGGGCAATATGTTTGATAATTGATTTCATGAATTCAAATGTATGATGTAAAAAAGCAGGGAGAAGAGCTCCTTAATTAAAAAATATTGGCATCTTTTGGGCCCATGATACAACAAGAGAAAAGGCAAAATTTCCGCCCCAAAAGAGCTCCACAGGCCTCAAAGCCTTTTTAGTTGGTTTGGGCTGTATCAGCCCACATGGAAATGCACCCTTAACCCTTTTTACAGGACTGTTCCAGTCAGTTTTGATGTTTCCATCCTTACAGGGCTGAACCAGCCCTTTCAATTTCCAATCCCTGGGCTGGTTCTCCCTTACAACCAGCCCTGTTACCTCTGTGACCTCACTTAATGGCTGTTTTCCTCATGCAAAAAGCCCCTGGCCCCACATATGGGCCAGGTGAAACCCAGGACTCACCTGGGTCCACTCTCAAATTCACATAGGGGGGGTGTAACTGGCAGACATTTACCCCCCTCTTTCTTACCTAGGTTACCAGCAGGGGTGGTCAAATACCCCTCTGGTTGCCTGGGACAGCATTTGGCCCAGGAAAATGCACTGAAAAAGTGGTCTGGGGGGATCATGTCCTCCATCCCTTGAAACCTCTCCCTTGGTAAGAAGGGGGGGGTGCCCTGCTCATTGCCACCTTTCACAGGTGGGGGGTGATGAAATCCCCCCCCCCCACTGCTGGTTGCATTGATGCAACCAGTGTGGTATACCAAACCTGTCCTATAGCCATCAGACTCAATTTTGTACTATCAAAACAGCTTGAACACTCAAATAAACCTCACAAATGTATTCTAAATCCAAAATAACCCATAGTCACTCAGCCAAAGTACCACCCTACCCCTCATGGATTAGAAGATAAATCCCAAGAAACTTTCAACTGTGGCAAAATCATACCCAACCAGTTGTCACATCTCTGTGGAAGACATAAGGCATACCTTGAAGAGCCTCAAGTACATACCAGTGGAAGCCTACCCTCAACACCAGGACCAGACACCAACCCTGTCACCTCAGGCCAAATGCATCAAGACAGGTACAGGAGGCAGTGCAACAGGTCATATCCTGTCACCTCATCCAGAAAACAGTAATACAGGCACAGGAGGCAGTGCAACAAGTCAGATCCTGTCACCTCAGTCAGAATAAAGCAATACAGATCCAGGAGGCGGTGCAATCAGTCCAGATTGAGTCACCTCATCAGCATACAGCAATACAGATCCAGGAGGCAGTGCAATTATTCCAGATCCAGTCACCTCATCAGCATACATAAATACAGATCCAGGAGGTAGTGAAAACAGTCCAGATCTAGTCACCTGAACAAAGCAAACATGCAAATATACATTCAGGAGGCTGTGAAGAATTATACAGGAGAAATATATGCAGGAGGAAGTGGAACCAGGCTTAACCAGAACCAAACAAACCACCAGTATTGCACAGCAATACCTGTAGTTAGAATCAAGTAGCACTAAAAAAACTACCAGTACAGCAAAGCAATATATCTTATCTGCACTAAACAGCAATTTTTTGCAAGGTTGTGCAAGCATGAAAACCCCGTAAAAGCTTTTCACAACCTGCAGAAATTCCTCATGTAACTGTAAAATATTTTTCCCTAGCAGAAATGCCTCATGTAACTGTATCTCACTTTTCCTCACCAGAACAGGAAGAACCCTCAGGGGAAGCCTTGAGCACCCCCTGAGGTAAGATTTTTCTATTTAAGGAGGGTCTCTCTGCCCTATCCAAGTTGTATCAGCATGCCATCTGGCCTATCAGTCACCCTATCATCCCATTAGTAGTCATTTGTGGTACCTAACCAGATAAATATCATCAGTAAACCAATTATAAAGAAACAGGAAATCAGAAACCAAGCTATAACCCATCTTTAACCAATTAAACCAACCAACAGGTGCTTGAATAAGGTTTCTTCTGTGACTTAAATATTTAGCACCAAATTAAAGAAGAACCACCCATCAATCAATAAATAAACCTTAAAAAGAAAGAGATCACAAAAAAAAAAGAAACTACCAACCTTTCTGCTACCCAGCCCCCTGTGGGTAAACTCATATTTGGGTCCTCTCCTGAACCATCCCTTTGATAAAACCTTGAACCCTTTAATACTGGGATATTGGTTAAGATCAAATATATCTGATAAACCACCAAACCAATAATACAATACATCTGGTCCATGCTTCAACAAATCCTACCAATAAAAGTTAATAATTAATGTAGTTCTGATCTGAGACCTGTTTTAAGTCTCAAAGGAACCAGCCATTAATTGAAATAAATTATTTTTCAAACTTACTATAGTACTAAAAGGGAATGCAATTCAAAACCACCTTAGTCTTACTAATATTATAAAGGAGTAGAAGTATACTAAATTCCCCTTCAAGGCCTGCCAGCAAGCTATTTGCTACTTTATTTATATAATCCCACAGGAGTCTCTACACTGGCCCTGGATGGCCTCCTTCCCCCTTGTGATGGTGGGTGAGGGGATGGGAGGAAGATTGCTGGCCACCACCCAGCATTATGGCCACAACTGGGGTGGGGGGACTCCATTTGGAGTCCCCCTGCCCCCAACAATGGCTCCGTGTGGGTCATTGGGACCCATAAGGTCCCAAAAGCAAGAAACAGTGGCCCCAAGCCAGCCGCAACATGGGTGGCGGCCCCAACAGGCCGTCAAATCCCAAAACACAGGTATGACAACTTTGGCAGGCCAGCCTGGCTGGCCAAGTATGTCCAAAATGAACCTTGGGCCTGAAAATGCCCATACAAGCCCATTTTGTTGGGGTGGCCCATCCATCCCAACGGGCCTGTGATGGCCCATGTACCAAATGACTTATCCCACGTATTTTGAGGCCAGTTTCTCCAAACCTGCAACATTCACACAGGCCCATGTGTTCCATGTGGTTTTCCAATGGGCCGTAGAGGCCCATATGTTCATCCAATTTGGATTACAACTATACGTGGCACACACATAAGTTCCTTAGTACTTTAACAAAATTCAATGCCATGGGGCACCCCAGCCCAAAACTAGTCATCCCTCCTCAAGGCCTCTTCCCAGCTCTCACATATACTAGCCTCTCCTTCCTGTTGAGATAGTAAATTACTCTTCTCTTAATCTTTCATCCAGATATTCCCCACTCTATCTTTCTCATCTATTACAACCTCATCTCATAAGCTTTATCAATGCATGTTCATGTTATGGTTGATAGTTCAGGTTAAAATCTCCAGTTTATGTCCCAGTGTTGTTTCTGTTTGTTGCTCTCTGGTTTATGATTGATCTTTTATCTTGGTGTCTGACTTATGTCTCATGTTTGTCACTGTTGTGATCTGAGGCCTGTTACCAACCTGTCCATGAGCAGACTCATGTCATCAGTGTTCCTTGTTCTCCTTATCCAGATTTCTTTATTGACTCATATGAATATTCTTCTTCATCTGTTCAGACCCACTTTCATGGGTTCTCTAGTTGTTACTATTTAAACTGCTCTTTCTGATACTTGCAATCAACCACTGATTCTCATCATCTTCTCAACCGTCACACCCTGAGTTCAGTCCCTCCTGGCCTCTCCACCCAGGTTGATCTACCCTTCTCAAGCTACGGCGTCTTTCCTTATCTCTGTGATCCCAAATTCATATTCTCTTAACATAACACTTCCTTCCCAGACTCGTTCCACCAAGTAATTAGTATACTACTTCTTATTGGTCAGTCCCTTCCAATAGGTTTCATCTCATCATAAGAAATCCATCCAGCCTACCTTACTCATATCACATTTCCCTTTTCTGTTGGTCTTATAATATTCAGTCAACTTGTCCTCCTTCAAGAGCTTTACTCCTGGATTCCTCTCATCTTCTATTCCAACCATCCTTGTCATTAATTCATTCCTTATCATTTCCATCAAACCTATCACCCATCATCTTTATCCTGAGTTCTGTGAGCGGTAGTGCCTGTTCCCTCAGCCCCTTTCACACCAGGGGAAGTTGTGAAATACTTCAATCTTTCACCATGAAATTAAAGAAAAAAATTAGATATGAAAGGTGGTTTTTTTGGCTTAAAAATTTCCAATAGAGTTACAAAAAGATTTCTTATCTCAATAGGGTGAATCTCCTCATCAGCTTCTTGAGTTTTTTTGTAAAAAATGGTTATCATCCTCAATAAAACCCTTGCCCAAAGATGCCTCTTTGAAATTTGCATAAGAAATTCCATTTAATTTCTTTTGTTGATTGAATGAATTAGATGCAGCAAAATTATTCAAAAACAATTCAAGACCACAATTCTGAATATGAAGGATGAAAATCCTAAATTTTCCCAATTGAATAACTTATCTCATGCCACCTCCATTCTTTTCTGCTTGGATGGAATGTGTAGAATTGTGGAAATTCTGAATTTGGTTTTTCCTAGAAAAATATCAATTGAATTTATTTTGGAATATTTTGTGAGTATAGTTTTTTCTTGTATAAATATTTTAGGAAATTCATGCAGGTCTCATCATTGTTGGAATGAAGTAAAATAGCATTCAATCTTAAGAATTATGGGAAATTCTAACAAGCAATAAATTATGAAAGGCAATAGAGTATGTTAAAAGTTATTATTTGGGTTGGTTAATTTAATTTCAAATCCCAACCCAACAAAATCAGTTGGAATAAAATATGTATGTGGTTTAAAGAAAAAACCAGAGAAAAACTTTTACCTTCAAATTTCAAATTGGTGGTTTGAAATTTCCTGTTTGAAGTGATAAATTTAAAAATGGGGGAAAGGTCAGGAGGATAATTTTTTTAAGGCCAATGTCAAATTTGCAACCCTGTGCTTGCAAACAGGCTCAAAACTCCATGGATATGTGGTTTTCAACCCATCTGAGTTGCAAATGGTTATATTGTGGCCACTGTTGAATTTTCAACTTTGCAACCCCTATTCACTACCTAAAAGGGGTCGCGTGGCGCCACTTGCGACCAATTTTGGGTCACAAACAGCCCCTTGCTACCCTATAGTCACAAATGGCTTCTCAAAACTTAATTTGGTGTCGCAAACAGCTGTTCACTACCCGTTTGCAAAAAAGAAATTAAATCAAAATATAAAAAATTAAAAGACAAAATAATCACAAATAAAAATAAATAAAAATACATAACAATAGTAAAAATAGATAAAAATAAATAAAAATAAAAATAAATAAATAAAAATAAATAAAAATCAATAAAAATAAATAAACAGGAATAAAAGTAAATAAAAATAAATAAAAGTAAATAAAAATATATAAAAATATATAAAAGTAAATAAAAAGAAATAAATATTTTCATTTATTAAAAAAAAAAACACCAAAAAAGATCAAAAAAAGAAAAAATATGAGTACCAAAAAAGGGAAAAAATGAAAAAGGCCTGAAAATATATGAGTTAAACTTGACTAGTGCTTGAAAAAATGCGAGTAAGTTCAACTTGACTAGCCCTAAAGTAAAAGTCCCAAAAAATACATGTTCAGCTTGACTAGCCCTAAATTACAAGGGCCAAAATATACAAATTCAACTTGTGACTAGCCCTAAAGTAAAAGTGCCAAAAAATAAAAAGTTTTTTGATCATCCCTAAAGTAGCCCTAAAGTAGAGGTGAAAAAAATAACAAGTTTTTTGACCAGCCCTAAAGTAAAAAAACCAAAAAAAAGCAAGTTCAACTTGTTTTAAGCTGATCCCATCACAAGAATTAAAAATAATCCTTATGATGGGATCAGCCCAACACAAGTTGAACTGACTTACCAATAAAATCTCATTCAAAACACTCATAATAATGATTTTAACTCAAAAAACTCAAAATAATGATGTTCAAAATGTGATAACCTTTTATATTAATAGAATTACAATATCAGCATCAGAAACCAAACCCAAATCATGAAATTAATCTATAAGTTAGAACAAAACTCAATTTGATCTTTGAGGTTATCAAACCAACAAGCTGTTTTTTAGATATCATGGAATGTGCTTTGGAAACCATGGGAGGAATTGGAATCAAATCTCTCTTAAGTAAAAGCTGAACCCAATGGTTATTGTTAACAAAGCAAATGAAAATAGGATCTGATTTTTCTTTTAAACCCATTTTCATAAGTGTATAAGTACAACATGAATCCAATGAAATGAAACATATTTGTCTTCCATAAGTATCTGCTATTATTTGACCCATGTCCAAATTTGAAAGCCATTTTTATGATGCAATATTTTCATTGATGTCATTAATATCAAGTCTTTTTCTATCTTTTCAATGTCTTTAATGCCCCCGAGGATCTTAGAATAGCCGCTCTTATTTTTCCTCAATTTTTCAAGCAATTCATTTTGTAAATTAAACCATCCATTCTTGTCATACCAAAGTGATTTAGCAATTACTCTAAATCCACAATTTACATCTCCAACTGGATCCCGAACCTTACCCAAGAAATTATTTAAGTTTTCAGGTATTTGATTGAGGTAATTCACTTCCTACAAACAAAAATTAGTTAGCCACAATTCTAATCTCATTAAATGAATCAAAACTCGCCAAAGATGAGCTTTTGTTTTACTCCTCAATTCCTTCTTCTTCATTTTTCAAAAAAGGAATCTGATTCCAAAGCCACCAACCCCAATGAAATTTCAGTTTCTTTGACTGAACCATGAAATTTGGATTCTGAGCCTAAAGAAAAGTAATATAATATTAATTTCCCATCAGTTAGCCAATACCAATGAACACTTCTCAAAATAAAAGACTTGCTGTCTTTGGTATTTTTTATTCTCTTTTAATCCTATTTTCAGTCTTGTCCTCTGAACTATGATGCTCAGATGAAGAGCCTTCCTTGCACTACCAATATTGATTTCCCATCAGTTCATTAAAGCTTAAAAATTAAATTTTCTCAAAATAAAAGACCTACTGTCTTTGGTCTTTTGGGTTCCCTATTAACCATTTTTTCCCTCTTAATTTCCCTTCTCTATGTGCTCAAATTTTGGAAGTTCACAACGGTTTGCTTTCAATTTTGGTCAACTGTGGCTTGACTTTAAAACCTTTGGCTCAGGCCTTGGCTTTTCAATCAAAGCAGCTTTATTCTCAAGAGTTGACCTCAGAATCTCCAAACTAAACTATTTAAGTTGTTCCCTATACATTGAATTCCACTTTTTCAACATTTGAGATTCTTCATCAAGCTTTGCATCTGCTTCAAACTTTCAAAACCAAAATAATTATCAATTTTTTGATCCAATAATTAATCTGTCAATCCAATAATTAATCTTTAAATCCAATAATTAATCTGTCAATCCAATAATTAATCTTTCAATCTAATAATTAATCATTCAATCCAATAATTAATCTTTCAATCCAATAATTAATCTGTCAATCTAATAATTTTTTCCCTTCAAAAAACCCTACTTACTTCATTGGAAGGTTCATAGCCCAACTGAAACTGAGGATGAACATCCTCAGGCACAATGGATCCTCTTGATGCTAGTATTCCACCTATAATGTGGGAAAAAGTAAAGCCCATTGTTTTTGAAAATGAATTTGAGCACACCTTGCCATTGTGGTGGCGCTTTAACCTCTCAAATTGTTCCTTAATGAGTTTAATTGCCTCAATTGACAATTTGTAACCCAAAGGTAATAGCTCTTTTTTAAGACCTGTTCCCAACTTTATTCAAGAGTCTTTAAGTTCTGCATGGACCAATTGTATTTGACTTTCAATATTTCCCTCCAGGTGTTTCCACACATCCAAAATTTTCCCCAAAGACCCCACTAGTAATGGTTTGAAAGTGGAATGGGCCCCTTCTACCCAAGATGTAGTTATATTTCAAAAGTCTGGGTAGACACAAGTTCAAGATTTTACAAACATCTCTTTGATAGGAAAAATATTCTTTTCCATATACTCAAGTACATCATCATGGTCTTTCAAGAAACACTGTATACAAGTTTCAAAGTAAGCACTCCCAACAGAGATCAATTCCCAACAGATATCAATAGTCAATAAATTGACTTACTCTGATTTCAGCATCATTTTCTTCTGCATCCCCCTTGGTTTTAGAGGCCCAAAACTTGTACCAAAGAGTCATAAACTTTTGCCAACCTTCACTGTCATTACTGAAGCACACTTTACATTTTGCTTGTATGTTTTTAGACAAGTTCCATGTACAAAACTTTCTGGATGACTCAAGAAAACTGTGTTTTTTAGCACAGATCAGAGACTCCTCACGGTCCATCACAAAGACTTTTTGAAACCTCTTGGGATCATAAGAAAACTCCTTTAATGCTTTCAATTCCCAAATTTAAAACTCATATTTTTCTTTTGTTATAAAAAAAAGCCTTATAAAAGTATTTTTGTTAGCAGTCATTGCTACAACATGCAATAGAGGGATGTTTTACCTATTTGTTTTATAAGTACAATCCAAGAAATCAAGGTGATGTAATTTTTTGCATAGCTTTATATCCTCAGGATGATCCAAGAATAAGGCCTCTAAGTGACCCTCTCAACCAGATTTGGACCTGGAAACCCACTGGGATTCCTGCAGCATTCCCAACAGAACCTCCATAGCACTTTCCCCCTCCAGTTTAGAAAGCTTTACCTTTTCCTTAGTGTTATAGATTGTTCTATCATCAATGTATTCTCCACCATCAATCTTGCTCAATTTCCTTTTGATTTGAATTGTATTGAGCCCATCTTTCATGTCTTCCCTAATTAAAGGTAATGCTTGACCTGATATTCTCCTCAGTTGAGGATGCACTGAAGTACTTTATGATGGTTGATGATTGTGTAGGCCATTTCTTATTGAGAGATTCCACCTGGGATCTTCTACTTTCCTACTTGCATGGATCATGAATAAACACCCAACCTTGCTGGTGTGAGTTTCCCTTTGACATTTGGTGAGGCATGACCCTTCAAAAACCCCATATCTGTCACATGCTAGATTCACTTATTTATCCTTCCTTGATTTGAAAGTTTTCAATGCGTAGCCATGCATGGCTGACCATTTTTGAAAATAAATCTTGGCTTCTTTCCTACTAGAAAAGGTTCTCACAGGAGGAGGGTCAAGTGGGTCTGGCACCCCTTATTTACAATAATATTTGTCAAGCCAAATCTTTGCTAGTCCAATGATATATGAAATGTCACCCACCACCTTTAATCAATTCATTGTGTGATGGAAAATCTTTTTCCTGTTTTTAAGAAACATCTTGTTCCTCAATTTTAACTCTAGATGAGGATGCAATTGGGGCTTTCAATGTTTTTTTCCAACTCCCAACCCAAATCCCTAGATTCCACTAAAACTTTGTTAAGTAAACTTTTAATTAAGTCCTGAAAATTTGGAGGTAGGCTATAACGCCAAAGAGAGATGAATGGGAAATGATGAGGCTACAAAGAGCCAAAGGGGATGATTTAATACTTGTAAATTCAAGTGGAACTGATCTGAAGAGGAGGAAGGGACACTCCGGTTTAGTTTTCTGGTAATAAGATGGTTTTCATTCATGGTCCCAAGGAAGGACCATCATTTAAGGAAAACTAGAGAACCCCCAAAGGGGCCTAAGGCAGCAGGGTTAAAGAAAACTAGAGAGCCCCCAGAGGTTCCTGAGACACAAATAATAGGATAATAAAAATAGTAAAATGAAAATACTGATCTGAAAAGGAGGAAGGGACACACTGGTTTAGTTTTCTGGTAATCAGATGGTTTTCATTCATGGTCCCAAGGAAGGACCATTATTTAAGGACAACTAGAGAACCCCAAAAGGGGCCTAAGGCAGAAGGTTTAAAAAAAACTAGAGAGCGCCCAGAGGGTCCTGAGACATGAATAATAGGATAATGAAAATAGTAACATGAAAATAAAGCTGACTTAATTTGTCAGTTACAAGATATGAACAGAAAAAGACAAAAAGTCCTTTAATGTAGCCTTGTTTAATCTGGGAGGGCTTGGGCTTTCCACTGTTCCCACAAACAAAAATTCAATGTCAACAGCAATTTAGCATTCCACACAATTTTCAAACAAACAACTCCAAAAGTTAGCTCACTTTTGGGTTAAAAAAAATTAATTTATCAAACAGGCATGTGGTGTGTGTGTGCAAGTTTTGTGTCAAGAGATTTTGCCAATAGGAAGAGTGTTTTATTCCCAAGTTTCTTTTTGTAGTCCAATAATAGTCCCACATAGCATGCCACATCCCCAAATTTTGGTTGACGCCACTCAAGTGTGGTCCAGGGGTTCCTAGGTACCCCAACTCCCCCCTCAAATGTCCTGTGTGGGGCCATTTTGCCCTAAATTGGCCTGGAAAACAGGTGTTAGCCTGTTTGCAACCCCCGGGGGGTTGCACCTGTCAGAACCAACCTGGATCACGCTTTGTTGGGGCCTGATCTGGCGTTTGCAATCAAGTATGTTCATGAAAGGCCATTCACAATGGTTTGCAACAAATTTAACATTGGCCTTATATTATGTACATATATATATTTTAAAAAACTTTTTTTTAATTTTTTTATCTATTATTTCTTTCTTTGATTTTAATAAAAAAATAAAAATAAAAAAACAAATTAAATATAAATTAATCAATTAAATTAAAAATATAAATATAAATAAATATAAATATAAATAAATATAAATAAATATAAATAAATATAAATAAATATAAATAAATATAAATAAATATAAATAAATATAAATAAATATAAATAAATATAAATAAATATAAATAAATATAAATAAATATAAATAAATATAAATAAATATAAATAAATATAAATAAATATAAATAAATATAAATAAATATAAATAAATATAAATAAATATAAATAAATATAAATAAATATAAATAAATATAAATAAATATAAATAAATATAAATAAATATAAATAAATAAACTGAAATAAATATATAAGTAAAAAATAAATTAATTAATTAAATTCAAAATATAAATATAAATATAAATAAATAGGTTGTATCAAAGTTAGCAAACCCGCCATTAGAAACCCACCATTTTTGATGGTGGGCTTCTGAAATATGAATACCCCCTAACTGGTGTATTTCAAAATGGTGGGTTTCATGAAAATGGCGGATTTCAAAGATCAAACCCTCCATTAAACCCACCATTTGTGCATCATAATCCATCCACCATCCATCACATCTAAAAAACCCATCCACATCAGCAAATCCATACCAGTTGCATCTCCATTGCATCAAACACATCTTCTCTCCATTGCTTCACATCTCTATTGATTTTCACATCTACATCTTCACACCAATTGTATCATCATCTCATCACCCCAAATCACATCACCATCTTTCTCAACATTTCCAATCAAACTTCCCGCAAGCAAGTTGAAAACACAAAAAATCTGACTGAAATTTTGCTATTGTTTGACTCCCATTCAGACTCTGATTCAGACTCCAATTTGAAATCAACTTGGTTAGCTTTGAATTCTCTGTTGGAAAAGAAATACATGGTTCCAAGAATACACACTCTCCACAACCCCATGTATGAAAGGCAAAAGCTTCATCTCATCCCCAACTCAAGCTTCCAGAAACTATTCCAAACTTTTTTGCCTTCATTCATGAAACTTTTGGAGATTATTGAGGACCACCACATCTTCCAGAACAATTCTTGGAATTCTCAACGCAATCCAGCCATCAAACTTGCTGTTGCTCTTTGTATATTGGGATCAAATGGAAATGGAGAAGCAATCCATCAATTGGAAAATATATTCTCAGTCAGTTATGGAAGCATTGACTTATACACCAAAAGAGTCATGATTTCTATCCTATCTTTCCATTTCTCAGTCCTTTCTTGGCCAACCAAAGAAAAACGCAAGGAGATATCTCAATTAATGGAGACCAAAGGATTTCCTGGTTGCCTTGGTTTTGTTGATGAAACCACCATCCCCTTGAGTCAAAAACGCAAGCTAGATGGAAAACACTATTTTGATTGCAAAAAAGGCAACTGATTCATTTCTTTCCCAATTACTCTGATAACACCTTTGATCATACCACTGACCAAATATGTTTCATCTTTTTGTTTAGATACTCCGTGGCCCTACAACTTGTTTGTGATAAAAACAAGAAGTTCATATCCCTCCATGCTGGCCTTCCATGTTCTTGTCATGATTCATATGTTTTCAATTGGATGTGAATTGCCCAACAACCAGGGAACTACTTTAACCAACATCAATACCTTCTGGCCCATTCAGCTTATGCTAGTTCCAAATATGTGGTTCCAGCATACCAGAACATTTCATCTAACAATCAAGGAAAGAATTGATGGAGATGAAGAGGACAAGGGCCAGGGAGGAAGAATCAGTAAGAGGGATTGAGGAGGAGGATTCATCAAACCATTTATGGGATGATAATCACCAGCAGCATCACCAGGTCTGTACCCTCCAGCTCTTCTCTCCTCTTGAAATAATAGACCACACACACACAACCAATCAGCTAGACTAGATCTCAGAAAACTGACCATAATACACCACTAATTGTGGTGCTTAACCCTACAATGGACTCCACAGATACTTCAGTCTGATGCTGGTACAACTGCTCAAACCACCCAACAATCAAATTCCAACGGCCCATCCCCCATCTCATCAACCTATCCACAACAATCCAACAATCCATCCCCCTGCTCTCATCAGCCCCTTCAGAATCCATCTTGACTCCTGACACAATGTCCCATGATGATCCTCCTCCTCCTCATTTATCTCTATCAGATCTCCATCATCCATTGTCACCCATTGAGTCAATCAACAAACACCTCATGTCATCCAATGCTTGTCTCAGTCCTACCCTCTCCCCAGTGGGACTTTATGTAAAAATAAAAAGAGCTTGAGCTCTAGTGAGAAGAAAGGATTAAAGAATGAGTGAAAGGAGCTTATAACGTCAAGCGTAACGGACCTGAGGACAGGAGGAAAAGGACAATCCAGTTGATGTGTTGGCTGAACAGATACTTAATTCCACTTGAGAGCAGTCATTTTTATATAGACTAAATACAAATCAGGCTGACAAGTGGTTGAGTACAAAATGAAGAAGGTAAAATCAACATAAGAAATTTAAGTGACATGGTAAGTGAAATGCTATGACTAAATAGTCTGATAGCTATGACTAAACTGTCTGATGATCACAATACTACAACACAGCCTAGTTACATTTTACCCATTGTTTTAGTACTTTGAGGTTGACAACAATAACTTCAAATCAATCCAATCAATTTTACTTTAAACTCCAGTGAAATTCAAATATATGAAACTCAAATTCTAACACTTTAGGCCAATCATATCTATCAATCTCAGATGTTGTTCTCCCAATTCTGGATTTGATCAATCCTCATCAAGTCACTCAACCTTGAGATGAAGTTACTTGATTTGATTCAGAGAAACTCTAGATCTAAACCAATGGACAGCTTGATGATCTACTCCTCCTGGCTAGGATCCCATCAATTCTTCATACTCACCTTACCGCTCATCCTTTGGATTGTTGACCATTTTTTTGGTTGATCTCAAGTCTATACCCTTGCCATGTTGGTTTACTTCACCAGTACTCTGAAGGATTTGCTCTGCATTCTGCGTTGCTATTCACCCCCAATTGATCAATTGAGTATCAGTAATCATGCTGCTGAGTATGGCTTACCCTCAACCCACTCTGAAACATCCATCTCCACCATCTTACTCTTCCTCCAATCCATCCTTTGCATCCAATCCTCCTTCCATCAGATAGGCCTCTTGGTCCCTCTTTCACTCTAAGGCATTGTATTGGTCTTTGGGAGAGTATACTGTGGTATGTATTTGATTCAAGACGTCCTTGGTGGCTCTATCATTGGCGCTCTATCCTGGTCAATCCATCATGCATTTTCCAAACCCATCAAGAGATGGTTAACAAATCCCCAATTGGGTTTAAATGGATTGCCAGTCCCAATGATCCTGATCATCCTCACCGCTGTACATCCGCAGCTGGTAGAAGATTGTCCCTGATTTGAGGATATTACAGCATTTGTTTCCATCTTTGTGGGCTTCATGATTTTTCATTGATTTGCTAACAATCTCATCCTTGATCAACTCAACAACCCACAATCTGCACTCAGATTTCCTCAGGAAATCATCAAGGTCATCTTGGGTTTGATGGTCATCTTTGGTTGGAGTTTGATCATGAAAAAATCACTCTTTCAGCTTCTGCCACCCCTCTTCAGAGTTTTCACCCCCTGTCTAGACCTTCCAAGGAGGAATCATCTACCCACCAAAGACTACCATCATTATTGAAACAAATCACAAGATCATCATTGTTGGACTGGTCTGGGGGCTATGTTGATCCCATTGGTAGTCCACCTACCCAAGATCCCCAGTAATCCACTCAGGATCCAATCCTGCCCATCTCACAATCTGTTGAAAAACTTGAAGCATACTATCAATCATCATCAAGATCCCCTCAATCATCATCTACGCAACGCCCTTCATCCAGCCCTACAGAACCAAAGCTTAGATCACCAAGAATTTGATCCTCTACCCAGCCTTCCCAAGCAACCCTATCTGTCCCCTAAGCAACCTAGCTCATCCTCATTATCTCCCACAAGCTTGCACAGTAGTCAGATTGGCTTGGTTGACAAACAATACAACATTGAAATCTTGAAGAGATTTATTGTTTATAGTGGGATTGGTTTATTATCCAGGTCTTTTGACTAATTTTAATTTTTTTTGATAACTTTGCTTGTCAGTGTGTTGCATGGGTCACTCATGCCAATTTTTATGGGGGGGATTCAGCTTCTGGTGTCCCTGTGTTCAAGTCCAGGTTTTGTTTCTTTTTTTTTTATTCAATCATTTTTCACCAATGATTTCTATTGGACTGACTTTTTTTTTTGGAAAAAATTGGACCACTTTTGGGGAATATCCAATTCTTCTCCCACCCCCCTCAAAATTTGACAAAAACAATCAAATCCCGCCTTGTTCCTCACCCCAATCTAAGTATAGGATTGGGAGGGAGCAAGATGGAAGGAGATTGATTGAAGAGCACACAGAGAGGTGGGAAGAGTAGGTCTCCTTTCCAGAAGAGGCTTCAATCTCAGGATTCAGAAATTCCTTTGAAAGTTAGTGAGGAAGGTATCAATGAAAAGGTGGTCTTGTCTGGTTGTAAACCACATCCTTTGTATCTTTAACCTTCAATTGTTGCCAAAAAGACACAGAATAGTCAAAAACCCACCCAGGAAGAGTTTGAGCAAGCAAAAAAAAAAACAACAATACAGTTTTATTTCTACCACCATGGAAAATTAATTGTCCTCAATTGATCTGAACACCAAGCCCTGGTTGCAATAATTGAATTTGTGCCCTTAGATAAACTCTCAGAACAAGATAGGAAGGACATCAACTTTGTCACCACTTTCCTTCATGGTTCAAAAACATTTGTCAACCCAGTTGGTCCTTCAAGATCTTGGGGTGGTGTATTTCAGCTTGCTACTATTGCAGAGCAAGCTAAAAAAGTAACAAAAATAACATAAAAATAGTAATAATACAATTAACCTAAGAAGGAGTAGGAAAACCATAAATATTATTACAGAAATGGGTTCTCCACCCAAAATTAGGTAGGGTCACTCAATGACCCCACTGTTGAAATGAAATGAAATCCCATTAAAATTAATCTCTAACCACAATCCTCTTCCGTGCACCCAATGCGCACATGTCTCAGTTCATCTCATCCGCGCAATGGCGCCCGCTCACCTGCAATAATCATCCGCGCAATGGCGCGCATAAGCGCGCGCATCCTATCTCCTCTATTCTCACCTTGCTTCTTGACTCTTACCACCTTGACCACAGACCTCATCATTTTCCCTTCCGCTTCCTCCACCCACTCTCCTCTTTGCTTCCGCCTCCTTCTCTTCATTGCTTCCGCCTCCTTCACCCACTTCCATCATTGCTTCCGCCTCCTTCACCCACTTCCGTCATCGCTTCCGCTATCCATCTCACCCACTTCCACGCTTGCTTCCACCATCCATCTCAGCTTCCGCCTCGCTCACCGCTTCACCCACTTAGTCAAACCCTCACCCCATCTTGTCATCAATACTCACCTCCATCGAAACTCATCATTCTCTTCTCCTCAATAAGTTCAATACAATAACCCCCTCAACATCATCACTTTGTCAAACCAACACTCACCACTCAACATTGAGGTATTTCCTTTCTTTAGTGTTCATATGTGAGGTTGTCTCTATGCTGATCCTTACACTGGCTTTGAATCTCACTCACGTACTTATCTCCAAAACATGTTAGATCCAGTCCTTTCTTTTATTTTCTTTTATTCTATTTTCTTTTGTTACCAACCTGAGCGCCCAATCCTTTTGTGCCCGCCTAGAGTGAGAATCATTCTTTATTTTCTTCATTCTCCTTTTCATTCCTTGTTTCCTTCCTAAGGCTCTTGTTTATTCAATTGCGCTTAGTCTGTTGGTTCAGGAATCAAAAAATATTCAACTCTTTACGGTTAAAAGCCGAATAGCAACAAACACACCAACGAGTCAAACCAACCATGTCTCAATCACCTGGACCAACAGATCTCAATTCCTCCCTCCTGAAGACACTCACGGATTCCATTCCCACCCTAACCAAATCCAACTTCTCGCTGTGGCGCTCTAAACTTATGACCATCTTCGCCTTGAAGGGAGTCGCACAATGGCTTCAATCACCTGAACCTGAGAAATGCCCTCCAGACGTTAACCTTGAACTGGTAGGATATATTCTAGCTAAGCTCGACACCAGGACGTATATCAACTGCATCAAGGATAATCATCTCACAAACGGAATTGAACTCTGGAAATTGATAAATGAATTTTATGCTTCCTCCCAGACCTCAAACCGCTCTTGAGTATTCTTTAATTTCCTCAAGCTTCAATTTGACCCAAAACACGTTGATAAGTTCATAACCGATGTGAAATCCTGTCTAATTCAAATTTCAGAAATCGGAATTCGAATGGACGAAGACATAGTTGCATATCTAATCCTGTACAAGTTTCCACCACAGCTAGAACATCTCAAGAAAACCATAACTCACTCTCTTGGCGAATCTAAAATCAACGGTGACTTAGTGCTTTGTCATCTGAATCAAATCAAGAACGAGATTGCAGCTGGTACTTACGCATTGGCAATGCTGAATACTGGAGTCAAACAAGAGTTAGTTAAGTGCAGAGCCACCTGGCATAACCCACAATCTGCTCATCCAAAGAACTCGTGCTGGTGGCTGTATCCGCACCTTCGACCAAACAACAACAACAACAACTCAAAACACAACGAGAACAAATCAGCCTCTGCCAATCTATCCTGTACTTCTTACAACTTTTCTATGTCAAATTCCAAACTGCTCACCAAACACTCAATCATCCTTGATTCTGGAGCATCCCAATCAATGTTCAACTCCCCCAATTTTTTTTGATGACCTTACTGAAGACCACACCAACATCCAGACTGGGAAGGAAAATACCTCTCTTAATTCTGAAGGTATTGGCACCGCAAAGCTCTTGTCCGAAAATTTTAACTTCTTACTTAGCCAATCCCTGTGAGTTCCTCAGCTAGCGGTAAATCTGGTGTCCTTGGGCCAACTCTTGAACAAAGGCTGCTTGCTCCACTTATCCGGTCAGCATGACTTTGTTGTAAAGTTCAAGCATCAATTGATCCTTACCGGCTCCATTGAAGACAATCTCTTGGTAATCAGAGATCTTGCTCTTCCTCAGTCTGAATCGTCTCACGTCTTTCTCACCCTCACAACCCTCCACAAACGCTTTGGACATCCTCACCTTGATCAAACTAAGCTACTTTCGAAATATTTTCCAAAATTGAGATGGAAAGAACTCTCATGCAAATCATGCGCCTTGGGAAAGATTCATCACTCATCCTTCAAAAGCCATATCTCCAACTGCTCAAAACCTTTTGTTTGTCTTCACGCCAATGTCTGCGGACCAATAAATCCCATCTCCCAGACTGGCAACAAATATTTCTTGCTGCTCACTGATGAATTCTCCCGCTTTAAAACCTGTCTCCCCATCAGACTCAAATCGGATGTGACCAATGAGTTAATCAAATTCATCAAGACTCACTCTAATCAATTTGGATATCAACTCAAATCTCTTCACTCCGAAAATGGCGGAGAATTTGTTAACTCAAAACTCTCCAGCTTTCTCACTGATTCTGGCATTATACACACCACATCTGAACCTTACCTCCACAACATAACCCCATCGCCAAGCAAGGAAACCGAACCATTGTTGAAGCGGCCAGAACCACCATCATCGACATGGCCATCCCGATGGAACTTTGGGATCAAGTTTTAATTGGATGTTGCGAGATTCTGAATCTGTTGCCAGCCAAAGAGTCAAAATTGAGCGCCTCAGAGATGTGGAATGGTCATCAACCCAAACTCAACCTAATTCAAACCTTGGGATCCAAAACCATAGTCCTGAATCTCCGCCACAATCTTGGAAAATTTGAAAAGAAAGGCTGGGAAGGAATTCTTGTAGGTCATGACCTACAGTTTAACTCCTACCGAGTTTATATTCCAGAGCTTGGCGAGACTGTTCGCTCGAAACATGTTAAAATTTTTGAAAACATAAAACTAACTGAATCTTCTCCTTCACTCAAATATCCCTTTGAAACTCTTCTCCATGCCAATTCTGACCTATTGGACACGCTATCCTTGATCCATCATGAAAAGACCATTCATCCCCCTCCTAACTCAACTGATCCAACTCCTCCTGAATCAACTCAATCCTCCAAGCCTAATTCCGACTCCGACACTTCTGAAGAATCGCTTCCATCCAATAAATCTTCCACCAACGGTTCTGATGATGAGAACTTAGTCAACCAACTCGCTCCTCCTCCATCCCGAACTCTCAGAGATTGCTCATCCCTTCAAAAGCCTCAACGCTATGGATTTCTCTCCAGAACCATCCCTCAAAACTACAAAGAGGCAAAGTGTTCACCGGACTTTCATAATTGGTCCAAGGGAATGAAGTCTGAGCTTGATGGAATCAAATCTATGGGAGTTTGGACTGGCTGTCACTCGCTTCCAGAAGGAAAGAAAGCTCTGTTGACCCTGTGGGTTTATCAACTCAAAACCAATCCTGACGACGATGGCATCATCTTCAAGGCCAGGTTGTGTGTGCAAGGTTTTTGACAGCTAGAATTCATAGACTATGGCGAAACCTAAGCACCTACCGGTCAGATTACCACGCTCCAAACTCTTCTGGTTTACGCCTTCCATCACAAACTGCCAATTGTTCAAATGGACATCAAGTCATCATTCCTACATGCCAAGCTCGATGAAGACATTTTCATCAAAACTCCTCCCGGATATGACACGACTTTCCCTTATCTCAAATTGAACAAGGCCTTGTACGGACTGAAACAGGCTCCTAAAAGCTGGTTTGACACACTAAAACGCTGGATTCTCGACCAAAATTTCACCACCTCCTCCGCCGATTCCTGCTTATTCATAAACCGATCTGCTCAAATTTTTATTTTTTGCTATGTTGACGACTTGGTCATCATTGGTGAATCTCAGGAAGTCCGAAAGCAATTAAAGGCCAAATTCTCCATTTCCCACGAAGGCCCCCTTTCCAAGATCCTCGGCAACTACATTGTTGAATCATCACACGGACCCTGTCTGCACCAACCCGACCACATTAACTCAGCACTGACCAAGCTTGGACTACTGGAATCCCAACCAATTAATACTCCACTGACCCCTGGATTAGTACTCCATCCTGCGACCGATTCTGACACTGCTGCCTTCTCCAATCTCAACATCAACTATTGCTCATCAACTGGGTTCCTCAACTTCATAGCGACTCGAACTTGACCCAATCTTTCCTACACTGTCTCCTCTCTTTCTTGATTCAATGCAAAGCCTGGTCTCTCCCATTGGACGGAATCAAAACACGCTTGGCAATACGTAAAAACCACTCGTGATCTGGCCCTCCGCCTCAAGAAAAACTTGTTCAATCTTGATCTTGAGACTTGGAGCGATTCCGATGGCGGCAACGATCCCATTTCACGAAGGAGCCATACTGGTTACTTAGTTCTGCTCTATGGCTGCGCCTTCTTGTGGCACAGCAAATTGCAACCTACCGTCTTGTTGTCCTCCACAGAACGAGAGCTCAAATCATTAGTTCTGGCGACTCAAGAGAAGATTTGGATCTTAAATCTAATAAAAAAATTAAATCCAAACATATCCCTCCCTCACGGATCATACATTGACAAAAAAGCCTTGAATGATCTGATCAATTTTGAATCTCATCACAACGCCCTCAAGCATGTAGATATTCAAATCAAATGGCTTAGAGAACAAAAGGAAGCCAAACTTCTGATTACCAACCTTGTCCCTTCCAAATCTATGCTAGCAGACCCACTGACAAAGTCGGCCATAAGACCCTCCATCAAAACGCTCACCTCAACTATTCTTCAACCTCTCATCTGAACACGGCGGCGTGTTGAAATGAAATGAAATCCCATTAAAATTAATCTCTAACCACGATCCTCTTCCGTGCACCCAATGCACACATGTCTCAGTTCATCTCATCCGCGCAATGGCACCCGCTCACCTGCAATAATCATCCGCGCAACAGCGCGCATAAGCGCGCGCATCCTATCTCCTCTATTCTCACCTCGCTTCTCGACTCTTACCACCTCGACCACAGACCTCATCATTTTCCCTTCCGCTTCCTCCACCCACTCTCCTCTTCGCTTCCGCCTCCTTCTCTTCATCACTTCCGCCTCCTTCACTCACTTCCGTCATTGCTTCCGCCTCCTTCACCCACTTCCGTCATTGCTTCCGCTATCCATCTCACCCACTTCCACGCTTGCTTCCGTCATCCATCTCAGCTTCCGCCTCGCTCACCGCTTCACCCACTTAGTCAAACCCTCACCCCATCTCATCATCAATACTCACCTCCGTCGAAACTCATCATTCTCTTCTCCTCAATAAGTTCAATACAATAACCTCCTCAACATCATCACTTTGTCAAACCAACGCTCACCACTCAACATTGAGGTATTTCCTTTCTTTAGTGTTCATATGTGAGGTTGTCTCTATGCTGATCCTTACACTGGCTTCGAATATCACTCACGTACTTATCTCCAACACATGTCAGATCCAGTCCTTTCTTTTATTTTATTTTCTTTTATTTTCTTTTGTTACCAACCTGAGCGCCCAATCCTTTTGTGCCCGCCTAGAGTGAGAATCATTCTTTATTTTCTTCATTCTCCTTTTCATTCCTTGTTTCCTTCCTAAGGCTCTTGTTTATTCAATCGCGCTTAGTCTGTTGGTTCAGGAATCAAAAAATATTCAACTCTTTACCCACCCTTGAAATCCAACTCCTTATATTTTTAAATAATGAAGTAAAGAAAAACCAAAACACTACGGCTCCATTATTGAGATTTTTGGCCAATTAAATATTTCACACACATTATCACGTATAGGTTTCACACCTAACATTCAGTCAGAATTGAGGTGTTGTGTATATTTTAGGAGTTACAGGCGGAAATGTGTTTTGTCACAATTCCCCCACACAGCCGCGGCAGCCAATGCACCCGCGCGCGGCTGAGATACAGCCCTGTCACTCCGTCGAGGTTGTGTACGCAGCCCTGGGCCTCTGACTAGTACGCAGCCGCGGGACTACGGGTTGACAGAGTGACAGGCGGCTTGCGAGGCTCAGGTACTGCGTAAACATGCTACAACCTACCCGGGAACATTCTACATATGTAATGAATGTTCCTGTGGATAGTAGACAGTCTAAAAATACACAATATTATATAAAAATACATAAATAATCCTTATACGTACTTTTTATTTAATATAATTCAAAGTACTAAGAATGTCGAAAATAAGACAATGACAACTTCTAAAAACATATTAAAATACTTGAATATTCTTTTATGAGAATTACTAGACAATGACAAATTCTGAAAACATATTAAAATACTTTAATATACTTTTATGAAAATTAATAGACATCAACATCTTTGTGACATACTAACAAAACTAATGATGTAAAAATATTACATGAATTCACATGACTTATATTTTTAAGTAATTATCTTAGTAAATCAACTGGAACTCGAAAATAAGGAGTAAAATCAATATTATGACTTTTACTCCAGTTATACAATACATCATGAGAACTTACCTGACATCAAGATGTCCGTAGAAATGTCTATTTGTATAATTCTTATATTACTGGGAACATTTACTAAGGATAATTAATTAAAAAATACATAAATAGGGCAGATTAGTGTTATTCATAACTCCTAATGTCTATTATAAAGTGGAATAATTCCCATTCCCTGAGGAATTAGATGCTACCCGTGCTATAGCACCAAGGAAAAATAACAGGCTACCCCTGGTTACCCTGCTAGCCTTAGTTTCCGTCCCTTTGAGCACCTACAACCCTCAGAAGGACAATATTGGGACTCCAAAAGCTATAAATAAAGAGCTCTTTTGAGGATATTGATGGGCAGAGACCCAGTTATATTCATATCCAGACACTGTTCCAAGGTAATCAAGTACTTATAAGAGATAAGTAAGCACTTTATGGCAATGTCTGATCAGTAATATCCGTCCTCAACCTCTTTTTATCAATTAAAACTGCTGAACAATCTTATAACCCCAGTATACAGTTTTAACCCATCAGTAAACGTCTCAAACAGATACCCAAAGGATTATATAATATACCAGTAAGTTTTATTATCCTTTCTCTGTCGTGGTAGCTTGGCTAAAAGGCCCTGCCACTCCACTGTGTATTTTATATACATATTGTCTTTGGGTAAAATATTCTTTAAACTAAAGAACCCAAAGTAACCAGAACTACGTGTTTTCATACTGAAATCCCTGAAGAGAGGTGTTAAAGATCCCCAATATAATTGTGGCCCCTCTATAAATATTTAATAATCAATTTATTGATATTGATTTAAAACAATAAACAATAACCAAACCACTTAACCTTGCAATAAGCTTAATACAAATATTTTACAGATTTTTGCTGCATTTATTAAATAATATATTTATTATTTACTCTATCACCTCTGGTAGCTAAAGGATAGAAAGGGTCTTGGCATCCAGGAGGCTTACAGTGTACCTTTCCTGCTGTGGACACAGCAACCCATACCATAATGGCCATGTCACTTCAAATTAATAAAACAACTAGAAAAAATTTTAGGTACTTGAATAATGGCCAAATTTACTCTAGAAAAAAAACTAAAAACAAAAAAGATCTGTATGTTGGTGGGTTTAAGGATATTCTCAAACTTTGTAATCAAAAATTTTTTTTTTCTTTCACCCATGCAAATATATTTACAAGCCCAGCATTCAAGTTATCTGCTGTATTTCATCTACTGTTCTACTGCTACCAATGCAAGCCAAGGCTACTGACACCTTATCCTTTTTTTTGGTTGCAAGTTGTTCCCTGTCCTTTTCCAGTTTTGCTTGCTGTTGATCCTTCTCCTTTTCTCTTTTTGAAACTCTAACTAAGCCTGTTTCAACTTCCACTCAGCATCTCATTTTTGTTGATGAGCCAAACTCTTGTATATCTGCTTTTGAACATCCATGGCCAGTTGAAAATCCCACTTTTTCTTTTCAAACTCAAGTTTTTTGGATTCAATTTGTGATTTGACTTTTTTTTGCATGGGAAAAGCAATGAGCATGATTTTGAAAGAAAGGATATTCAACCAATGGACTTGCATGAATCTTGCTTCTCCATGATTTCTTCAAAGCCCAAAAAGCAGGAAGTGCTTCTCCTCTTTTGATTAATTTTGGGGTTGATATTGATGGAATTGGAGGCCATTTGCTTACCCTTCGCAGAGAATTTTTGAGTCTGGAAGTTGTCACTTGTGTTCAAAGGCAATGTGGGAGGCCCCATTGGCTTGAGTTTTTGGCCATTCAGGAATGGATGAGCCTGTTTTTTTACAATCTATATCAGTCAGGATTTACCAGACAGAAGAGAAAAGAGCTTGGTTCCTTACTTGAACCAATGTTGAGGGTAATGGAGACTGAGGAGTATCTTGTTCCGCATCAGCAAGGTTGATGAGATCTGCTAACCCAGGAATAGAGAAATCCAAAGAAGGAGGGTTGGGTTCCAAGGTATGGTTAGACACATCAATCAACACGGAATTAGACGTCATTGGAGCTGATTGCCTTTGAATATCCTCCTTGGCATTGTATTTGGGCCACTCATAGGTTTCTTTTGGATCACCATTGCTAGGCTGAGCATCCCCAGCCAAGTCCTCAGCATCAACTGAATCAGATTGTTGGGCATCAAAAGCCGCTAGGGGGGTGATGTTGGCCTTATTTCCAGAGATTTCATCCATTTGAATATAAAAAGGACAAATGGAGTCCAAATTATCAACCACCAAGTTGATTTTCTTGGCTTTGTCAGAGGTGGTGATACCAAAGCCGGTGGAGATTGACATGGAGTGGGCCTTTTTTTACTTTGCTAGATAATTCTTGAATCTCTCCCTCATCTGTTTGGATGACAAATCAAGCCTACTTTTTGTTTTTTTCTTGAGTTCATTGGCCATCAGGAGATAACCATTGACCTTAGAGGATGGAGTTTGGCCAACACGTTTTTCATTGTCCGATCCAAGGCAGGAATCATAGTTGGAGGGAATTTTGAGCCAGTTGACCAGGATGATGTGATCAGCTCTCTTGAGCTGACTTGATCAGTTGAAAGCTTATGGGGGAGGATTTTTTTTGTGGATTTCCTTGGCAATGTTTGCTTTGGTGTGTTGGACTTTTGTGTGTACTTGCTTGTGGGGGGAGGTTTTCTGAGGGGCCATTTGGAAAGAGTAAGGCCAATAAGGTGATGAGAGGGATAAAGTGAAAAGAAAGATAAAGTGATGAGAGATATGAAGTGATGAGAGCAATAAAGTGACAAGAGCAATAAAAAAATGATTGGATTCTTTGGATGAGGTTGGAGGTACAAGTTCTTGTTTGAGGTAGAGTGATGAGAGCAATGAAGCAATGAGAGCAATGAAGCAATGAGAGCAATGAAGCAATGAGAGCAATGAAGAAATGAGAGCAATGAAGCAATTAGAGGGATAAAGTGGTGAGTGATCAAGTGATGAGGGTGATAAATTGATGAGATTGATGATGAGAGTGATAAAGTGATGAGAGTGGTGAATCTTTTTATGATGAGGCTGGAGGTAAGAAAATTTGCAATGAGGTTGGAGGTAGAAGGAGGTGGGAAGCCAGGGGTGGATGATGTGGAAAGGTGGCGAAAGCCTTTGAAAACTTTATTTGAAAAAAACCACTTATTTCATGTTAACTTTGAAACGTCTGATGTGAAATAAGTGGTTTTTTATTGATTTTTAATTGCGGGTTTGAAATGGCGTATTTGGGTTGAAACCTTCCATTAAAAAATGGTGGTTTTGGTTAAATTTGATACGCCCTAATATAAATAAATAAATTGAAATGAAATGAAATAAATAAAACAATAAATAAATATATAAAGAATGAATTCATTAATTAAATCAAAAATAAAGATATAAAACAATATTTATTTCATAAATATATTCTATAAATTGTTATTTATTATTATTTTTTTCCATTCAAAACCCAAAATGGGTTGCGTGGTGCGGTTTGCGACCCATTGTGGGTTGTGAATGGCTGTTTGCGACCCATTTTGGGTTGCAAATTGGGCCACAAAACCCCTTTTAGGTAGTGAATGGGGGTTGCAAGGTGGCAAATTTAACATTGCCCTTTTTTATGGATAACTCAAATTTACCAATTGATAGATTATAATTGAAGGTTGAAATAATTCATTAATTCATTAATTTGAAAAAATGGGAAGATGATAAAAACAGTCAAAAGAAGTTTTATATTTAAAAGGAAGTGCCCCCTTTTGGTTTGTAGAGTAAAACTAGAATATCTTTTTCCTAAATTGAGGGATTGTATTGAAAATTATATATAAGATGGAAAATTGGAAGGTTCCTGAATGAAATGAAATTAATTTTTGGATGTTTTTAGTTAATTTGAGTGAAATGATCAATTTGAGTTGAAAATTGAATTTTGATTATTTTAAAGATGAATAAATAATGGGTGATGTTAAATTCATGGCTCCAACCATGTGGTAGTTGTGTAGGGCCCTACACGGCTCAAATGAGCTTTGGGGGCCCATAGACAACTACAAAGGGCTGTTTCAAACACCCAAAACCCCCAGGGGGTTGTGTAGGAGCCGTTTACCCCCCCCCCCCCAACATGGAAACTTTAAGTCGTGTACCCCCGTACACGGCTCAAAAACGCCTTTTTTGGGGGTGCACAACCCCCGGAATTTGTGCCATAATTTTGGGCACCCCCTGGAACAAACTTGGGTTCCTTCAACCCAAATTTGGGATCAACGCATGCTTTGTGTGAATTTTGTTCCACACCTAGCAATTCCAAATTGACTTTAAAGTGAAACCAAAGTGAAAGCTGAAATCATATAAAAATCTGCAAACAATTCTTTCTCAACTCCAAAGTGAGCAAACTTTGTTTTTTCAATTGAAAGTTGGATTGAATACTGAAGTATACCATTGCATTGTTTTGCATGGGAACAGTGGCAATCCCTCCTTCTTCTGACCTGGCTGCGTGGAAGGTCTACATTGATAGTGCCATCAACAAAGCTTTGGAAAAAGAAAAAAGGATTTGGGTAATGAAACATTGGAAGCAGAAATTGCATCCTCATCAAGGGTGAAAATTGAGGAACAAAATGTTTCACAGTGGGATTTTACCTCTGGTTGTGAGTAACATTTTATGTTACTGGTCTTTGACATATTTAATTTGATTGAAACTGATGGAGTGCATGCCATAAATGCAACTATGTAACTATGAAAGATCCACTTGACCAACCTCCTGTGAGGGCTTTTCCTACTAGGGAAGAGGCACAAAACTATTGTCAAACATGGGCTATGAAGCATGGTTACGCTCTGACGGTTTTTAACTTGAAGAAAGATGAATATGTGGATTTAGCCTGTGATTGCCATGGTTCCTATTCAGGACAACTTCTTACCATACAGTCTAGACAAACTCAAACAAGGAAGGTTGGGTGCAAGTTTTTAATCCATGCAATTTGCACAAAGGCAGACCCCTTGTGGCAAATCTCCTATAAAGAAACCCAACATAACCATCAACCATCTGGAAATCCCTCTGTACATCCTCAACTGAGGAGAATCTCTGGGCAAGCCTTGGATCTACTTAAGGAAGGCATGAAATATGGGCTCAATACGTTACCACTTAAGAGAAAATTGAGCAAGATTGATGGGCGGGATTATATTGATGACCAAACAATCTATAAAACTAAGCGGAAGGTAAAGCTTGCAGAACTAAAGGGGAAAAGTGTTATGGATGTACCCTATGAACAGCTTGAAGAAACAAGTTGGATTCACCAGTCAAAGTTCAGTGGAGAGGGTCACTTGGAAGCCCTGTACTGAGCAAATCCTGAGAAAGTAAAGCCTTCAAAATAATTCCATCATATTGCTACGTTGGATTGTAGTTATAAGACAAATAAGTAAAAAACCCCACTAATGCATGTTGTAGGAATGACAGCCAATTGGAAAAATTTCACAAAATCTCTTGTTTTTATAACAAAACAAACGTTTGAGTTTTACAATTTGCCTGTAAATGCATTAAAGGAGTTGGCTTAAAATGTTGAGAGACTTCCAGAAGTATTTGTGACAGACCATGAAAAAGCCCCAATTTGTGCTATTGAATCTAGTTTCCCTGAGTCATCAAGACAATGTTGCACTTGGAACTTGTCTAAAAACATACAAGCAAACTGTAAAGTGCGCTTTTTTAATGAAGTTGAAGGATGGAAAAGCTTTATGACTCTGTGGGAAAAGTATGGGGCCGCAAAGACAAAGGAGGAGGGGGAGGTCAATGATGCAGAACTCAGAGTAGTTCAAAATCACTGCTTCTTATTCTTCCTGGTTTTGGGTTCTGACCTTGTGACTTTTATAGTGTTTCTTGAAAGACTATGAGGATGTAGTGAGTATACGGAAAATAACATTTTCCCTATCAAAGAGACGTTTGTAACAGTGTGGACTTGTATAAACCCACATTTTGGAAACAAAAAAACATCTTGGGTTGAAGGGGCCCATGCAACTCTCAAATGATTCCTTGAAACCTCTTTAGGAAACCTGTTGGATGTTTGGAAGAGCCTTGATGGAACCGTTTCAAATTAAATTAAATCAGTTCATGCGTCACTTTACAAATTTTGAATTATGTTAGGGAAAGTTCTTCCACCTGAACTGTTACCATTCGGTTAAGAATTTTCATTAGAGTAAATTCATGTTGTTAGGTAAAATTTCAAGAAATTCAAACATGATCATGATTCCAAAGTGTGCACCAAGTAATATTCCAAGACTATGGGTTTGCCCTGTTCCCACCAACTAGGTGACCGTCTAGCATTGAGAGGATCCGTGGTACCCAAAGATGTTCATCCTCAGTGGAGGTTTGACAATGACCCTTGCATTTCTAGTTCTGTAAGTTGGCTTAATTTGGATTTTTCAAATCACTATGTGATTAATGCTTTTTGATTAATGAATCCAAATTAACTAATGGTTGATCCTTTTGAATTTTTCGAGTGTAATTTTTATGAAATGCTAAGCATTCCTCAGTTATGTGAAAAAGTGAATGCAATGATCTTGGAATTTCCAGATCATGAGCAAAGCGGCCTATTGAAGTATATCATTCAGAAGATTACAAAATATCAATCAAAGCCAAGACTTGAACCTAAAGTCTTACAAGCAAGTAGAGGCAGGCCAAAATTGACAGATACGCGGCAAGAACCATCTCTGTTTGAGAATTTTGAAAAACAACTCAAAGGGGAAGAAAGGACTAGAAGGGCTCCAAATAAGAAAAGACAAAACATTGTAAGTCTTTTCTTTTGGGATATGTTCATTTTTTTGTTTTAATGAACTTAGTTACTAACTAATGATGAATTGTTATTCAAAGTTGGCAGAATCTGAATCTGAATTTCATAGTTCAGAGGAAGAGACTGAAAATTAATTTGTCAGCCTCCTGGATGCCAAGACCCTTGCTATCCTTTAGCTACCAGAGGTGATAGAATAAATAATAAATATATTATTTAACAAATGCAGCAAAAATCCATATAATATTTGGATTAAGCTTTTGCAAGGTTAATTGGTTTGGTTATAGTTTATTTTTATAAATCAATATGAATAAATTTATTATTAAATATTTTTATAGAGGGGCCACAATTATATCGGGAATCTTTAACACCTCTCTTCAGGTATTTCACTATGAAAACACGTAGTCCTGGTTACTTTGGGCTCTTTAGTTTAAAGGATATTTTACCCAAAAATAATATGTATATAAAATACACGGTGGAGTGGCAGGGCCTTGTAACCAAGCTGCCACAACAGAGAAAGGATAAAAAAACTCACTGGTATATTATTAAATCACTTGGTTATCTGTTTGGGACGTGCACTGATGGGTTAAACCTGTATACTGGGGTTATAAGGTTGTTCAGCAGTTTAAATTGATAAAAAAGATGTTGAGGACGGATATTATTGATCAGACTTAGCCATAAATCACTTACTTATCTGTTATAAGTACTTGATTACCTTGTCACGGTGTCTGGATATAAATATAACTGGGTCTCTGCCCATCAATATCCTCAAAAGAGTTCTTTATTTATAGCTTTTGGAGTCCCAATACTATCCTTCTGAGGGGTACAGGGGCTCAAAGGGATGGACACTAACGCTAGCAGGGTAACCAGTAATAGCCTGTCACGTGTTCTTGGTTTTATATACAACCCACACGGGAACATTCTACATATGTAATAAATGTTACCGTGAATAGTAGATAGTGTAAAAGTACATAATATTATATAAAAATACTTAAATAACCCTTATACGTATTTTTTTTAAATTTAATTCAAAGTACCAGGAATTTTGAAAATAAGACAATGACAACTTCTAAAAATATATTAAAATACTTTAATATACTTTTATGAAAATTTCTAGACATCAATATCTTTGTGACATACTAAGAAAACCAATGATGTAAAAATATTCCATGAATTTCCATGACTTATATTTTTAAGTAATTATCTTAGTAAATCAACTGGAACTCGAAAATAAGGAGTAAAATCAATATCATGACTTTACTCCAGTTATTTAATACATAATGAGAACTCACCTGACATCAGGATGTCTGTAGAAATTGATGAATTACTGGAGTTGATTTCAAATAGATAATAACCAAAAAGGGCTGCACAGGGCAGTTCATCAGTAAAAGAATGAATCAAGAGAAGAAAGAATTTTGAAAAGAGATAAAAAGACACTTGTAAGACCAATATCAAGCGGATAGACTCTAGAAATAGAGGAAAGAAATTATTTGAAGCTAAGAGACAAAAAGAGTTGATGGTTGAGGAGCGAGTGGGCTGATATAAAGACAATAGAAATTCAGATTGAGAGATTTAAGGCTTGAAAGAAACCAGCCATGGCAGACATACTTGATGTTGAAGAAGCCAGAGAGTTGAATTTGAGTTGTAGATTGAGTGATGAAGAGAAAAAGAGTAGAAGAGATATAGAGAGAGGAAAGAAAGTGAGGAGATAGAAAGACGCTGTGGTGAACCATTTGGGACACCTTGGGAAAAGAATTCAAAAATTGTGATATATAAAAAAAAAAAAAAAAAAAAAAAACTGTCCTAGTTGCGTCGCTCCTCCTCATCCTCATCCTTGCGCGTTGCTCATCCTCATCCTCGCGCATTTCTTGCATCCTTTTCATCCTTGCGCTTTGCTCCTCCTCATCCTCATCCTCGCGCGTCACTCATCCTCATCCTCATCCTAGTCGCGTTGCTCCTCCTCATCCTCATTGCTTGCATCCTTCTCATCCTCATTGCTCCCATCCTTGATCGCTTCCTAACTTTCATCACGACCATCAGTTGTTCATCATGACCCTCCCCATCACTTGGCCATGCGCAAATCATCGCCTTCCCTCTCATCATTGATTCATCTATCATGGCGTCCTCATCATCACCACCATCACCGCTTGTGAGCAAGGATCATTGATCACATCAACCCCATCGCTCATCATAAAAACCATCTGATTTCTTTCTTTCTCACCCCCCTCCAGATTTGGATGGGAGGGGGTGTTGCATTGTTAGTGGGGGTGCGAACGTCCTCACGGACGTTTGCAAGCAACAGGCGGGGGTGAGAATCTCTCACCCCAGTCTGGAAAATTGGCAGAAGGGAACCAGGCCTCCCCAAGCTTGAGCCTCATCATTGTAAAAAAAAAAAAAAAAAAATCCGCTTTCATTTGTGTTATCCAATTGTAAATAGTTACAGGGCTCTCTATCCTATAAAAGTAGGGGCTCTCCCCTGCTTTTTTCCATCATCAATTCTTCCCACGAATAAGAATTATGAGCTTCTGATCCAAGAGCTCCTTCCTTTGTGAAATTGATCACTTATCCGGATATATCTTTTGATTATCCCTTGATCCTTATCCCTTACCCTTGACTTTTTTTAAAGTCCAAAACTCTGATCTGCCCTTTTGTGTCCCTGTTCCTTATCACCAACCATAGCCTTGCGGGTTGAAGAAGAATTCATTAAATTGAATTCTTGAGTGTGTTATACCACTCTTGATCCCTTTTTCTGACCATTATTTGGTCTTGATCATTCATTTGATTGTCTTTCTGGACCAGTCACGTTTGACTAAGAGGTTTTATTAAGTTTAAACCTGGAGTGTTAAACCTCCCTTTAATTATTCAAGTTGCATTCTGCCACACTATTCTTCAATCCTTGAGAAGTGTTGGGGTACTCTTAGTCCGAAATTGTTACTGTTTGTTTCAGTAATCCATAAACATATTGCATTGTCTTGTGCAGCCACCCACCGTTATCTGGTACCCTTCAAGCGCTTGATTGCAGAGAGTTGGGCAGGTTCCTTGAGAACCTGGAGGTTGATTGGGTTTGAGTTGATCACTCCCAAGCACCTGCTGACAACCAGAGTAATTAGCGTGTGGGTGCCATTACTTACAACTGCTTTGTTCTATTGGGCTCTGAGCAAACTTTAACTTATTTTATTAAAATTCTTTCTCCTCATCATCTTGGTTCAGGTAGTGCTGCTTCCCCCTCAGCTATTGTTGCTATTGACTTATCCCTATCCCATTTGATTCCTCATTAACAAAGGTTACTGGACATTGATCCTGGTTACATTAAAATATTTTTGTAGCACTCAGGAGGGAAGCCTAAAGAAGCACCTATCCCCTCCACAGAACTGCCAACGCCCTGCGCCGTTTGGAGTCTTACAAAGCCAAAGAGAGGAATCCATAGAGAGCGTTGAGAATTTCAGTTTCAAGGTGTTTTTAGTTAGCCAATTCATCAAGTACAGATTTGGAAGAGTTCCCTGCTGTTCCTTGATCTGATTCCCCCCCAGACAGTCTACCTACTGGGTAGTGAACTTAGTTTAAGTTGCTGTTTTCAGAGTGTGCGCGTGAGAGGATGTTGTGACAGCCAGGTGACAGAGGAAGGATGGAGGTGAAGTGCAAACATTCAGAGAAAAAGAAAGAACGCAAAAATAGTAAGGAAAAGAAAACATGAAGCAGCAAAGAAGAAGAACAAAATAAACAAACAAAAAGAAGAGATAAAGAACAGAAGATAAAGAACAGAGGGCAATGAAATATTCAACACCCCCCGTATCTGGTAGGGCTGGAGGCAAGAGAGAAGTTTGGATTGATGAGGGCGGTGAGATTGGCTAGAAGAGTTGGTGGTAAGGCCTTTGTGAGTCCGTCTGCATTCATTTTCTCAGATGGAATGAGATCTATGATCAAGCTTCCCCATTTAAGTTCTTCTCAAAGAGCCTTTGTTTTGATGTTGATGTGTCAAGTTTTAGAATTACAGCCAAACTTTTTGAGTTTATCAATAAGTCTTTTATTGTCCATGTGATGTTTGCTAGGTTCCACCTCTTCCTTCCAGAGTTTGGAAACTAGGTCCTTCATCCAGATAGCTTCCATAAAAGAGTCTACAAGAGGATTGAGTTTGGCTTCAGTGGTGGAGTGAGTGACATTCCTTTGGCGGTAGCTTCTCCAGGAAATGAGAGATCCAAAGAGTAAGGATAGTTGGCCTGATTGCGATCTTCTGGTTTCCAGATCATCCCCCCAAGTAGCATTGCTGTAACATTAAATTTGGGTTTTGGAATTGCAGATAGAGAGCAACAGTTTGAGATGTTTAGTTTCACTTAAGTATTTCCAGCATCTTTTAACCTCTCTCCAGTTTCAAATGCCGGGTTTGTTGCAAAATCTAGCAAGGCTGGACACAGCAAATCTTAGATCTGGACAAGTCAGACAAGCTATATAGTTCATTAGGAAGAGAGCTGATTGGTAATTAATGTTGAGGGTGAGAAACTCTTAATTTTCTTCATTGCAAGCTGGGGAAAGATTGGTGTTTACCGTAAGAGGGATGGAGGATGGCTTGCAGTCTGTCATTTTCAATTCTTCAAGACCGTGTTTGATGTGTTTGGGTTGAGATAATAGAATTGAGCTTTTGAGTTGTTGAAACTTCATACCCAATATGGTGTTGGGTTCATGATGGCTAGAGTTCGGAAATTGTTTGAGGAAGTTAGTTAAGAAATCATTGCCGGTGCAAAAGAGGATAAGGTCATCAACGTGAAAGAACAGAACCGAGTTGGTTGAAGGATGAATGTAGAGACATGGATCTGACATAGATTTGTGGAAACCTTGTTTGCAGATCCAGGAGGTAAGAGTGCTGAACCAGTTGGCAGGGGCCTGTTTGAGTCCATACAGAGATTTGTTAAGAATGAGATATTTGGCAGTTTGTTTTGATCCTTTGGGTTGTTTTATGATAACAGTGTTGGACAGAGTGGCGTGGAGGAAAGCACTTTAAACTTCAAGTTGAGTGATGGGGAGAGAGTGATAAAGCCCAAAGAGAAGAGCGATACAAAGAGAGGCTGCCTTTGCGGTGGGACAGAAGGTGTCGGATAGTCTGATCCATAAACTTGATCAAATCCCTGAATGCAGAGCCAGCTTTTGTAGATGAGAGGATTGCCGTGAAAATTGTCCTTAAGACAATAGACCCAGGTTGTATTTAGGTGATTGCCAGTTTCAGGTCCTTCATAGTTGTCCCAAAACTTGAGATCTTTGATGCCGTTGAGTTCCACATCCATGGAAGCATCCCAATTGAGTGAGTCGGAGAATTTCTTTGCTTGTTTGTAAGACTTAGGCATGAAGTAGTGGTGATAGCCGTATTGTTGAGGAGGGTTGATGGAAGAACAATCTTGCAGAGAGTAGTTTGGATTCAATTGAGCAGCTAGGCCGTTGGAGGACTTGGAGAGGGAGTCTGAGTGAAGATCATTGAAGGATTTGGAAGAAAGTGAGGGAGAGGAATTGTTCCTGTTGGCGTCAACAGGATTGTTGGGAGAAGGGGAAGAAGAGAAAGATTAGGAATAAGAGAAAGAAAGGGGAAGATCAATGTCCGAGTTGAGATGAGAGGGTAAATTGGATTTGGAGTTGGGAGAGGATGGGAGTATCTGAGAAGAAGAAGAAGAATTTTTGAGTATTTTAACATGCTTGGAAGAGATGATGGAATCATCAGGACAGAGAATGCCGTAGGAAAAAAAATGAGGGTTGTAGCCCACAAGAATGCCAGCTAGGCCACGCTCAGTGAATTGTTTGCCTCAAGCAACCTTGGTATTGAGATAGACAGCCTGGGAGCCAATCGGATGGAAGTAGTTGAGAGGAAGAGTTTTATTGAAAAACATTTGATAGGGAGAGGGAGAGTGCGGAGTCTTGGAAATTTGATTAAGAATCAGACAAGCTGATTTGGCTACTTTGGCCCAGAGGTTAAGAGGTAACTTGGAGCTTAGGAGAATAGCTCAGATGGATTCCGTTAGTGTTCTGTTAGCTCATTTGACTTTGCCATTGTTTTCATGATGATAGGGTTCAGTGATGAGATGTTGGATAGATTTTGACTGGAAGAAGTCCTTTAAGTCAGAGGAAATAAACTCTCTGCCTCCGTCAGAGCAGATTTTGGAAGGAAAGGAGTTTTGTTTTTGTTTTTCAAAGTTTAAGATTTTTTTTGAGTTGCAATGCGGCATCTGACTTATGTTGGAGCGGAATTGCAGAGATGTAGCCTGAATGATTGTTGATAATGGTCATAATGTAATTCATACCATTTCTGGAAGAGGGAGTGATTGGTCCGACAAGGTCAACGTGGAGTTGTTCAAATGGTTGGTTGGCGGTTGTAGAGGAGTTTTTGGAAGAGCATTTAGTGATTTTGGCAAATAGACAATCTTGGCATTGGAATTCTGATATGAGATTGGAAGAAAGATTGGGAAGGAGTTTTTTGAGTTGGTATGGACTAGCATGTCCAAAGGATAGGTGGAGATTCTTGAGCTTTTTGGAGTTCTAGTCTTTTTGAGAGATTTAGCAGAGTTTTTGATTGAGTCCTACCTTGGAGGGATTGTTTAGGACAAAAAGATTAACTTGAATGAAGCCCAAAAAGACAGGACAAGAGTTGGAAAAAAGTTGAAACTGATTTCCAACAGTGGTTAAAGAGCATCCTTTAGAAGCAATGAGTTCTCCAGGACTGATAAGATTGATGATTAAATCAGGAACAAAGAACGCGTTAGAGAGGGTGACCGTGATGTCCTTCCAGATGAGTTGGACCATTCCTTTTCCTTTAATAGGGATTTTAGCGGTTTCCTTTCCAGTTCTGATGGACTTGTCGCCAGAACATTCAATGAGATCAATAAAGAAGTCAGCGGAATTGAACATGTGACAGGAAGCTCCAGAGTAGAGGATGATTTTATTTTGCGGGTTTATTTCTTTGATCCATGTGGTGAGAAGAGCGTGATAGTGAGTGACTTCCTTTCCCTTAGAGTTGGAATTGAATTGCGCTCTCCAATTGACTTTGGCTTCTTTCCACCAATCAGGAGAAAGATGTTTGTGTTTGTGCCAAAATTTGTCTTTGGTGTGATTGGGTGATAAAGGATTGTGATAACCTCTCTTGCAGCTGAGTTGTTGAGGCACAGGCTTCTTGACGCTTTGTGAGGCAACTAGGGCGGTATTGAGAGAATGTTTGGATTCTTTGGCTTTCATTCTGGTTTTGTTGTCGAGTTGAGTGAGATGATTTAGAACTAGATTGACTGAAACACTTTTGTCTGAGTGCATGATTTGTTGACAAAGAGATTGGAGAGTAGCAGGGAATTTGAATAGGATGAGATAGGCAAGAATGTTGTCTGGTAGATTGATTCCTACGTTGATCATTTTTTTCATTGAGATCTTGGTTTTGGTGATGAAAACATTGATTGAATCGGTTTTGAATTGATGATAGAGGAACTTGTTGAAGACTCTTGCTTGATTAGCGGTTTGAGAAGAGGCAAATCTTTCCTTGATGGTTTGCCAGAGCAGTTTTGCAGAGGTGATGTTGGTTGGATTGAAAACGTTATTGTGAGTAATTGAATCTATTTGGGAGAGTAATATGACCCTGATTTCCATGTTGTTGGTAGGCTTGAGGGATTTAGTATTGTCCTCAAGAGCTTCCTTGACTCCTTTCAGTTCCAAGAGAATAGTCATTTTATCCTTCCAGATTGAGTAATTCTCATTGGTGAGAAAGGGTACTGCCTTGAGAGCTGCCTTGAGGATGATTTGTCAAAATCCATCACTATTACTTGGTCCCTCCATGGTTTGTTCCGGTGAGGTCGGTTGGGCTGAATTTTGGCTTTTAACCGTGATGAATTTCTGGAGTTGATTTCAAAGAGATAATAACCAAAAAGGGCTGCACAGGGAAGTTCATTAGTAAAAGAATGAAACAAGAGAAGAAAGAATTTTGAAAAGAGATAAAAAGACACTTTTAAGACCAAAATCAAGCAGATAGACTCTAGAAATAGAGGAAAGAAATTATTTGAAGCTAAGAGACAAAAAGAGTTGATGGTTGAGGAGCGAGCGGGCTGATATAAAGATAATAAAACGTCAGATTGAGAGATTGAAGGCTTGAAAGAAATCAGCCGTGGCAGACATACTCAATGTTGAAGAAGCCAGAGAGTTGAATTTGAGTTGTAGATTGAGTGATGAAGAGAAAAATAGTAGAAGAGATATAGAGAGAGGAAAGAAAGTGAGGAGATAGAAAGATGCCAAAGAGAGGAGTCGATGGAGAGCGTTGAGAATTTCAGTTTCAAGGTGTTTTTAGTTAGCTGATTCATTGAGTACAGATTTGGAAGAGTTCCCTCCTGTTCCTTGATCTGATTCCCCCCGGGCAGTCTACCTAACGGACAGTGAACTTAGGTTAAGTCACTGTGTTGAGAGTGTGCGCATGAGAGGATGTTGTGACAGCCAGGTGACAGAGGAAGGATGGAGGTGAAGAGCAAACATTCAGAGAAAAATAAAGAACGCACAAATAGTAAGGAAAAGAAAACATGAAGCATCAAAGAAGAAGAACAAAATAAACAAAGAAAAAGATGAGATAAAGAACAGAAGATAAAGAACAGAGGGCAATGAAATATTCAACAGAAATTTCTATTTAAAAAATTATTCAATGACTGGGAACATTTACTAAGGATAATTAATTAAATAATACATAACTAGGTCAGATTAGTGTTATTCACACGTCTTAATATCTATTATAAAGTAGAATAATTACTCAGGGTATGGGAATTACTCTACTTTATAATCAATATTGGGACGTGTGAATAACACTAATATGTCCTATTTATTTATTATTAAATTAATTATCCTTAGTAAATGTACCCATTAATTGAATAATTTTTTAAATAGACATTTCTACGGACATCCTGATGTTGGGTGAGTTCTCATTATTTATTAAATAACTGGAGTAAAGTCATGATATTGATTTTACTCCTTATTTTCGAGTTCCAGTTGATTTACTAAGATAATTACTTCAAAAGATAAGTCATGAAAATTCATGTAATATTTTTACATAATTAGTTTTCTTAATATGTCAAGAAATATTGATGTCTAGAAATTCTCATTAAATTATATTAAAGTATTTTAATATATTTTTTGAAGTTGTCATTGTCTTATTTTTGACATTCTTGGTACTTTGAATTATATTTAATAAAAAATACGTATAAGGGTTATTTAAGTATTTTTATATAATATTATATACTTTTAGACTATCTACTATCCATGGGAACATTTATTACATATTTAGAATGTTCCCATGTGGGTTGTAGCATGTTTATGCCGTACCTAAGCCTCTCAGGCCGCCTGTCACTCTGTCAACCCGTAGTCCCGTGGCTGCGTACTTGTTAGAGTCCCAGGGCTGCGTACACAACCTTGACGGAGTGACAGGGCTGTATCTCAGCCACGCGCGGGTGCATTGGCTGCCGCGGCTGCGTGCGGGAATTGTGACAAAACACATTTCCGTCCGTAACTCCTAAAATATACACAACACCTCAATTCTGACTGAATTTTAGGTGTGAAACCTATACCTGACAATACGTGTGAAATATTTACTTGACCAAAAAGCTCAATAGTGGAGCCATGGCATTTTGGTCTTTCTTTCCTTAATTATTTAAAAATATAAGGAGTTGAATGTCAAGGGTGGGGTCAGTGAGTGACCCTACCTAATTTTGAGTGGAGAATCCATTTCTGTAATAATATTTATGGTTTTACTACTCCTTCTTAGGTTAATTATATTATAATTATTTTTATGTTATTTTTGTTAATTTTGCAGCTTGCTCTGCAATAGTAGCAAGCTGACATAATTTGGATCACTTAATTTGGAATCAGAATCCTCTTCAGAGGAAGAGAATGTGCAGCAAATCTCAAACAGAAGCTCATATTTGGTGAGTATTCATTCAATTGATCTGATTAAAGAAATGAATACTAATTTAGTTTTCATGATAGGAACCAAATTTGAAATACCTCAATCAAATACCCAAGAAATTCCATAAGACCTTGGGTGAGGTTTGGGATCTGATTGGAGATGGGAATTGCAGATTTAGATTCATTGCTAAATCCCTTGGTTTTCAAGAACATGGTTGATTTAAAGTTAGGAAGGAAATGATTGAAACATTAGAGAAAAATAAATCATGCTACATTAAGATACTTGGTGGTGTAAAGGAGGTTGAAAATATTAAACAAAGACTTGATTTTGAAGACATAAATGATAAGATTCCCTCCTCAAAATGGCTGGCTAAGTTAGATATGGTTCAAATCATAGCAGACACATATTCAGACCTATATGTTTCATTTCATTGGATTCATGTGATACTTCTACTCCAATGAAAAATGGTGTTACTGATCAATCAGATCCAATTTTCATTTCCTTTGTAAACAATAACCACTGGTTTCTATTAGTACTTGAGGTAGAGATGATTCCAATCCCGCCCATTGAAGCAAAACAAATTTCCTTGATTTCTAAAAAATCCTCAGGTTGGGCTGATCATCTCAAAGATCAACTGCCAATGTATTCTAGATTATAGATATTATAGACTAGACTTTGAATTCATTTCACCATTGGTTTTCATATAAATTTTAATTCTAATGCAGGTAACAAGTTCAATTAATATAAAGGGTTATCACATTTTAAACATCATTATGTTGAGTGCTTTGAGTTAACATCATTCTATTGAGTGTTTTTAATGAGATTCTAATGGTGATTCAGTTCAACTTGTGTTGGGCTGATTCCAGCGCAAGCTCAACTTATGTTAAGCTTTGGATGGGATCAGCTTAACACAAGTTGAACTTGTTTTTTTGGGGTTTTTACTTTAGGGCTGGTCAAAAGACTTTTTTTGGGGGGGCACTTTTACTTTAGGGCTGGTCAAAAGACTTCTTTAATTTTTGGGCCCTGTTACTTGAGGGGTAGTCAAGTTGAACTTACTTTAGGGCTTGTCAATTTACTTGTATTTTTTTGGTGTTTTTACTTTAGGGCTTGTCAAGTCACTTGTTTTTTTTTTGGTGTTTTTACTTTAGGGCTTGTCAAGTTACTTGTCTTTTTTTTGGAGTTTTTAGTTTAGGGCTAGTCCAGTTACTTGTGTTTTTTGGGTCTTTTTACTTTAGGGATAGTCCATTGGATAGTCCCATTTATTTTGTTTTTTATTTATTTATTTATTTTTTTGTTTTTTTAACCAAAAAATCAACATTTTTTGATTGCTTTGATTGTTTGGTTGATTCCTGTTTTTTGGAAGTTTTATTTGATTCATGGGTTATGTTAGTCCCCTTTCATTCTATTTTTTTTGGCTCACTGCATTCTGGTTGCGTGTGGGATGCCACACGACTACATTTGAGCCGTGTACAACTCCACACGGCTCTAATGTAGTTATGTGGGATTCAACATGCCGGCGGAATAGGCTGGGTTTGCCGCGCAACTCTTTGAGCTGTGCAGGGTTTTACAGGGCTTGGATTTGACCGTGTGGCGTGCCACACAGCCCCTTTTGAACCTTGTGCACGGCTTAATGAGCTATGAATTTAAAATTTCCCATAAATAATTTATTTTACTTTAACAAAATGGGGAAAAAAATTAAAAATGAACAAATTGATTTTTAAAAGGTAATAAGATGATTTAAAATCAACTTTTGTTTGATTCTGTGAACAACAAAAGCTCAAAATGATGGAAATAAATTCAAATTAATAGAAAATTCCCAAGCTAAATTCACACCTTCAAAATTACTAAAATGATGCCTTTTTTTGAAAAATACATCATTTAAGAATTTTTCTTTTTTTTAAATCACACCAACAGGTATCATTGGCATGATAGCAGTAATTATGTAACTATAATAGGGTGCATCAGAGTCCAAATTCCAAAAGATTTCAATGGCTTATTTCAGGAAAAATATCAATCTTTCAAAATATCTCATTTAAAAAAATAACCAATGAATCAATGGTTCTAACTGAAATAAATAAAATTTTGAAAAAAAGGATAAGCTTGAAATTAGAAATTTAATTTTTGAAATTTTGACTCTGATGCACCCTCATAATGTTTGATGGAATGGTTTTCCACTCTAGGATGGAATTCAAACCTTGAAAAGGTGTGCCAATACAAAAATGTGTTATTTTAGACATTGAAGGTCTTTCACACCCTTTTAAGGTTTAAAGGGTGCTTGAGGTGGGAAAAAACAGCTTTTGAGGAAGTTTTAGGTCCCCCAAGGACTTTAAGAATTGATTGAGGCCTTTGGGGGCTCAATCAAGGCCTCCAGACCCCCTGTGTGGTCTGTCTTGGGTAGGTTGTTCTTGGATAATTCAATGATGTACATCAATTGAGTCAATGTGACATTCAAAACCAGAATAGATATCAATTTTTTGCAAGGTCTCTCAAGGAATTCAAATCTGAGGTCAGGCTATAAAAAAAACTTTATGAAGTATGAGAAAGATAAGAAAAATGATAATATTTCAATTTATTTTAAAAAAAATGGAATATTTCTGGTGGAATTCAAATAAATTTGTACCAAACATCAAACTATTTGATGCTGGGAATTCAACTTTTTTGAAATATTTCCAAAACAAAGAATTTATTGAAGAGATAATTTTAAAAAATATCAAAAAAAAATTCTTTGGAGAAAAGTATAGATATTTGATGGAATTTCAATACCTTTTTACCCAACATAAAAGAAAAAAAGTAGAAAATTTCTTCAAATATATATTTCATGGGGGGAATCCAAATATTTTTAGATGAAAACTTCATCAAGCAAGTACAAAAAAACATTCATTATAAAAAATTGATTTCCTTGAATATTAACTGATATTTCAAGTGGTTTTCAAATAACTCATATCAAAAATAAGAACACACCCAGAAATGCTAAATATATCTATTTTATGAGGATAATCAAAATATTGTAAAAAAGTCAAAAAATGAATTTTTTGAGTGCCATGAAAATAATAACAAAATTAACAATTCATTTCTATGAATAAAACTTAATAAGGCATATCAGAGTTATCAAACCCGCCATTTCTTTTTACCAAACCCACCATTTTTAATGGCGGGTTTCTGAAATACACATACCCCCTAACTGGTGTATTTCAAAATGGCATGTTTCATGAAAATGGAGGATTTCAAACATCAAACCCTCCATTAAACCCACCATTTATGCATCATCATCCATCCACCATCCATCACATCTAAAAAACCCATCCACATCAGCAAATCCATACGGGTCCCATCTCCATCACATCACACACATCTCATCTCCATTGCTTCACATCTCCATCACTTCACATCTCTATTGCTTCACATCTCTATTGCTTCACATCTCCATTGCTTAACATCTCTATTGCTTCACATCTCTATTGCTTTGCATATCCATCTTCACACAAATCCCATCATCATCTCATCACCACACATCAAATCACCATCTTTCTCAACATGTCAAATTAAACTTCTTGGAAACAAGTTGAAAATGCAAAAAAGCTGACTGAACTTTTTTTAGTATTTGACTGTCATTAATACTCCAATTCATACTCCAATTTGGAATCATCTTGTTTGGCTCTGAATGCTCTATTAAAAAAGCAATACATGGTTCCAAGAAGACAAACTCTCCACAACCCTATGTATGAAAGGCAAAAGCTTCATCTCCTCCCTGACCTAAGCTTCCAGCAACTGTTCAGAACTCTATTGCCTTCATTCATTAAAACTTTTGGAGATGATTGAAGACCACCACATCTTCCAGAAAGATTCTTGGAATCCTCAACGCAATCCAGCTATCCAACTGGCTGTTGCTCTTTTTAGATTGGGATCAAATGGAAATGGAGCAGCAATTCAATGATTAGAAAATCTATTCTCAGTCGGATATGGAACCATTGACTAATAAACCAAAAAAGTCATGGTTGCTATCCTATCTTTCTGTTGCTCAGTCCTTTCTTGGCAAACAAAAGAAGAACGCAAGGAGATATCTCAATTAATGGAAACCAAAGGATTTCCTGGTTTCATTGGTTTTGTTGATGGAACCACCATCCCCTTGAGTCAAAAACCCAAGCTAGATGGCAACCACTATTTTGATTGGAAAAAAAGACAATTGATTCATAACTTTTCCAATTGCTTTCATAGCAATGTTGATCACACACTGACTAAATATGTTTTGTCTCTTTGTTTAGATACTCTGTGGCACCAAAACTTGTTTGCAATAACAACAAGAAGTTCATATCCCTCCATGCTGGCCTTCCAGGTTCGTTTCATGATTAATAAGTGTTCAATTGGATTTGGATTGCCTAACAACCAGAGAACTACTTTTACCATGATCACTACCTTCTGGCAAATTCAGCTTATTCTAGTGGGAAATTTGTGTTTCCAGAATACCAGAATGTTTTGTCCAACAATCAAGGAAAAACTGATTTCAAATATCATCTTTCCCAATCACAAGTTTGTATTGAGAATGCCATAGGAGTCCTGAAAGGAAGATAGGCCAGCTTAAGGGAAATGCAAAAACAACTTCAAAATCCCAAAGACATGAAGTTCCTCATCAACTGGATTATCACTTGTGTCATCCTCCACAATCTTTTTGCCAAGATCAAAGATGAATGGGACAAAATATTTGAAGATGATATTCCAGATCCACCTCAAGTCATCCCTGTCTCATCTTGTCCCTCATCTTCTTTGAGAAAATGGATTCTTCCTCTTACCCTTGCTTTCTTTGATGAGTAATGTTTGATTATGAATTAGGTAAAAAATCCCTTCACCAAATTTTTTTGGTTTTGGTTGTTCACCCAAGATTCATTGGCTGACTCACTTGTTTTCTTTTTCATTTGGAGGGGTGTACTTAGACAAATGGTTTTAGTTGTTCACTCAAGATTCCTAGGCTGAGTTGGTATTTTTTTCTCATTTGGTGGGGTGGCCTTAGACAAATCAGACTCAAAACTTCCAAACCCCCCACCTCACCCCACCAAACAATGGGACAAACCACCCACCTCACCCCACCAAACCACTGGTTAGTTCACTCCTTTCTCCTCCTCACCAACCACCTCCACCTCACCCACCACCTCCCCTCCTCCTTTGGTTGGCTCCCCTGGTAAGCTTCCCCCCCTCCTCCTCATCCTCCCCATCATCCAATGCTCATAGGTTGATTCATCCACCTCCATCCCCTTTCAGGCCCCCCCACCCCCTTGGTTGATTCCCCAGGTAAGCTCCCCCCTCCCTCCTCCTCATTCCGCTTTTCCCTCCCTCTCAACCCCTCTCACTCCCTCCCACTTAATCACCAACACCTCCCCTCTCCCCGCTTCCTTGCCCCCCCTTACTTGCCGGCCTCCTTGCCTCCTCCCTCCCTTGACTCCTTGCCCCTGATCCCTCATTGCCGACCTCCTTGCCTCCCCCCTTGATAGCCAGCCTCCTTGCCCCCTCCCCACCCTTGCCGGCCTCCTCATCCCCCCCTTTTCCGGCCTCCTTGCCTCCGCTGTGTTGTCAATTTATAGACACGGATTGGGAACTGCGTAGCGGCTGCGCGCTCAGCATTGGGGGCAAGCGGGCTCAGCATTAGGGTATGCGGAGTGCTCAGCAGCGGCAGCTGCTGGATCAGCAGCAGCCCCTGTTTGGCTCCGCACCTGGTGGACGGGTCAGGCTCAGCATCGAATGCGGCGTGGGCATTAATCCGCCCCTGATATCGGATTTGGAAGGTAGTGCGCTTGACTAGGTTCGCGGGCGGGCCGGATCGGATACGTAGGGGAGGAGCAATCCGCGGGCTATGAAGGAACGGATGGAGCGCGCGGATCATGCCGGATATTACCAAACACCCACGACGGGGGCGGAAGAATGGATACGGACAGGCGCGGGGGGCTCTGAGTAGGGCGCGGTGCGAGGACCCCGTCATGAGAAGGACGAACCGGATGGACGGAACAGTGTACGGACGACGGGGGGAGTTTGGTACGGAGGAGGTGGGGAGAGGAGGCTAGGGTTTCTGTTTCGGGATTGTTTTCTGTTTCTTTGTCATACTGTCATTTGCGCGTGTACTTAGGTTAGGGTTGAGGGGGAGGACTTATCCTGACTCCCAACTCCGGGTTAGAGGAGGGGAATGCATGGGAGGAGGGGAATCACATCACATCATTGGATTGGATCACTCATCTCACCAGGAGATTAAAGGAACTCACACCGGATACACATCCAGGTGGAAAGTTCTTAGGATTGAAGGATTGGTGATTTCTCTCTCTCTCTCTACTTTTCTTGATCTATTTATCTCCTTATTTCTATTTCTCATTTAAGTGCAACTTCTGACACCCTCATCTCCTTTCAAACACAGGGAACCGTTAACTTCCAAACCTTGGGACAATTAAAGGGGGATAACCTTCTATTCTTTCCACATCTGGGGGTCTGGCCGGGGACTAACCTTCCGTTTCTTGTCTTTCAAAGGTAACTGGGCGCAATATCCTATTCATACCTCCCTACAATTGCTGCTTCTTCTTCTTCTCCTTCTTCTTCCGTCTCCGGGTCCGCTACTCCGACCCCACTCTCATCTTCCATCCCTCCTCCTCCCCCTCCCTCCCCTCAACCCAGGAAAAGCTATGCCATTCCCCCATCGGTCTCTAGTGACCATGAACCCACTTTTCCGGTTTGCATCAGGCCGCGCGACTACCCTCACATCCAATTCAACCACGCAGATGTGGAGCAATTCATCTCAAGATACAAAGGTATTGCAGATGCGGAAGGTGCATCGGACGCCGATAAGGCCCAGCTTGTCGTCCTGTTCATTATGGACAAAGAGAAGCTCCGGGATGTGGAGGAAATGGAAGGCTACAAGAATCAAGATTGGCCAAAACTGAAGGTGGAGATCCTAACGCGGTGGGGTAGGCGCGAACCTCGATTCCTGGACAGCAATTTTGACCGCGTGGCCTTGGAGGCGAGTGCGCGCGGAGGAGTCAGAAGGGGGGAGGAGCTGGCGGAGGACACCTTGACATTTGATTGGATCTATTGGTACTTGTCAAAGAACAAGGTGGTGGCGGGACAGACGGGGGCCATGAAACGCGCATTTCTGGGTGGTTTAGGCGCTCAACTCCGGGCAAGGGTGCAGCGGCATCTTTACAATCACAACTTGGTAAAGCGGTCATTCGACGGGAGCATTGCGCTCCTTCCGGAGTTGGCAGTCATTTGCCGGGCTGTGGAGAGGGAGCTTGACTTAGAGGAGCTTATTGAGGACACCGCTAAGTCCTTCCCAGCGGGACCAAAGAAATCCGCCCCCCAGGTTCCGGCTCCGGCGCAATTTCCGGCCCCAGTTCCACCTACTTCCACGCGTTTTCTGGTTCCTCCACCCGCGCCCGCGCCTTCGGTAAGCAAATTGACGGAACTGATGAAGGATCTGAATATCTGCATGAGCCGTATGGGCCAGCAGCAGCCGCGAGGGCCTCCACCTCACATGGTGGAAGGGTTTCGGCAGCCCGGTACCTTTGTGCCGAGGGGGTTCTTGTACTGCGGGGCAAACAGTCATTGGCGATTGGCATGCGAGGAGCTTACAAAGGATCTCAGCGCGGGATTGGTTCAAACGAAGGGGATGGGTTACATGTTTCTGAAGGGCGAACAGATTCCAATGGAGCCAAGCCAGCCGACCGCAATGCAGAAGGTGCGCACACGGGGTCAGGAGGTGGGAACGACAGCGCGAGCATCACTGGGCATTGTTACCGGTTCCGGATTGTGGCAACCACCTTGGGTGGAAGCTGAGGTAAGGGTAGTGGCAACGGAAGAAAAGGTGGTGGTCTCCAATAAAATGGAGGTGGACACAAAGGAGTGACCCCCGTCGGCCGTTCCAAAACCGGCCGCGCGCGTGCCCGGAGCCAAGGCGCCGGCAGAAAATCCTGCAGGGAAGAAGAAAGCGGCGGACATCATGCAAAGGGTGATGGGTAACGAGACTCCGGTTCTTCTGACCTTGCAGGAACTGGCAGCCGTGTCTCCAGTGGTGGTAGACAAGATGGTTCAGGCGTTGGGGGATTGCAGTCAGGGCCGGGTACCTCAGACGGTGCAGCGGGTCCATGTGGCGTGGAAGGAGGAGGGGCATGGGGAGTGCGAGTTGAAATCGGTTTTGACTCCGCTGTGGTGTCAATTTATAGACACGGATTGGTAACTGTGTTGCGGCTGCGCGCGCAGCATTGGGGGCAAGCGGGCTCAGCATTAGGGTATGCGGTGTGCTCAGCAGCCGCAGTTGCTGGATCAGCAGCAGCCGCTGTTTGGCTCCGCACCTGGTGGACGGGTTGGGCTCAGCATTGAATGCGGCGTGGGCAGCGATCCGCCCTGGAGATCGGATTTGCAAGGTAGTGCGCTTGACTAGGTTTGCGGGCCCGCCGGTTGGGATATGTAGGGGCAGAGCAATCCGCGGGCTATGAAGGAACAGATGAAGCGCGCGCGCAAGCGGGCGGATCATGCCGGATATTACCAAACACCCACAACAGGCGCGGACAACTGGATAGGGACAGGCGCGGGGGGCTCCAAGTAGGGCGCGGTGCAAGGACCGCGTCATGAGAAGGACAAACCAGATGAACAGAACGGCTTACAGACTGCGGGGGGAGTTTGGTACGGAGGAGGTGGGGAGAGGAGGCTAGCGTTTCTGTTTTGGGATTGTTTTCTGTTTTGTTGTCATACTGTTAGTTGCGCGTGTACTTAGGTTAGGGTTGAGAGGGAGGACTTATCCTCACTCTCAACTCCGGGTTGGAGGAGGGGGGGGGCATCAATGCAGGAAGAGGAAAGAGGAAGAATATCACATCATCAGATTGAATCACTCAACTCACCAGGAGATTAAAGGAACTCATACCGGATACACATCCAGGTGGAAAGTTCTGAGGATTGAAGGATTGGCAATTTCTCTCTCTCTACCTTTCTTTATCTCTTATCTCCTTATTTCTATTTCTCATTTAAGTGCGACTTTGGACATCCTCATCTCCTTTCAAACGCAGGGAACCGTTAACTTCCGAACCTAGGGACAATTATAGGGGTATAACCTTTATTCTTTACACATCTGGGGGTCTGGCCGGGAAGTAACTTTCCGTTTCTTGTCTTTCAAAGATAGCCGGGCACAATGTCCTATTCATACCTCCCTACAGTCGCTCCTTCTTCTTCTTCTCCTTCTCCTTTCGTCTCCGGGTCCGCTACTCCAACCCCACTCTTTTCTTCCATCCCTCCTCCTCCCCCTCCCTCCGCTCAACCTAGGACAAGCTACTCCATGCCTCCATCGGTCTCCATTGACCATGAATCCACCCTTCCGGTTCGCATCAGGCCGCCCAACTACCCTCACATCCGATTCAACACTGCGGATGTGGAGCGATTCATCTTGAGATACAAAGGTATTGCAGATGCGGAAGGTGCGTCAGACGCGGATAAGGCCTGGCTTGTTGTCCTGTTCATTATGGACAAAGAGAAGCTCCGGGATGTGGAGGAAATTGAAGGCTACAAGAATCAAGATTGGCCAAAACTGAAGGCAGAGTTCCTAACGCGGTGGGGTAGGCGCAAACCTTGGTTCCGGGAAAGCGATTTTGCGGGTGGAGCTGGCGGAGTACACCTCAACATTTGATTGGATCTATTGGTAATTGTCAAAGAAAGAGGTGGTGGCGGGACAGATGGGGGCCATGAAACGCGTGTTTCTGGGCGGTTTAGGCGCTCAACTCTGGGCAAGGGTGCAGCGGCATCTTTACGATCACAACTTGGTAAAGTGGTCATTGGACCGGAGCATCGCGCTCCTTCCGGAGTTGGCTGTCATTCGCCGGGCTGTGGAGAGTGAGCTCGACTTAGAGGAGCTTATTGAGGACACCGCTAAGTCCTTCCCAGCGGGACCAAAGAAATCCGCCCCCCAGGTTCCGGCTCTGGCGCAATTGCCGGCCCCAGTTCCATCTACTTCCACGCGCGTTCTGGTTCCTCAACCCGCGCCAGCCACTCCGGTAAGTGAATTGACGGAGCTGATGAAGGACCTGAAGATCTGCATGAGTTGTATGGGCCAGCAGCAGCCGTGAGGGCCTCCATCTCACATGGTGGAAGGGTTTCGGCCTCCCGGTACCTTTGTGCCGAGGGGGTGCTTGTACTGCTGGGCAAACGGTCATTGGCAATTGGCATGCGAGGAGTTTAAGAAGGATCTCAGTGCGGGATTGGTTTGAACGGCGGGGATGGGGTACATGTTTCCGACGGGCGAACAGATTCCGATGGAACCAAGCCAGCCAACTTCAATGCAGCAAGTGCGCACACGGGGTCAGGAGGTGGGAACAACGGCGTGAGCGTCACTGGGCATCGTCACTGGTCCTGGATCGTGGCAACCACCTTGGGTGGAAGCTGAGGTAAGGGTAGTGGCAACAGAAGAAAAGGTGGCGGTCTCCAATAAAATGGAGGTGGATGCGAAGGAGCGACCCCTGTCGGCTGTTGCGAAACCGGCCACGCGCACGCCTGGAACCAAGGCGCTGGCAGCGAACCCTGTAGGGAAGAAGAAAGCGGCGGACATTGTGCAAAGGGTGATGGGTAACGAGACTCTGGTTCTGTTGACCTTGCGGGAACTGGCGGCCGTGTCTTCGGTGGTGGTAGACAAGATGGTTCAGGCGTTGGGGGATTGCGGTCAGGGCCGGGTACCTCAGACGGTGCAGCAGGTTCATGTGGCGCGGAAGGAGGAGGGGCGCGAGGAGTGTGAGTTAAAAATGGTTTTGACTCCACTCACTTACGTTCCAATGGTCATAGCGGGAAGGAAGGTGTGGGCTATGGTGGACAGTGGTTCAATGGTGAACCTGCTGCCATTGCGCATGGTGGATGATTTGGGGTTGGTTTGGCGCAAATGCGCAATGGGTCTCCGCGCGCTTAACGGAGGGGAGTGTTGTGTGGATGGGGTAGTTGAGGAGGAGGAGGTTGAGGTTGCAAGGGTCCGTAGGCCCCTTTCTTTTCTTTGGGTTGATTGTGTGGACATGATTTTGGGAAGGCTGTTCATGTTTGGGTTTTGAGCACGCATGGTTTTTGATCCGGAGGCGGGAACGGAGGCCTTGACAGTAGAGGATTTGTCGGGCGGAAGGTTTGAGACAACTATCTGCAATCACGGGCAAGGGAAGCGGAGGAGAGTGTCAGAGTATGAGGAGGAACCGGACGCAGAGTTGGTCTGCGACGGGCAACCTTTGGAGGATTTTTTCTAGTCAACCGAGGAGACCGCGCGGAACAAGCTCCGGTTTTGCGCGGGCCGTCAACTAATGAGGAGCAGGGAGGGGGAGGAAGGAAAGTGTAGGGCGCGCACATCGCAGAAGTAAGTCCCTTTTCTCAGTATGCATTGCCTGAGGGTACTACGCTTCGAAAACCCTATCATTGCGCCACACTCGTGAGCAAAGGCAAAAGCTGCCGTGCCGTTCTGCGTAGGACTTACAGCAAAGGATCCGTGCGGATGATGCGGTGCACCGCAGGCAAGTACAAGCCGGTGTCACGGAAGGTCCAACCAAGGAATGAGCCAATGCCCCAGGAACTGAACGGACCGCTTTGACCAATTGCTTTGTCGCGGGACCCTTGGGTCACCCCGATTAAGGCTTTGTGGTGGGTTACTAGTTTAGCGCGGATCACGGAGGAGTGAATTGCAGCTTTCAATTTTGGCCCAACGGGATGGTTGAGTACAGAGGAGCATGAGTTGCTGATCTTGGTTCTGGTTCTTCGGGAAGGAGCGCTTGCGTTTGGACCAGAAGAGCAGGGGCTCCTGAAAAACAATATTGGCGACCCCTACGTCATCCCCACTGTCAATCACAAGCCATGGCAGATCAAGCCAATTCCAATACCGGGGGCGGTCCAGGAGCAGTTTCTGGAGTTGGTGCGGGAGCGCGTGAAGACTGGCCTTTACAAACAGGCAACGTTTAGTTACTCCAGCCTGATCTTTGCGGTGGTTTAGCAGGACTGAAAGTTGTTGAGGATTGTTCATGATTTACAGAGGCTCAACTCCTTTACGATCCGGGACGCAGGACGGCCCCCTCGCGTTGACAAGTTCCTTGAGTCAATGGCGGGGCGCACTTGTTACGGTTTAGTGGATGTGATGGGGGGATACGACCAGCCTGAGTTGGATCCTTGCTTGCGGCCTCTAACGGCATTTAAACTGGGTTGGGAAGAATGCAACTGACTCGGCTCCCGCAAGGCGCAACCAATTCTGTGGCGTTGTACCAGGCCCAAATGGCGTGGATCCTGAAGGAAAATCTTCTGGATGGAGTCCAAATCTTCATTGACGATGCGGGCATCAAAGGTCCGAAATCCGATTAGGGGGGAGCGGAGCTGGTTGAGGTTCCCGGTGTCCGGAGTTTTGTGTGGGAATATGCGCAGACATTGGAACGCATCCTGTTTTGCATTGAGGAGGCAGCACTGACAGTGTTTGGGAAGAAGTTGGCGGTTTTTGTCCCGGCGCTTGAAGTCCTTGGCCATGTTGTTGCTTCCAACGGCCGGCGCATTGCAGAGAAAAAGCAGAACAAGGTCCTCAAATGGCCGACCCCGCGGACGGTGTCGCATATCCTTCAGTTCTTGGGATTATGTAGCTATTTCCGCATGTTCATTGAGAGGTTTGCGGAGGTGGCAAGCCCGCTCCAATCACTAACGCGGAAAGGCGCGGAGTGGAAGTGGGTGGAAGAATGTGATTGCCCGTTCCGGAAGCTCAAGGAGATTGTGGGAAATGACATTGTGCTCCGCGATCTTGACTACAACACGGGAGGAATTAGGCTAGCGGTTGATTCCAGCGAATTTGGCGCAGGGGGGGTTCTCACTCAAGAGGATAACGGCAATGATAGGCCAGTACTTTACGAGTTGATCACCTTCACTCCAACGGAAAGCTGGCACTCTCAGCCGAAATTGGAGTTGTGCGGGGTCACCAAGATCGTGCGGCGGCTCCAGTATCTTTTGTGGGGGGTTCATTTTGAGCTTTTGGTGGACGCGGAGGCGCTGGCGCGGATGATCAATTCCCCAGCGTTGCCCAACGCTCCCATGACCAGGTGGGTGGCGTTTCTCCAACTTTTCTCCTTTGCTGTTGTTCATGTTCCGGGGAAAGCGTTCACTATGCCCAACGCGTTGTTGCGGTATCCAAGGGACGACCTGTTCAAGGACGCGGAACTGCTCAATGTGGAGGCCCCGGTTTTCAAGGTAAGGGTTGTGGAGGCAGGAGTTCAGCTCCTGCTCCGGCAGACCGGGCAGTACGCAATCCTTTGTGACTACTTGCGGGACCTTTGTTTTCGCGAAAGAGCTACGGAGAAGGACATGCGATGGGCAAAGAGGCAAGCGGGGAATTTCTACGTGCAGGAGGGGTAGCTTTGGCGGCAGAAGACTCCGGTTCCTCTTGTGTTTACCACTTCAAGAGCGGATCAGGAAGCTATCCTCCGGAGCCTTCACGACGATCTTGGTCATTGAGGAGAGGTCGAGATGCGGAGGTGGGTCAAAGAGGGGTTCTGGTGGTTGGGTGTAGTGCGTGCAGTGCGGGAATGGCTGGCGTCCTGCAAAGCCTGTCAATGGCGGAGCGCAAGACTGCCTCAGGAAGTCTGAAACCCCACAGGGGAAGAAGCCCTCTTTGGTCAAGTCTTGCTTGATGTTTTCCACATCAAGGCCAGTAAGTTCACCTATCTGCTCATCGTGCGGGACAACCTGTCCGGTTGGGCGGAAGCGCTGTGGTGCTCTTTTATGGACGCGAGTCAGGAAAGGGCTGCGGGAGGCGCGCTCAGCAATGGGAAGGGCCTTGCCGCAGCTAGCCGCGCTGCAGGCTCAGAAGCAGTCAGGTAGACCCAGCAGCAGTCGGGTCAGGCTCAGCACCTGGAGACGTGAGACGACGGATTGCGCGGACCAGAAAGCTTGCGCGGATTGGAAGGCTTGCGCAGATTGGAAAGCTTGCGCGGATTGGAAGGCTTGCGCGGATTGGAAAGCTTGCGCAGATTGGAAAACTTGCGTGGATCGGAAGGCTTGCGCGGATCGGAAAGCTTGCACAGATTGGACGGCTTGTGCGGACCAGGCGGACCGCGCATTGCAAGACGCGCGGATTGGGTCACGCGGGTACGCCCCGGATACCTGGAAAGGGTTGTCAGGCGGACGCCCGCGGGCCGGCGAGGGGGGCATACATCGATATTATGGGGCAAGGGATGTAGGGGTAGGATTGGGCTAGGGTTCTGTGCTTAGGGGTTGTATTTCATCATTCTTGCTTACTTGTGGTTGTACTTAGGTTAGGGTTGAGGGGGAGGACTTGAATACTTTGCTCTCAACTCCGGGTCGTAGGAGAGGGGGGGGGGAAGCACTTCACTTCACGGACTGGACTGCACCTTAGGATATTGCTTTTTATGACATCAGATTGGATTGGATTGGAAAGGAAGGAATTCATCTTATTATCACTCTATCCCTTTCTCTCTCTCTCTCTCTCTCTCTCTCTCTTTACCAGCTTCATCCAATCTCCTTACAGACGCTTTGATCAATAACTTCCCGAACTCAAGGACGACTTCAGGGGTGTTGCCTCTTTAGTTTCCACAGTGCGCCCGTTGGTCAAGCTCTTGGCGGACAAAGTTGCTCTATTTCTGGAGGAAGACTGGTTCGCGTGGTACGGGTTGCTTTGTCTGGTCACATTGGACAGAGGGGCTGAATTTCAAGGCCGTTTGGTCGAATTGGTGAAGAGTTGCGGAGCCAAGTTTGGCCGAGTAACGGAGTACTATCCCGAAGGGGCCGGAATGATCAAACGCGGGCATCAGCCAATCAAGGACGCCCTGGTCAAGATGTGCGGGGAGGATGGTAAGCGCTGGCAGGAGACCCTTCCAATGGTGCTGTTTGCGGATTGGATTTTGGTGAAGCGGTTGACAGGCTACTCGCTGGACAAGTTACTTTGCGGGCAGCACCCCGTGCTTCCAGTGGACATTGAGTTGGAGACTTTCCTAGGGGTTGACTGGTGGAAGGTGAAGACTACCGCCGAATTGCTTGAGGCTCGCGCCGAACAGCTCCTTTGACGGGACAGAATGCTTGCAAAGGCCGTGGACCGGCTAAAGAAGAATCGGACGGCATCGGTGCACTATTGGGACAAGCGCTGCTTGCATCGTCTCCGGGATCCCTTGCGGAAGGGGGATTTGGTGCTCCTGTACAACCAAATTCTGGAGTCTCAGTGGGGGAAGTTGTTTGCTAACCGGTGGAATGGTCCGTTCCGCATGTCGTCCAAGTTTGAGGGTGGCAGCTATCAGTTAGAGGAATTAGACGGTACTCGGCTGAAACGGAAGGCGGCGGCTTTGCATGTCAAGCGCTTCTTCGCGCAAGGATCCACCTCATTTGATGAGACGGCGGAAGGGGGTGAAGGATTGGACAAGGGGAGTGTGGAGAGCGGCAATGGTGTAGGAAGGCAATCGGGGGATTTGTCTTTGGGCGGAGAAGCGGAGGCCGTGCCGTTGCGACGGAGTAGGTGGCTGCAACCAGCTGGGGACAGCGGCCAAGTTGGGGGGGGAGGTAGAGGGGGTAGGGGATAAGTTTTGATTTGGTGAGGGGGTGCTCTAGCCAGTTCACAGCTGGAACAACTAGACACCCCAGAATGTTTGTTTCTCTATGTTTCTTTCTTATCTGGATTGTGGGGTCTTTGCTGGTTTGGGGTTTTTGCAGGAAATGCAGGCGCGGCACAAAGCCGGGTCCGTAAACGCGAGGACAAGCCCCGTGGAGCCAGGACGCGTGGGCAATCCTGCGGATGGGGGAAACGGGACAAAGAGCAATTTGCGGGTGGTCTACAGGAGTCACGCAAAAAAAAAAGTGTTCTTTTCTATTTTTCTTCTCTGTTGGTTTCTTTTTCTCTTTTTCTTTCTCTCAGGATATCTGAAGGATGGGTGGCTGGTATAGGAATAAGCTTGATTTGGTGAGGGGGTGCTCTAGCCGGTTCACAGTCAGCAAGACTAGACACCCCAGAATGTCTGTTCTCCTACTCTCTCTCTCTCTCTTCCCTTACGTTGGCGCGCGCTGGTGTTTTGGTTGTTGTGTTTGTTACAGGAAGGGTACAGGGAACTGTGTGGCAGTTTGTCTGGGGCGGTCCAGGTGCCTCTTTTGGAAAGGCTAGTCACTTCCGGTCGCTCACAAAGCAAGTGCACGGGCGCAGACTCAATCTTGGACTCACTCTCTCAAAGCGCGGCCGGGCACTTTTTTCTCAGAAGGATAGGACCTTGCGCAGAGACATGTATTTTTCTTAAACAGAAAAGGGAAGCGCGGTACAAGCAACAAGAAGAGAAGAAAAGAGGAAAGGGAGAAGGTAAAAAAGGGGGAAATGCGCCTAGGCCATCTTCATCATTTCCTCCATTTCCGCCCTCAAAGCCGCCAGTAAAGCCCGGAAAGACGCCAGGAGTTCGCGCCGGGATTCCGAGGATTGTGCGCCGGGGATTGCAAGGAAGTTCCGGAGCATTGTGGTCGACCTTTCCGCAAAAGCTTTGAAGCCGGCCGCCGGGAGCGCCATTACAATCGGAATCTCCAGGATCTCGGGAGGGCTGGCTGGAGGAGCAACCGGTGAAGATGAGGCCTCCGGGGAACCAACGGGGGGGCTTGGTCCAGCTGAAGGCAATGACGGGACAAAGATTGGTGACGGAGGCGGAGGCGAGTCTTGGGTTGTAGGCCTCTCATCCAAGTCTACTGGTGGCGTGGGGGGTGTTGGCAGTTGTGGAGTAGGAGGAGGAGGTGCTGGCACGGCCGTGGGTCTTCCAGAGAGTCTTGGGTCCGGTACCGTTCAGTTCACGCCGACAGCAGCGGCCCAAGCGCGGGTCGCCGCGCGCCATTCCTCCGAAGTTTTGTATTCGCCCCATTGCGGAGGTCCAGCCCGGCGGAGGGGTGATGCCAAGTCGCGGCTCACGTGCAAAGTAGTGGGTGACAGAGCTCGGGAGCGGGGGGATGGAGGTGAACCGGGTGGTGTCCACAATTCTTCCAAGATCAACTTGTCGTCCAAAACCACAAACGGGTCCGGACAAGCCCTCTTGCGCGGCCTGGGGCAAGAGCCGGATTGGGGGGGAGCTCAAGGGATGCTGTTTCTAAGCGAGCAGCAACAATGACCGCAACGGCAAGCTGAATAGGCGCGACGACGGGGGATGATCGAACACGCGTGCCCTTTCCGAGCGCAGAACTCGCAAGGGAGAATGATGGCGACTGGTAGGAAGGGAAACGGGGAAGGTGGTAGTGGGAAGTGGTGGGGGTGGAGTGGAAGTAGCGGAGGTGATGGTATGGCAAAGCAATGGGAACTTCTGGGGACAGAACTCAAGTTGGGGGGGATGTGGTGTCAATTTATAGACACGGATCAGGAACTGTGTCGCAGCTGCGCTCTCAGCATTGGGGGCAAGCAGGCTCAGCATTAGGGTATGCGGCGTGCTCAGCAGCAGCTGCTGTTTGGCTCCGCACCTGGTGGACGGGTTGGGCTCAGCATTGAATGCGGCGTGGGCGGCGATCCGCCCCGGAGATTGGATTCGGTAGGTAGTGCGCTTGACTAGGTTTGCGGGCGCGCCGGTTTGGATACGTAGGGGCGGAGCAATCCGCGGGCTATGAAGGAACGGATGAAGCGCGCGCGCAAGCGCGCGGATCATGCCGGATATTACTGAACACCCATGACAGGCGCGGACAAACGGATACGGTGTGATGCCCCATCCTGGACACCCTGGCCGCCTTAAGACCTCAATCCATAAACTGTTGCGCAAACGTACCGCCCGGCTGAACAACTTATCCTCAGGCTCATCCGAACCATTATTTACCCGCGCGCGCGCGCCGCGCCGCGCTCTTTTCATCCGCGCGCGTCGCGCGTCCTTTATCCGTGTTGCTTGTCATCTCCGCCGTTGTCATAGCGCGTCCTCATTTTTGTCGTTACGTGTCCTCATCTTTGTTGTTGCGTGTCTTCATCTTTGTCGTTGCGCCTCCCAATCTCCTCATTGCTACCGTCGCGCGGCGCTCATCCATGATTTACTGAATCCATCCCGACCGCACCCGCAAGCATTTGGCAAATCCTTGGATCCGTCAAACCTCCCATTGCACTTGATCTATTGGTTGTGGATCTCAAGGCCGTCAGGATTTACTCAACTTTCTCAAACCAATCTCCTATCCGCCCATCCGCGCTCTCATGGACTTCATCCGTCACCTTTCCTGGGACTCTCCCACCCGCTTCCGCCTTCGGACAAGGGGTGGGTGACTCTGGTATTGTTACGCGCGCCCATCCACAGAACGACGCGAGTGACCACATGGTTGCCTTCCCTTTTCCGCTCTATTTGTAGAATCCGTTGTATATAGTCTAACAGGGCCTCCTGCCCATATAAGGAGGGGCTCTCCCCTGCCTTTTGGCCAAGCATTCAATGATTCCAGCATCACAGCATGAGAGCATCAGAGAATCCCATCATTCTATGAGACCATCATCATAAGCAATTTATCCGTGGGCATCCTTCCCCACCTATCTGAGCAAATTATCCGGGTATATCTATGATTGCCCCTTTATCCTTTGAGCCTCCATACTCAAACTCAGTCCCTTGTGACCTTGATCCTTATCACCAACCAATAGCCTTGCTGGTTGAAGAAGAATTCCTGTCTGCCTGAATTCTTGAGTGTGTTATACCACTCTGATCCCTTTTTCCGACCATACTGGTCTTGATCTCTCCTTGATCATCTTTCTGGAGCCAATCACGTTTGATTGAAGAGGTTTTATTAAGCTTAAAACCTGGAGTGTTATACCTCCCTTCTTCTTTGAGGTTGAATTTTGCCACGCTATTCTTGAGTTCCTTGAGAGGTGTTGGGATATTCTTGCTCAAATTCGTTATTGATTTGCTTCTAGAGCTTCATAAAGAAATTGCTTTTGTTTTGTTCAGCCTCCCACAGTTATCTGATACCCTTCAAGCGCTTGATTGCGGAGAGTTGGGCAGGTTCATTGAGAACCTGGAGGTTGGTTGGGATTGAGTTGATCTTTCTTAATCAGCTGCTGACAACCAGAGTTATTAGCTTGTGGGCGTTGTTACGTACAACTGCCTTGTTCTATTGAGCTCTGAACAAACCTTGACTTATTTGTTCAAGTCTTTCCCTGCACCATCTTGTCTCAGATAGTGTTGTTTCCATCGCTACCGACAACTCTTATCCTCTTCTCTTAGTTTGATTTCTCATCCATAAGGTTCTGGACCTTGATTCTGGTTACATTAAAATATTATTGTAACTCCTAGGAGGGCAGCCTAAACAGCACCTTTCCCCTCCACAGAACTGCCACGGCTTAGCACCGTTTGGAGTCTTACATTTTGTCCCCCGGGCCGGGATCGAACCAGCAACCTTGGGATTTACAGTCCCAACTTGAAGAATCAACTCCGAAATGCTATCCAATTTCTCTTTCTTTTTCTGTTTGTTCTTTTTTCCGATCCGTGGAGGCAGCTTGGTCTAGAAGTAAGTCCTCCCAATTTGTGCACCGCTCGGGCAAGATACTTGTTGTTTTTGGCAAAACCCTACTCTTGCCACACTCGTGAGCCACTTTGGAAATCTGCTCTTTGGATCCCCTAGGAACTCTGTTATTCGATATGGCATCTCCCGCTACTCCAACCACCTCTGTTTGACCTAAGATGGTAAAGATCAAACCTCAGAACAAGAACTTAGGCTTCAACGGTACAAATGTTGAGCGATTCTTGGACTCCTACAAAATGGCTGCTGAAGTGGATGGAGCTAGTGAATTCGATATGGCTTATCAGTTACGGTTCTTTATCTCCTCTGATGAAGTTATGGAGGTAATTGAGTCTTTCGAGGGATTTGAATCCCACAACTGGACGCTTCTCAGGGAGGCTATGTTGGCATACTGGGGTAAAATAGATGTGGCTAGGTTTACTCTGCAGGATTTGGATGCTCTGGTTTCTCAGTGGATCTCCAATGGTGGTATTTCTTCAGCCTCTGACTATCAGATTTTTAGAAAGTCTTGGGATCCCATTCAAAACTATCTTATCCGAAACAATCACATTGACACAGTGGACAAAATTTGAGCAAAGTTCTTCCAATCTTTTTTGTCGGCTGTGCAAGAAAGGATTAAAGAAGAACTGGTCAAATCCGGATCCATGATTACCACCAGGGATAATCGATTCAAGCTCCCTATTTTTCTTACCCTTAGGAGTACGGTGGATAAAGTCATGAAAGGTCAAACTGCTCTTACCTTTGAAAAGCCTAGAACTACTGAACCATTCCATGCTCCTTCTTTTAAAGAGTCAAACAATATTATGATTAAAATGGAGGCAGATCGTAGGCCTAAAGCAGATCCTAATTCCAATGGAGAACCTACTACTATAGATGAAATCACCCAGTTACTTAGAGCCTTTGAGAACAAAATAGATCAAAAGATTTCTTCGCTAGCTACTCCTAAAACTCCTTCTTCTGTCCCCAAATCAACTCTGGTCTGTTACTACTGTCATAGGGAAGGCCATGGAACCGGATGATGTCAAGAACTTCAGAAGTACTTAAAGGAAAAGTTGGTAGAGCAGAGGGGAAACAATTACTTCCTCCCTAATGGTGCCCTAATCCCTTTTGACTCGTCTTGTCCTATCCGACATGTGGTGGCCTCTTACCAGCCATCACCCCCTGTGAAAGCATCTCTTGCTTCCTTTAAATTTTGATCATCCTGTGGTACCCTCCAACCTTGGTATCCTCCAGCTATTTCTTCCTCTAGTCTTGCTGGGACTACTTATCAATCTGATCCAGCCAGGAAACGACATGAGGAACCAAAACCTCATAATGCTCCTTCCTTGCCAACTTCAATCCTTCAAAAACCCGTTAAACGTTGATCAACACTTGAGCCTCCTTCCTCTGATGTAGAAGACATGGAGGTGGAAAAGGAACCACTCATGGAAAGGTTCCCAGATCACCCTGATCCTTCTCCCTCACCTCAACCTTCTAATCCTATCTTAGATTCTGCGTCACCTGAACTTCCTCCCCCCACCCAGCCCAAAGTTTGATTTGAAAGGGGCATCTCCAAGGATCACCCCAATGCTGTGGAGGGAGTATTAAAGAAAATTTCTGATCTCAAAATTCCTGATCTATCTGTGGCTGAACTCCTATCAATCTCTTCATCTGTTGCTGAAGGAATGAAGAAATGGGTCTCTCGTCGACGTGTGGAAATTGGCCCTGAAGTACTCAAAGTCTCCTCTGGGACTTTAATGGAGGACTCTGGTGGAACCAGTCCTTCTATAGAATCCAATCTTTATTCCTGTCCCCTTGGCTTTCTTCCTTGTTATCTTGGTGACTCAGCTAAAACTGTTTCTCCTCTTGTGGATTCTGGATCTCAGCTTAACTTAATCTCGGATGCTATGGCCTGCAAGCTCAAATTTAGTCCTAGGGTCAGCTTCAACTCTGCAGTATATGGGATAGGAAATCAAGCTTGTGAACTGGTTGGTATTGCTGAAGATGTACCGGTCAGGATTGGTCGAAATATCGTTGGAACCTGCCACTTTTGGATTACTCGTTTGGACAGTCCTATGATCTTGGGACGACCCTTCTTAATGGACTTTGGTGCAACCCTGATGTTTTCTGATCAAGTTGGGGAGAGAATTCTTCTCCCTGATTCTGATGGAAGTAAAATTGAATTTCCTCTTTGCTCTTTGGATTCTGGTTGTTGGGAAAGAGATTTTCCTGGTTGTTCTCCCAAATCATCTTTTAAGGGGAAGCAGAAGGATAACTCTAGTTCCTCTCATTTTTTAGGGGAATAGTTGATCCTACTAATATTTGTAGTTCTTTTCAGCCTCAGACTGCAACTCAAGGGTCAACTCCCATCCCTCAGGCTTATTTTTCATTCCTTTCATCATTCTCTTCTGAGCTCAAGAATATTAAAAAACAAAAACATATCAAAATAGAAAAATCCAAAAATATTTCTTCTCCATCTCCTTCTCTCTCTGGATCTGTTGTGTCTTCTTTTCCTTCTACTTTTGAATCTGATCAATCTTCTCTCAGTTCCAGTTCAAATCTCCGCAATGAGTCTAAACTAGATCCTAATTGCAATTCCGTTTTTGGTGATTTTGGTATGAAGGAATATGGGCTTCAGTGGAGGCAATTTGGGGTAAAGTAAGTCCTCCCAATTGTGCACTGCCAGGGCAATCTTTTACCATCATTTTTGAAACCCTACCTTGTGCCACACATGTGAGAAACGTATTATCTCCTGGTTCTCATTTTATGGAAAAGGCACCCTTCAAGGATATTGCAGAACATTGGACTTGGAAGATGTTGGAACTTGGACTCAGCTTTTGTAATCAAGTCTCCCTGGTCAACTCTTGGAGGAAACAAGAACTTCTCTCTTTTGCCACTAAGTATAAACCAGTTGCTAAGAAGATCCAACCAGTCAACCAGCCTATGCCTCTCAACCTCAATCCTCCCCTTATGCGTCCTCCTCTATCTTGCAATCCTTACTGTGGTCTTCCTCAATCTCTTACCGGTCCCTTTGTGCCTAACGGACGGGTCACTGAAGAACGTCTGAAGGTGGTCAACTTTCGTCCAGATGGATGGCTTCTTCCTGATGAGTTAAATTTAATCAAAAATGTCTTATCTCTAAGGGAAAAATCTATTGCTTTCTGTGAAGAAGAGAGAGGTCTCTGGCGGGAATCCTATGGCCTCCCTTATATCATCCCTGTAGTTGAACATGATCCTTGGCAAAAGAAAAAGATCCCTATCCCTGCTGCTAAAGTTGACAAATTCATCAAGTTGGTCCGGGAACAAGTTTGAACTGGCCTGTATGAACAGTCAACTTCTAGTTACTCCAGCCCTGTCTTCTGTGTCCTCAAGAGTAATGGTAAACTTAGAATAGTTCATGATCTTCAACCTCTTAATAAAGTTACTATTAAAGACTCTGGTATCCCTCCTGCTACTGAAGAATTTGTTGAATCCTACGCAGGAAGAGCTTGCTATGGTCTAGGGGATATTATGGGTGGCTATGACAAACAATCCTTACATCCTATTTCTCGTCCTCTCACTAATTTTGATACTCCTCTTGGTCGGTTTCAACTTACTCGATTGCCTCAAGGAGCCACCAACTTGGTTGCAGTCTATCAGGCTCAGATGATGTGGATCCTCCAGGATGAAATCCCTGATCATGCTGGTATCTTTATTGACAATGGAGGAATTAAAGTTCCAGTATCTGACTATGATAATGAGCTCTTACCTTGGCATTCAGGAATTTGTCGTTTTATTTGGGAATATGCTACTACCTTGGAGAGGATTCTGTTTCAAATTGAGGAATCTGGCCTTACTGTCTCTGGATCCAAACTGGCGGCTTGTGTCCCTGCTCTGGAAATTGTTGGTCATGTGGTCTGCAAGGAAGGAAGAAGGATGGCACCAGCCAAAGTCAACAAGATCATCTCTTGGCCTGCCCCAATCAATCCAACTGAAGTTAGGGGCTTTCTAGGTGTTGTCACTTATTTTAGAATCTTTATCCCATCTTTATCCAAAATCTGTGCACCCTTGCGTCGTCTAACCAGAAAAGATGCTGAATGGATTTGTACCCAAGATTGTGAATGTGCTTTCCAGCTACTCAAAAGGATATTTGGTAAAGACATAGTTTTGAGAAAGATCTCTTATGGACCTGGAGCTGGCAAGATCAAGCTGGCTGTCAATTCTAGTTATCTATCTGTTGGGGCCGTCCTTACTCAGGAAGATTAAAATTGTTGGGACCGTCCTGCTCTTTATGAATATTTGTTGTTTTCAGATGTAGAATCTAGATACTCCCAGCCCAAACTGGAACTCTGTGGTGTGGCTTGAATGATGAAGAAACTTCAAACTGTTCTCTGGGGCCAACATTTTAAATTGCAAGTTGATGCTTGATCCATCATTGAAATGATCAACACTCCCAGTCTTCCCAATGCTCCTATGACTCGTTGGGTGGCCTTTATCCAGCTTTTCTCTTTTGATATTGTTCACAGGCCGGGGAAATCTTTCACCATGCCTGACAGTTTATCTTGACGACCTCTTGGGGACAACAAATCTGATGTTGGAACCAATTTCAATGAAGAGGAACCTTTAATCCAACCTATTTTCTCTTTTTCTTCTCAAAATTATTCTGGCTTTCAACAAGGCTTGTGGCTTAAATTAGAGCAGTACCTTTCAACTCTTCAAAAACCTCCTGATCTCTCTGCTAAGGAATTTCGATCTCTTAAACAAAAGTCTTCTAATTTTTTTGTTCAAGGCTCTAGACTTATGAATAGAGGCAATCCTTGTGCTCTTATTGTTGTTACGATTCCCTCTAAACAAGATTCTATCCTTGAAAGTCTCCATGAAGGCCTTGGTCATTGTGGGGAAACCAAAACTTATCGACAATTATCCAAACGATTCTGGTGGCCATCTTTGAAGAAATCCGTCTCCCAATGGTGCAAGAGTTGTGAAGTTTGTCAAAAACGTGATCTTAGGCGCCCAGCTGAAATTTGTTATCCTACTGGGGAGTCCACTGTCTTTGGAAGGATTGCTATGGATGTGGTTCATATTAAGGCAGGTGGTGCTAAGTACCTCATTGTGGCTAGAGATGATTTTTCCGGATGGGTTGAAGAAAAATTTCTTAAGAACCTTAGCTCTGAATCAGTGGCAGCTTTCCTCTACAAGACCTGGACAATGCGTTATGGCCTGGCTTGATCTTACTCTACTGATGGTGGCTCTGAATTTGGGGGCAAGCTTGCTGAAATGATCCAATCCCTTCCTGGACAATATAGAGTTACTACTCCTTATTATCCTGAAGGCCAAGGCATGGTGGAACAAGGCCATGCCCCTTTGAAGGCTGCACTTGTTAAACTGGCTGGTGAAAGTGGCAAGAATTGTCGCAAATTCCTTCCTCTTGTTCTCTTCTCTGATCGAATCTCAACCAAAAGGACTACTGGCTACTCACCTTATGAAATCATCTTTGGTCAAAGAGCAGTCCTTCCTTTGGATCTGGAAATGGAATCTTTCTTGGGTGTCTCTTGGGAAGAGGTGTCCTCAACTACTGATCTGTTAGTTGCTAGATCCAAGCAACTGGAGCAAAGTGAAGACGTTCGTGATTAATCTTATCAAAAGATGATGGAGTCCAGAGCAAAATCCGTCCAGTATTGGGAGGACAAGGACTCTAATTGAATCAGGGAGCCCTTGAACCCTGGTGACCTAGTTTTAGCTTGTAATTGATTTTTGGAGACCCAGTGGGGCAAGCTTGTCTCTAATCGTTGGAATGGCCCTTATAGAGTGGTTCATCAAGTTAGAGGTGGATCTTATGTTTTGGAGGAGCTAGATGGTACTCGGTTGGCCAGAAGGTTCTCTGCTGATCAAGTCAAGAAGTTTCATTGTTGTGTGGGCAACTTATCTCACAAGTAAGTCCTCCCAATTGTGCACCACCAGGGTCATTTGCTGCGTTTTTGTTGTAAAACTCTACTGTATGCCACATATGTGAGCACCTGGGACGCCCTCCTTGTTCTATTCCTGCCGCTTCTAGGATTCATTTGGAAGAATCAAGATATTTTCCTCAACTCTTCAATTGCTCTCAAGATCGAGAAATGGCCAATCTTTGCTTCAATTTCTTTTTTCCCTGCATTTTTTTTTTTTTAATCCCTTCAAATTTTAGATGCAGACTAGGGACAGTCTGTAAGTTGGGGAGAGATGTGGTGACCAATCTGGGACACCACGGAAAAAAAAAAAAAAAAAAAAAAAAAAAAAAAAAAAAAGATATTTTTTTTGGTTGTACCCCTATGGGTACCTTCATTTCCCCCCATCTCTCAACTTCTCCCTGTCCTAGCGGTCTAGGACAGGCCTCTTGCCTGTCTCTCTGCTTCAATCCCCCCCTCCTATGTTCAACTCCTACTTGTTGCGCTTGCGGCCCTGACTTTTGGCGACGCAAGCAATCGTCGAACCACCTTTGACAATCCCTTCAATCCTTCCTGATCCTCTCATCCAACCAACGCCGTCGCTTGTCGCGACGGTCGTCAACTATCATTCGATCGATCTCATCATACCCACCATCTCAACCTACCAGAGCATCATCATCACCCACTCCGTCATCATCAGCTCCAGAGGATCCCACTCGATCCCCTCATCAACAATGCCATCAAACGACCTCAAACCCAACTCAACCCACCGACTCATCCAATCTATCACTCCTACCATCCACTGATCCCTCCAATCCAACAACAATGATGGCCAAGACGACGACCATCAACTCAAACTCACTCAGGCCCTCCTCGCCCATCATCTGATCCGACCAACAACTACAAGCAACCAATCGCGGCCGTCGGAACCTTCACCCCGCTGTTGCCGCCAATCGGGCGACAACAGCCGTTGTCGACACCCGCGACCGCTGTCGCGGGTGTCCATCTGGTTGCCCGCGGTCATTCTTGATGCGGGCCACATTTCTTTTTTTTCCTCTCATGTCATCTTTTTTTATGTTTTCATTTTCCCGCACCTATTTGTAGTATCTCTTGTACATAGTATACAGGGCCTCATGTCTATAAAAGGAGGGGCTCTCCCCTGCCTTTTGGCCCAGGATCCCATCAGACCATCATCATCTCATCTCATCTGTTTCCCCCATCATCATAATCAACTTATCCGTGGGCATCCTTCCCCACTTATCCGAGCAACTTATCCGGGTATATCCATGATTGCCCCTTGATCCTTTGAGCCTCCGTACTCAAACTCTGTCCCTTGTGACCTTGATCCTTATCACCAACCAATAGCCTTTCTGGTTGAAGAAGAATTCCTGTCTGTCTGAATTCTTGGGTGTGTTATACCACTCTGATCCCTTTTTCCGACCATACTGGTCTTGATCTCTCCTTGATCATCTTTCTGGAGCCAATCACGTTTGAGTGAAGATGTTTTATTAAGCTTAAAACCTGGAGTGTTATACCTCCCTTCTTCTTTAAGGTTGAATTTTGCCACGCTATTCTTGAGTCCCTTGAGAAGTGTTGGGATATTCTTGCTCGAATTCGTTATTGATTTGCTTCTAGAGCTTCATAAACAAATTTCTTTTGTTTTGTTCAGCCTCCCACAGTTATCTGGTACCCTTCAAGCGCTTGATTGCGGAGAGTTGGGCAGGTTCATTGAGAACCTGGAGGTTGGTTGGGATTGAGTTGATCTTTCCTAATCAGCTGCTGACGACCAGAGTTATTAGCTTGTGGGTGTTGTTACTTACAACTGCCTTGTTCTATTGAACTCTGAACAAACCTTGACTTATTTGTTCAAGTCTTTACCTGCACCATCTTGCCTCAGATAGTGTTGTTTCCATCGCTACCAACAACTCTTATCCTCTTCCCTTACTTTGATTTCTCATCCATAAGGTTCTGGACCTTGATTCCGGTTACATTTAAATATTATTGTAACTCCTAGGAGGGCAGCCTAAACAGCACCTTTCCCCTCCACAGAACTGCCACGGCTTAGCACCGTTTGGAGTCTTACAGCAGGCGGTCTGGGAGCAGTTTCTGGAGTTGGTGCGGGAGCGGGTGAAGACTGGCCTTTACAAACAGTCAACGTCTAGTTACTCCAGTCCAATCTTTGTGGTGGTTAAGCAGGACAAAAAGTTGTTGAGGATTGTTCATGATTTACAGCGGCTCAACTCCTTTACGATCCGGGACGCGGGAAGGCCCCCTTGCATTGACGAGTTCCTTGAGTCAATAGCGGGGTGTGCTTGTTACGGTTTAGTGGATGTGATGGGGGGATACGACCAGCGCGAGTTGGATCTTTGCTTGCGGCCTCTAACGGCATTTGAGACTGGGTTGGGAAGAATGCAGCGGACTTGGCTCCCGCAAGGCGCAACCAATTCCGTGGGGGTGTACCAGGCGCAAATGGCTTGGATCCTGAAGGATGATCTTCTGTAGGGAGTCCAAATTTTCATTGACAACGCGGGCATCAAAGGTCCGAAATCTGATTACGGGGGAGCGGAGCTGGTTGAGATTCCCGGTGTCCGGAGTTTTGTGTGGGAATATGCGCAGACATTGGAACGCATCCTGTTTTGCATCAAGGAGGCAGGACTGACGGTGTTTGGGAAGAAGGTTGCGGTTTTTGTCCTGGCGCTTGAAGTCCTTGGCCATTTTGTTGCTTCCAACGGCCGGCACATTGCAGAGAAAAAGCGGAACAAGGTCCTTGAATGGCCGACCCCGCGGGCGGTGTTGCATATCCTTCAGTTCTTGGGATTATGCAGCTATGTCCTTATGTTCATTGAGAGGTTTGCGGAGGTGGCGAGCCCGCTCCAATCACTAACACAGAAAGGCGCGGAGTGGAAGTGGGGGGAAGAATGTGATCGCGCGTTCCGGAAGCTCAAGGAGATTGTGGGACGTGACATTGTGCTCCGCAATCATGACTACAACACGGGAGGAATTAGGCTAGCGGTTGATTCCAGCAAATTTGGCGCAGTGGGGGGTTCTCACTCAAGAGGACGACGGCAAGGATAGGCCGGTACTTTACGAGTCGGTCACCTTCACTCCAACGGAAAGCCGGTACTCCCAGCCAAAGTTGGAGTTGTGCGGGGTCACCAAGATTGTGCGGTGGCTCCATTATCTTTTGTGGGGGGTTCACTTTGAGCTTTTGGTGGACACGGAGGCGCTGGCGCGGATGATCAATTCCCCGGCGTTGCCCAACGCTCCCATGACCAGGTGGGTGGCATTTCTTCAACTTTTCTCCTTTGCTGTTGTTCATTTTTCGGGGAAAGCGTTCACTATGCCGGACGCGTTCTTGCAGTATCCAAGAGACGACCCGTTTGAGGACGCAGAACTGCTTGATGTAGAGACCCCGGTTGTCAAGGTAGGGGTTGTGGAGGCAGGTGTTCAGCTGCCCCTCCGGCAGACCGGGCGGTACGCGATTCTTTGTGACTACTTGCGGGACCTTTGTTTTCCCAATGGAGCTACAGAGAAGGACATTCAATGGGCAAAGCAGAGGGCGGGGAATTTCTATGTACAGGAGGGGCAGCTTTGGCGGCGGAAGACTCCAGTTCCTCTTGTGGTTACCACTTCAAGGGCGGATCAGGAAGCTATCCTCCGGAGCCTTCACAAAGATCTTGGTCATTGAGGGGAGGTCAAGATGTGGAGGCGGGTCAAAGAGCGGTTCTGGTGGCCGGGGGTAGTGCGTGCGGTGCGGGAATGGCTTGCGTCCTGCAAAGCCTGTCAACGGCGGAGCGCAAGACTGCCCAAGGAAGTCGGAAAACCCACAGGGGAAGACGCCCTCTTTGGTCGAGTCTTGCTTGATGTCGTCCACATCAAGGCCGGTAAGTTTGCCTATCTGCTCATTGTGCGGGACAACCTGTCCGGTTGGGCGGAAGCGCGTCCATTGGTCAAGCTCTTGGTGGACAAAGTTTCTCTATTTCTGGAGGAAGATTGGTTTGCGCGGTACGGGTTGCTTCATCTGGTCACAGTGGAAGGAGGGGCTGAGTTTCGCGGCTGTTTGGTCGAGTTGGTGAAGAGTTGCAGAGCCAAGATTGGCCAAGTAACTGAGTACTATCCCAAGGGGGCCGGCATGATTGAACGCGGGCATAAGCCAATCAAGGACGCCCTGGTCAAGATGTGCGGGGAGGACGGTAAGCGCTGGCAGGAGACCCTTCCAATGGTTCTGTTTGCGGATTGGATTTTGGTGAAGCGGTCAACAGGCTACTCACCGTACAAGTTACTTTTTGGGCAGCGCCCCATGCTTCTGGTGGACATTGAGTTGAAGACGTTCCTGGGGGTTGACTGGTGGAAGGTGAGGACTTCCGCCGAATTGCTTGAGGCTCGCGCCAAACAGCTCCTTCAACGGGACGGAATGCTTGCAAAGGCCGCGGACCGGCTAAAGAAGACTCGGACGGCATCAGTGCGCTATTGGGACAAGCGCTGCTTGCATTGTCTCTGGGATCCCTTGCGGAAGGGGGATTTGGTGCTCCTGTACAACTGAAGTCTGGATTCTCAGTGGGGGAAGTTGTTTGCTAACCGGTGGAACGGCCCATTCCGCGTGTCGTCCAAGTTCAAGGGCGGCAGCTATCAGTTGGAGGAATTAGATGGTACTCTGCTGAAACGGAAGGCGGCGGCTTTGCATGTCAAGCGCTTCTTTGCGCAAGGATCTACCTTGTTTGACAAAATGGTGGGAGGGGGTGAAGGATCTGACAAGGGGAGTGTGGAGCGCGGCGGTGGTGTAGAAACGCGATCCGGGGATTTGTCTTCGGGCGGAGAAGCAGAGACCGTGCTGTTGCGACAGAGTAGGCGGTTGCGACCAGCTGGGGACAGTGGCAAAGTTGGGGGGGAGGTAGAGGGGGTAGGGGATAAGTTTTGATTTGGTGAGGGGGTGCTCTAGCCGGTTCACAGCCGGAACAACTAGACACCCCAGAATGTTTGTTTCTCTATGTTTCTTTCTTATCTGGATTGTAGGGTCTTTGCTGGCTTGGGGTTTTTGCAGGAAAGCGGGCGCGGCACGAAGCCGGGTCCGTAAACCCGATGACAAGCCCCGCAGAACCAGGACCCCTGGGCAATCCTGTGGATGGGGGAAGCGGGACAAAGAGTGATTTGCAGGCGGTCTACGGGCGTCGTGCAAAAAAAAAAAAGTGTTCTTTTCTATTTTTCTTCTCTGTTGGTTTCTTTTTCTTTTTTTCTCTCAGGATATCTCAGGGATGGGTGGTTGGTATGGGCATAAGCTTGATTTGGTGAGGGGGTGCTCTAGCCAGTTCACAGCTGGGACAACTAGACACCCCAGAATGTCCGTTCTCTTACTCTCTCTCTCTCTTCCCTTACGGTGGCGCCGGCTGGTGTTTTGGTTGTTGTGTTTGTTACAGGAAGGGTACAGGGAACTGTGTGGCAGATTGTCTGGGGCGGTCCAGGTTCCTCTTTTGGAACAGCTAGTCACTTACGGTTGCTCACAAAGCAAGCGCGCAGGCGCGGACTCAATCTCAAGCTCACTCTCACGAAGCGCGGACGCGTGCTTTTTCTGAGAAGGTTAGGACCTCGCGCGGATAGATGTATTTTCTTAATGAAAAGGGAAGCGCGGTACAACAACAAGAAGAGAAGAGGTAGAGTAAAGGAAGAAGGGGAAAAGGGGGGGCAATGCGCCTAAGCCATCTTCATCATTTCCTCCATTTCCGCCCTTGAGGATGCCAGTAAAGCCCGGAAAGACGCCGAGCATTGTGGTCAACCTTTCCGCAAAACCCTTGAAGCCGGCCACCGGGAGGGCCATTATGATTGGAATCTCCAGGATCTTGGGAGGGATGGGGGGAGGAGCGGCCGGTGGAGATGGGGCCCCCGGGGAACCAACAGGGGGGCTTTGTCCAGCTGGAGGCGATGACGGGACGACTATAGGTGACGGAGGCAGAGGGATGTCGGGGGTCGTAGGCCTCTCATCCAAGGCGGCTGGTGGCGGGGGCGGTGTCAGTGGTCGTGGAGGAGGAGAAGGGGGTGCTGGCGCGGCCGGGGGTCTTCCAAAGAGTCTTGGGTCCGGTACCGTTTGGTTCACGCCGACAGCGGCGGCCCAAGCACGGGTCGCCGCGCGCCATTCCTCTGAGGTTTTGTATTTTCCCCGTTGTGGAGGTCCGGCCCGGCGGAGAGGTGATGCCGAGTTGCGGCTCACGTGCGAGGTGGTGGGTGACAGAGCTTGGGGGCGGCGGGATGAAGGTGAACCGGGGGGTGTCCACAAGCCTTCCAAGATTGAGTCATCGTCCAAAACCACAAACGGGTCCAGAGGAGCCCTCTTGCGCGGCCTGGGGGAGAGCTGGATTGGGGGGGAGCTTGAGGGATGCTGTCGCTAAGCGAGCAGCGACAATGGCCGCAACGGCAAGCAACACAGGCACGTTGACCGGGGACAATCAAACAAACGTGCCTGTTCCGGGCGCAGAAATTGCATGGGAGCATATTGGCGATGATGCGGAAGGAGGACGGGGAAGGTGGTAGTGGAAGTGGTGGGGGTGGTAGTGGAAGTGGCGGGGGTGGTAGTATGGTGAAGCAATGGGAAACTTCTGGGGAAAGAACTCAAGTTGGGGGGGGATGTGGTGTCAATTTATAGACAGGGATTGGGAACTGCGTCGCGGCTGCGCGCTCAGCATTGGGGGCAAGCAGGCTCAGCATTAGGGTATGCGGAGTGCTCCGCAGCGGCAGCTGCTGGATCAGCAGCAGCCGCTGTTTGGCTCCGCACCTGGTGGACGGGTTGGGCTCAGCATCAAATGCGGTTTGGGCGGCAATCCACCCCAGAGATTGGATTTGGGAGGTAGTGCGCTCGACTAGGTTTGCGGGCGCGCCGGTTCAGATACGTAGGGGCCGAGCAATCCGCGGGCTATGAAGGAACGGATGGAGCGCGCGGATCATGCCGGATATTACCAAACACCCACGACGGGCGCTGACAAACGGATACAGAAAGGTGCAGGGGGCTCCAAGTAGGGCGCGGTGCAAGGACCGCGTCATGAGAAGGACAAACCGGATGGACGGAACGGCTTATGGACAAAGGGGGGAGTTTGGTATGGAGGAGGTGGGGAGAGGAGGCTAGGGTTTCTGTTTTGGGATTGTTTTCTGTTTCTTTGTCATACTGTCATTTGCGCGTGTACTTAGGTTAGGTTTGAGGGGGAGGACTTATCCTCACTCCCAACTACGGGTTAGAGGAGGGGCATGCATGGGAGGAGGGGAATCACATCACATCATCGGATTGGATCACTCATCTCACCAGGAGATTAAAGGAACTCACACCGGATACACATCCAGGTGGAAAGTTCTTAGGATTGAAGGATTGGCAATTTCTCTCTCTCTCTCTACTTTTCTTTATCTCTTTATCTCCTTATTTCTATTTCTCATTTAAGTGCGACTTCCGACATCCTCATCTCCTTTCAAACGCAGGGAATCGTTAAATTCCAAACCTTGGGACAATTATAGGGGGATAACCTTCTATTCTGTCCACACCGCCCTTGCTTGTCCCTCCTTGATCTCATTTCTGGCCTCCTTTCATCCCCCCACCCTTGCTTTCCCCTCCTTTCCGGCCTGCTTTCCTTCCCCCACCCTTGCTTGCCCCTCCTTGCCCGCCTCCTTGGCCCCCCCCCACCTTTGCCGGCCTCCTTGTTCTCCTTTCTGGCCTCCTTTCCTCCCCCCACCCTTGCTTGCCCCTCCTTGCCAGCCCCCTCCTTGCCTCCCCCCTTGCTTGCTTGCCCCTCCTTGCCTCCCCCCACCCTTGCTCACCCCTCCTTGCCGCCCCCCTCCTTGCCTCCCCCCTTGCTCGTTGGCCCCGCTGCCAACAAGCCCTCCTCCATCCCTTGCCTTGCCACCAGGCACCTTCCCCCCCTTGCTGACTCAGCCCAACCCAAGGACCAACCAAATTGGTTCTCCCCCAATATTTTTTTTTTTTTTTTTTTTTTTGATGATGTAACTTATTTTTTTTTTTTGATAAGCTGGGCCCAATTAGTCCACACCCACGCCCATTAATTTTTTTTATTAGTTTTTGGTTGTTTTTTGGTGATCACATGGCTGAAATTTTTTTTTGTAACCCTTCATTGACCCCTCTTCCTTTAATGCCATCCCTTCTCCCACAGAACTCACAATGTTATACTCTAAATTGAATCCCTTTTTGATCCTCACCCCAAGTGGAGCATTTGCCTGGGAGGGAACAAAATGGAAGGAGATGAGGTGACAAACATAAAGAGAGGTGGCAAGCAGAGTGCTTTGAAGCAAAAGAGGTATCAAATGAGGGCCTCCAAAATCTCTTTGGAACTTGCAGAGGGGGGCATCAATGAAAAGTTTGTATGGTCTGAACGGAAACTACAAACTTTGGATCTGTATCCTGCAATTACTACTGAAAACAAAAAGAACAATTGAAAACCCTCACCGGCTGAGTTTGAACTTTCCAAGCAGAAAATCAAGCAATTGCGTTTCTTCCACCATGGAAAAGTAATTGCTCTCAATAAGTCTGATCACAACAGTCTTGTTGCAATAATTTAATTTGTCCCATTGGATAAACTTTCTGATCAAGACAAGAAGGAAATCAACTTTCTGACAACTTTCCTTCACCAGTCAAATAAATTTGTCAACACCGTTGGTCCCTCAAGATCTTGGGGTGGAAAAATGTGGGAAATTGGATGGCAAAAATCAATGGACCCCTTTGAGTTATTTGGATGCTATGTGAAGAAATCATCTATTCAATCTTCCCCTCAAGCGTATGCTTTTCTCAATCTTAAGGCAGAAGAATTCTCTCAAATTTTTAGGAAAACAATTTTGCAATTTGGCCAGACTTCCCTTTGAATCAAACCATGAAATAATGAAGGACAATGGTATGCCCTCCTTCTCATCACTTTAATTTGGTCCTCAGCCTACTCCCTTTGACTGATCTCCGCATGTCACCTTCACATCTGACTCTTTTTAGAACTCACCTCACATTGAAAAAGGTGACATCTCTGAGTATCCCTTTTTAATTTTAGTTCCAACCAAGAAATCTAAAAGACAAATTATTGAAACTATGGATGAATATGGAGTATCAGATGGCCATTTTTTTTTTCCTGACCTGGGGTTTGGAATTGATTTCAAGCAAATACGTGTAGTGAAAATGGTTTGGGCAGCAAATAAGTACCAGCACTGTACTTCTCCTGCTGTGGAGACTTCCACTCCTACAAGCATGGCAATTTCAATGCAAATAAACAAAACAACTAGAAACACTTGCAGGGACTTGGGGAGTGGGAAAATATACTCCAGGAAAAAAAATATAAATAAAAAGAAAAAGAAAAAATATTTTTTTATTGGTAGGGTCAAAAATAGTCTTAAGAATTGTTGTAATCAAAAATGATTTTTTCTTTCTTTTTAATTTTTTCATCAAAGCAAATATATTTACAAGCCCAGCATTTCAGTAATCTGCTTTAATTCATCTACTGTTCTACTGCTACCAATGCATGACATGGCTACTGAACACTTATCCTTTTTTTCTTTTGCCAGTTGTTCCCTCTCCATTTGCAGTTGCTCTTGCTGTTGATCCTTCTCCTTTTCCTCTTTTTGAAATTCTAGCTCAGCCTGTTTCAACTTCCACTCATCATCCAATTTTTGCTGATGAGCCAAAATCTTGGCTTTCTGCTTTTGAAAATCAATAGCCAGTTTACAATCCCACTTCTCCTTTTTAAACTGAAGTTTTTTATATTCAATTGGAAATTTCACTGTTTTTCAGAGGGGAATAGGAATGAGCTAGATTTGGACAGCAAGGAGAATCGAATGGGCTTACTTGAATCCTTCTCCTCCATGATCTCCTCAAAGACCAAAAAATTTTAAGTGTTTCTCCTCTTTTAAATGCTATTGGGGTTGATGTTGATTGAATTGGAGGCCTTTTGCTTTCCCTTTGCAGAGGGTTTTTGTGTGGGAACATCATTGCTCTCATTTGAAGGGGATGTCAGAGGCCACATTGGCTTGAGTTTTTGGCCATTCAGGAATGAATGAGCCTGTTTCTATCAAATCTAAATCAGTCAGGATTAACTGGACAGAAGAGAAAGGAACTTGGTTCCTTACTTGAGCAGATTTTGATGGAAATGGTGATACAGGAATGACATCCTCCTCATTGGCCAATTTCTCCTGTTCTTCCACCCCAGGAAGAGAGAAATCAAAAGAAGGAGGGGAGGAGTCCAAGGTTGGGTTTGACTTCCCAATCAAAACAGAAGTAGATGTGATTTGAGCTGATTGTGTTTGAATATCCTCCTCGGCATTGGATGGGGGCCACTCATAGGTTTTGTTGGGATCACCATTGCTAGGCTGAGCATCCCCAGCCAATTCCGCAGCGTCAACTGAATTGGATTGTTAGGCATCAAAAGCGGCCAGGGGGGTGATGTTGGCCTTCTTTCCAAAGATTTCATCCATTTGAATATAAAAAAGACAAATGGAGTCCAAATTATAAACCACTGATTTGATTCCCTTGGCTTTGTTGGATTCAGTGATACCAAAGCCGCTGGAGATTGACATGGAGTGGGCCTTTTTTTACTTGGCTTGATAATTCTTGGATTGCTGCCTCATCTGTTTGGATGACAGATCCAGCCTACCTTTTGTTTTTTTCTTGAGTTCATTGGCCATCAAAAGATAATCATTGACCTTAGAGGATGGAGTTTGGCCAAGATGTGTTTCATTTTCCAGTCCAAAGCAAGCATTGTAGTTGGACAGAATTTTGAGCCAGTTTTCCAGGATGATGTGTTTGGCTCTCTTGAGCTGACTTGAGCCTTTGGAAGCTGATGGGGGAGTATTGTTGGATGCTGAGTTCCTGGGGGATGTTTGCTTTGGTCCATTGGATTGTTTAGTGTACTTGCGGGGGATGATTGCTGAGGGGCCATTTAAAAATAGTAAGAGGCATGAAGGGATGAAGGGCTATGAGATTGTTTAAGTGGTGAGAATATTTAAGTGGTGAGAGTGTTTAAGTGGTGAGAGTGTTGAAGTGGTGAGAGTGATGATGTGATGAGAGGATGAGAGTGATGAACCAAAGAGAATTGGAAGAGATGAGAGTGATGAAGTGAAAAGAGGGATAAAGCAATGAGAGTTAGGATGTGATGAAAGCAATAAAGTGATGAGAGTGATGAAGTGATGAGGAAAGTGATCTGATGAGAGTTAGCTGGATTTGATGAAAGCAATAAACAGATGTGAGTGATGAACTGATCAGGATAGCAATCCAATGACAGTTAGCTGGATGTGATGAAATCAATAAACAGATGAGAGTGATGAACTGATAAGTATAGTGATCCAATGAGAGTTAGCTGGATGTGATGAAAGTGATGAACTGATCAGGATAGTGATCCAATGAAAGTTAGCTGGATGTGATGAAAGTGATGAAGTGATGAGAGTGATGAATTCATGAGGATGGCGATGAAGAGATGAAGAGTGATGAATCCAATTTTTTTCCAATGATGTTGGAGTAAGAAGGAGGTGGGAAGCCCAGGGTGGATTAAATGGACAGGTGGTGGAAGCCTTTAAATACTTTATTTGAAAAAACCCACTTATTTCCAGGTAACTCTGACACCTCTGATGTGAAATATGTGGGGTTTTTTGATTGTTGATGGCTGGTTTGAAATGGCCGATTTGGTTTGAAACTTGCTATTAAAAATGGCAGGTTTGCTTAACTCTGATACGCCCTAATATCTCTGATTGAATTTAAATACATTTCTACCAAAAATTTAAAAAAATTAAACAAAGAAAAATAAAAAATATTGAATGAGATCAATTCAAATTTGATTTGAATTTTGTTAAAAAAATCCATCAAGTGCAAGAATGATCAAAGAAATATCAAAACTACCTGATTCCATTTTTTAAAAAGGCCATCATTGAAGTAATTCATTTTGCATGAACTTAGCCTGGGCCAAGAGAAGAATTGAAAAAAATTCTTCAAAGGTAAGAAATTAAAGATTAACATGATACTGGCTTGAAACATACATGCTGGATAAATTTTGAATTCTAAAATAATTGGTATGAATTTAGTTGGAAACTTTGTAGAGGTATTGAAGATTTTATTCATTTTAAAAACTATTATCCTTTATTTTTGAAGATAAATCTGATGGCTTTCAGAAATAGCATCAATTAGTTTTGTCTTATTTTTAGTCTAGAATTAATTTTAAAAATAAACTTTTAATCATGAAAAAGCAAGTTTTTGAGATTTTTGAGCTTTTCTAATCCACCATGTTAATGCAAAAAATAACATGCACCAAGTAAATATCTCCTTTCTGTGCCAGTATTTTTTTTTGATAACCATTCTACCTCCACCATTCAAGCCTTCCTATCTGAATCCACCAATTTTTGAATCAAATTTGAAAGAGTATTCATATTAAAACTCCAATCTATCTTCATCCAATCTTCTCTCTCTTTCATTGCTCTCATCTCCCAAATTCTTATCCCCTTATCCAAAATTCTATGCTTCAATTTCCCTTCAAATCAATTACCACAAATCTGCTTGAAAATTATCAAAATTTGACTACTATCATTATCAATATTTTCATCAAACTCTCCTGACTGAATCTAACTGCATTCTTTCTATTTTTGACATCTTGGATGAATTTCTTTTATGGTCTTATTTTTCACTCATTCTAGATCTCATTCTACTTGTTCAAATTTCAATTCATCTTCCCATTGCATCAAAAATTTTTATAAAATAATATATCTTGAGCTTCCTAAATGAAAAAAGTAATAAAAAATCAATATTGAATCAACATTATTTATTTATTTATAACTGGTGATGCTTAAGAATCAACTGGTATTTTAAGAAACAGAAATTGATTGAGATATTTCACCAATGATATCTCAGATCAATAAATACCCAGTTTTCAAGTGTGAGATCATCATCAAAATTACCACTAATAATTTCAAAAATATATTCCATTCATTTGGATGTTGGTTGAGAATTGAAAGTTGTTAGTGATCAAAAAGCACTTTTTTCTTTGGGGGACCTATTAAATCAAATAGGGAGTTTGATTATTTGTGTTTTATGTTAAAGGGTTGGAACAATATTGAATACAGACCTTTTTAATTAAATTTTTCTTGTCTTTTTTTTCTAACCATGCTCTACAGTGGGAGTTTTTACATTATTTAGAAAGTTTTTAAAAAACAAAGGATGGGAAAAAAAATTTCAGTATATGAAATTTAACAATTTATTGCAAAATCTATCATAAAGCCTATTCAAAATTCATTTTCCAGTAGGAATAGAATTTATTTATCAGAAAAATTCCCCAAACATTCCAGGAGTTTAAATGGTTATAACTGGAAGAATTTTACACCTTGAATGTGATTATTCATTTTTTATTAGATCTCACCTCAACATACACCTTAGTGTACCTAGGGTTTGCCTCCAAAATTTAAATAGTAAAACCTTGTTTGACCACACAATGTTGGCAAAAGGCAAAAACTCCAGCCCATTCTTGTCATTGGGCCTGCAAAAAGTGCACGCCGCACCAATTCCAAGCCCTTAGCTAATGTACTCGGGAATAGACAGTCTGCCAACGCGCTTCTCTGAGCCTATTGTACTGTGGACTTCCAACCACAGCTGAGCCACTCCAAGTCAAATTTCCAGTGCTGAGCCTACTTGCCTCTATGCCTACAAATAACCACCACATCCCCCCAAAACTTGAATTCTTTCCCCAGGATTCCCACGCTCCACAATGCCAGAACATCCGCCAAAACCCTCAAACCCCAACTCCTAGTCACACTCCAAACTCCAACAGAAAAAAAGAACTCCCCGCCATGGAAACATGCAAGAACTGTGCAAAAATGCAGAGGAAGTGCACCCAAACCGCCGGTCTCCCAGCCTGTGATGCCTGCTGTCTAAGCCACTTCAGGTTTTTGTTTGTTTCTACCACCCTTGGATCCTTGCGGACTTGTCCTCCGCCCAGTCCCCATAGCAAACATTGCCGCCGCAGACCAATGGCCAACTTTGTGGTGGATGATTACAAACCTATGAAGACCAAAGACTGGACTCTGGAGCCGGACTGCCCCGCCTCCTTGTATCCTTTTGCAGAGGCCACAGACCGCCTTCCCCCCCTCCTCAACGCATGAACTACCCCACTGCCACCACCCAAGCCTGTGGCCAAAGCCACAACCTGAATGTTGGACTCAGCCAGGTACCATGCGGGCCAGACACGGCTCCCGTCTTTGTCCAAGTAGCTACACCTCCAATACCCCTGCTGGCAGCGCCCAACGTCCCCCTATTTGGTCCACCATCACCCACTCCTTGGGTGTCCACCACTCCAACCACAACACCTCCTTCAGAGGTTGAATCCCCCATGCTTGGTCATTGTTATCAGCTCCAATTTGCCGCCCGTACCCCATGAGTTTTTTTTTGACCCCTCCATATCTTCCACAGCTCCCGCGCCTTTTGTTGAGTAACCGTTGCCACCATTGCCGGTCCAAAGATCTCTGTGTTGCTTGTCTCCAATCCGGACCCCGTCACCTCAACTCTCCTTTCAGTCCTCCAACTCCTGCCCTTATAGGTCAAACCAATTCTGCCTGGTCTTTCTGTACCACACGGCCATCCAAAGCAACAACAAAGAAGGTGGATGAGGAATTGAGGAAGCCAAAATCAACTGGTACCTCTGCACATTGAATGATCAAATACTGGCCATCCTCCAACGTTTGGTCGGGATCACAGTTGCAGAGTGTTGCAAGCTCCTGCGCAAGCATCATTGTGCCGGTGGTGAGCTCCGCCGTAGGCTTTGTTGCGCCATCTTCCTTCCATAGATTTCTCCTGCCTCTTAAATTATCAATAAGCCCCCTAAATCTTGTATATAGCTCCTGAAATAATTATGATGCCTTGCCTTCCCCAGAAAGGAATCATCTTGATTCCCTGCACCATCCTACAAAATGTGACACAAAAAGAAACTCCACAACCCCTAGTGAGAACCCCTCTGTATCTGAGAATGAGACAAATAAAACTGAGACACCTGAGACAAAGAATAACTAAAGAAAAGACTCCAAACTCCGCAAATACATATCACCTAAGGGACCTGGACCACCCCAATCAAAGGCCTCTAATACTTGACCTTCCAAGCTGCTCCGTTGATCAGAGCTTCCCCATCCCCCTAAATCTTGTATAGAATAAAAACTAAAAAGAAGGTTTATCTCCGCAAACGTTACCAGGTATTATAACAGAGAAAGGACTTCCCCTGCCAGACCCCCAATTTGTGGAAAGAGATTGTGTGTTTGGTAAATTCTCAACAACAATCTTGCTCCAAGTTCCGGAAAGCCCACTAGCCCTTGAGTCACACTCCTGTACCTCTGCAATTCCTAATTGAACTCTGATTCTGCAACCTAGCTGGAAACCACTAAAGCTAACTTGCCATTAAATAATAGTAAATAAACAAGAAAAACTCCCCAAAAAGCTCCACACTTGAACTACTTCCCTAAATATGACCTCCAAAAACTCTTGCTGGTAATTAAACTCCAAAGTAACAGAACAAAAGAACAACTATAATTTGCCATAAAAACATACTCCAATACTCCAATAAAGCAATGATAATCTCCAATGATGTGATATAATGTCCCCTCCTAATCCTCTAATTGTGTCCCCTTACCCTCCTCTCATAAAAGAAAAGCTTCCTTATATACAACAAATAACAAAGGAACATAAACTGCTACTGAAAGACCCCTTTTCCCACCGCCTCCGTGTGATCCGCACTGATCCTCTTAATCATAGTCCAATCCTTACCCAATCCAATGATCTGCAGTATATTCAATGATCCTGTTGCCAATTCCCCCTAACAGTTGAGTAGCGCCAATGCATAACTAACAACAGATCCTTGTCAATATTCCCTAGTGGATCACTCCCAATCCCACGTTCAGCATAACTACAAATCCCCAACAATCTTCATGCTGCCTCCTCAACTTTAGCGTTCATCCCCCCCCAGCGCTTGGCAGCCTCAGTGCATATCCCATAATTGGCCTAATCTGTAATAATTAGCTTTGATCACTTGCTTTCGCATTATTAAACCCACAGCGGCCAAGGGAAAGTTATGTTCAACCAGGCAATGTCTGCACAAGGCAAAAACTCTGGCCCATTCTTGTCATTTTGCCCGCAAAAAGCATGTGCTGCACCAATGCCAAGCCTTTAGCCAATGTACTCTGGAATAGACATTCTTCCAACGCGCTTCTCTGAGCCTATTGTACTGCGGACTTCCAGCCACAGCTGAGTGGCTCCAAGTCAAATTTCCAGTGCTGAGCCTACTTGCCTGCATGTCTATAAATAACCACCACAACCTCCTCTCCACACCAGCTAATTTCCAAGATAAAATCTTCTTTTTTCAAGAATGATGAGTTCCAAAAATGTTTTTGATAATGCATGATTATTTATATATTATTTTATTTCCCCCACTCACTGTTATCACAAATTTTTACTTTTAAAAAATGCATAAAAAAATAAATAGTGAAGAAGGAATAAAAATATCTCAATCTGCACTCCTGAACTCATCATTCACCTTTGAAATTCACTCTTCAAAAAATCCTTTGTAACTCTTCTAGCTCCTATCTGTGCATATAAGCAAACAAGCAAATTTGGCTTCATCCCCCAAATCTTAATTTCAAATATGTCTTAGTGATTACCCCTTGTTTGATCCTTCTAAACCAATTGTGGAATCCTTGGGAGTCTTGAATTCCCCTAGCTTTGGTTGCACAAATAACCTTCCCAATCATTGATTAATTTTATATCCCATATTTTTCCCAATCCTTCATTTAAACTTTTTTTGGCTTGATGTATTGATTATTCTGCAATAAATAGTCCTTAGAACATACCATAATTTCTTTATTCCTCAATCCTGAACCAAATTTGGTAACTGCACATCTCCCAAAATTCTGTCCAATAACAAGATCATGTTTGAAAAACATCATTTCATCATTTTCTGAATGCAAGATTTCATTCTAGAGTTGCACCTCCACACCTTTTTTTATCTTTTCCAGCTTCTGAAGAATCATGTATCAGGTCCAGCATTGTCCTTTTGCAGCAGGGACTTAAGAATGCCACTTGCTCAGCACAAATGATTTTCTGAACTGCAGCTCTTCTGCAATCCTGGAACAATGGTGTTTGAAAGATGGGAAAAAGAAATTGCACACATAGCCACCAATATTTCCATCTGATATTTTCCCTAATTTTGAGGGGGTGGTTATATTAGGGTGTATTGAAGTTAAGCAAACCTGCAATTTTTTAATGGTGGGTTTCAACCCAAATCCGCCATTTCAAACCTGCCATTAAAAATCAAAAAACCCACTTATTTCACATCAGACGTGTCAAAGTTACCTGAAAATAAATGGGTTTTTTCAAATAAAGTTTTTAAAGGCCTTCAACAGCTCAACCACATGTCATTCCACATCATCACCCCTGGTTTCATCCTCAAACATTATTGGAACAAATCATCACTCTCATTGATTGATTGCTATCCTCATCACTTCATCAGTCTCATTGCTTCATTTCTATCCTCATCACTTCATCACTCTCACCTTGCTTTATCACTGTCATCACTGTATTTCTTTCATCACATCCATCCTCTCATTGCTTCATTGCTTCATCACTTCATCCCCCCTTTCATCACATCCTAACTGTCATTGCTTTATTGCTTCATCACTTCATCCCACTTACTCTTTTTAAATTTCCCCTCAGCAACACTCCCCCCGCAAGTCCACTCAACCAAAGCAAAAATCCCCCAGGAACTCATCATCCAACAATCCTCCCACATCAGCTTCCAAAGGCTCAAGTCAGCTCAAGAGAGCTGATCACATCATCCTTGTAAACCGGCTCAAAATTCTGTCAAACTACAATGCTTGCTTTGGATCCAACAATAAAACACAAGGTGGCCAACCTCCATCCTCTAAGGTTAATGATTATCTCCTGATGGCCAATGAACTCAAGAATAAAACCAAAGGTAGGCTGGATCTTTCATCCAAACAGATGCAGGAGCAATTAAAGAACTATCAAACCAAGTACAAAAAATCCTGCTCAATTTCAATCTCCACCGGCATTGGTATCACCGACTCCAATAAAGCAAAGGGAATCAACTTGGTGGTTGATAAGTTGGACTCCATTTTTCCTTTTTATGTTGAAATGGATGAAATCTTTTGAAAGAAGACCAATATCACCCCTTTAGCCACTTTTGATGCCCAACAATCAGATTCAGTTGATTCTGAGGACCTGGATGCTGATGCTCAACCTAGCAATGATGATCCCAATGAAACCTATGAGTGGTCCCAATCTGATGTGGAGGAGGATATTCCAACAGAATCAGCTCCAATGATGTCTACATCAGCATTGATCAACAATTCAAACCCTTCCTTGGACCCCTCACTTCCTTCTTTGGATTGCTCTCTTCCTGGGGTGGAAGAACTTAACAACTTGGCCAACAAGGAGCAAGTTATTTCTGCATCACCACCATTGGAATCATCTGCTCAAGTAAGGAACCAAGATCATTTCTCTTCTGTCTGGTTAATCCTGACTGATTTAGATTGTAAAAAAACAGGCTCATCTGTTCCTGAATTGCTGAATACTAAAGCCAATGTGGCCTCCCACATCCCCTTCAAATGAGAGCAATGACATAATTTTAAAAATAAAAACAAAAAAATTATTTTTGATTGCAACAACGTTTGAGAGTATTTTTAACACCACCAATGAACAAATCTTTTTTATTTTCATATATATTTTTTTCCCCAAGATATATTTTGCCACTGGCCAATTCCTTGCTAGTGCTTTTAGTTTTTCTATTGATTTGCATGGACATGACCATCCTAGTATGGGTGGCAGTTTCCACTGCAGGAAAAGTAAAGTTCTTGTACTTCTTTGCTGCCCAAACCATTTTTACAATACCCTTTTCTTTGAAATCAATCCCAAAAAACAAGTCTTGGAACAAAAATTTGCCGTTGCATACTTGATATTCATCCTTGTTGTCAATAAGTTGTCCATTTGATTTTTTGGTTGGGACCACAAGTAAAAAGGAATAGTCAGAGACATCACCTTGGTCAATATGGGGAAAGTTGTAGAAGGAGTATGAGGTGAAAGTGATGTGAGAAGAGCAGAAAAAAGCAGTAAGGCCAGATCCAAATTCCAATGAGGAGAAGGAAGGGATGTTGTTGTCTATCATAGCTTCATGGTTGGAATCAAACACAAGTTTGGCTAATTTTTGAAACATTTGGCCCAATATTTGAGAGACCTTGTCAGACATAAGGTTCAAAAAATAATACTCTTTAGGGGAGGATTTGACAGAATCTTTCTTCAAATATTTTCCAAATAGTTCAGAAGGGTCCATCAATTTTTGCCATCCAATTGCCCACATTTTCCCACCCCAAGATCTTGAGGGACCAACAGTGTTGAAAATTTTTTTGGATTGGTGAAGGAATTTTGTTAATGAGTTGGTTTCCTTCTTCTCTTGATCAGAGAGTTCATTCAAAGGGATTAATTGGATGATGGCAACCATAGCCTCATGATCCGATTGACCTTGAACATATACCTTTCCAGAGCTGAAGAGATGGAATGGTTTAATCTTATTTTTGGCCTGTTCCAACTCTTCAGGGGTGGTTTTTTGACTTTTCTTGACAATGGACGGATGAAGGTTCAAGGGACGTAATTTGCATGAAGAACAAAAAACCTTTTCATTAATTGTTTCCTCATTCACTTCCAATGCAATTTCCAAATTCCGCATTTGAGCCTCCCTTCTCTGGAAAGCCCTTTTCTTCCCACTTCTCTGTATGTTTTTCAAACTATCTCCTTCAATCTTTTTCCCTCCCAACCATATACTTTGATTGGGGTGAGGATAAAGATGGAAATCCATTAGTTGTAACATTTTGAGTTTGGTGGATGAAGAATGGGCTGTCAAGAAAGGGTGGTCAAAGCGGTGGAATGTCCAATTGCATTGCATTGAATCAAAAAAAAGGCAAAAAAAATGGTCTTTAGTCTGGTATAAACCACTTAGATGATCAAAAAACATTTAAAATAACAAAAACAATAATGGTGATTCTCCTACCAAAAAAGAAAGAAACAATCATCAGTTCAGTATAAACCACTTAGATGATCAACCAACATAGAAAATAAGAATAAATTTACTGGTAATTTTCTACCAAAAAAAAAGTTCAGTCAACTTCTCAAGAACTGGGAGGAGAAGGAGGAGCAGAAGGGGGGGCACATCACTAGTTGGTCAATCAATGGATTGATCAACTGGCAAGATCAATTGTTGCTGGTTGACAAATCAATCAATTTGCAAGCAATCAATTGCTTTTCAGTTGACCAGTAAAAATTGATCTTGCCGGTTGATCAATCCATCAATTGACCAACCGGTGATGTTCCCCCCCTTCCGCTCCTCCTCCTCCTCCCAGTTCTTGAGGAGTTGACTGATGTTTTTTTTGAGCAATCAATTGCTTGCCAATTGATCAATTGGTTGACTGGCAATCAATTGATTGCTCACCAATCAATCAGGGGCAGGGAGAGGAGGAGGAGGAGGAGGAGGAGGGGCTCACCTTGATGAGGATCCAGGGGGGTCCTAAAGGTTGAATGATCAAAGGATCAGCAACCAGTGAGGGGCAGGAAGAGGAAGAGGGGGGAGGGGGCTTACCAGGGTTAGGAGGAGGTGAGGAAGTGATTGAGGTGAGGTGAGGTGGAGGTGGATAGTGAGGTGGAGGTGATGGTGAGGTTGTGGTGATGGCTGAGGTGGTGGTTGTGGGTGAGGAGGAGGAATTGTACCAGTGAAGGTTGATCAGTGGTTTGGTGGGGTGAGGTGGTTTTGAAGTTTTGGTTTTTGTCTAAGTCCACCAAAAAAAAAAAAAAAAAAAAAAAAAAAAAAAAAAAAAAAAAGTAGTCAGCCTAGGATTCTTGTTTAAACAACCAAAACAAAAAAAACTTCTGTGATTTTATTTTTTTACCTATTTAAAAACCAAATGCTACTCATCAAAGTGAGGAAGTGTGAGGGGTAGAATCCGCTCTCTCATGGCCAAAGATGAGGTAGAAGATGAGGCTGGGATGACTTGAGGAGGATCAGGAATATCTTCTTCAAATATTTTGTCCCATTCATCTTTGATGTTGGCAAGAAGGTTGTGAAGGATTTCACAACTGATAATCCAGTTGATGAGGAACTTCATGTCTTTGGAAGATTGGAGCTGGTTTCACATCTTGCATACGCTGGCCCATCTTCCTTTCAGGATTCCTATGGGATGCTCAATCCAAACTTGTGATTAGGCAAGATGAAAGTTTAAATCAGTTTTGGCTTGATCATTGGTTGAAACATTGGGGTATTCCAGAACCACATATTTCCTGCTAGCATAAGCTGAATTGGCCAGAAGGTATTGATCTTGGTGATGTTTGAAATACACCAGTTCGGGGGTATGTGTATTTCAGAAACCAGCCATTTAAAATGGCAGGTTTGGTCAAAAAAATGGCGGGTTTCTAATGGCGGTTCTGCTAACTTTGATACACCCTATTAGAGCTGTCTGTAGCTAATATTCAATCTATTATTTTAAGTTTTTGTTTGTTATAATTTGATTGAATGAAATCTAGTTCTTGAAACTTGAAGGCATCCCAAATTTTAAATTCTTTGGCTTGGTGATTTTCTATCATAAATTTAACAAGATTAACTCTTACCCATCAATCCATGACTTATTTGACTTGTGTTTTTATTCAATCTTTCATTCAACAATTGATCTATTTTTCAAAATCATTCTTCATCTTCTCTTTTTTTTTGAATTTTGAATTTTGAGAAAAGAATAAAACACTGAGAATCAAACATGAATTAACATCACAAAATGTAAATTTGAATGATAGCCAGCCTGGCAAAAATCAGTCTACTTACTAAAACAACAACAACAACAACATAATTTTTTTTTTTAAATTGAATGGTTATCTATAAAATAAAAAAATTTAATTCATAAAAAATAATACCCAAATTGAATATACATGATTGGTTTTATGATTCCATGTTGCTGGACTCTTGGCCCCCCAGATGCTTGAGCATAGTGACAACAACAGTGGACCAATTCAAAGGTGAGGATCTGAGTATGAGCTAGCCAATGGGTTCCCTGGACAAGACATCTGATTGCCATTGTGATTTTGATGGGAGTTAGTAGCATTTTTGCATTTCCACCAGTTTACCAAACCTGCCACTATGGATCATTTTTCCTTGGATGGGGTTTTGAGCATGGATCCAACTTTAGATCATGTTCTTAGCTAGAGTCTAAATTCAGATGGTTTTGCTCTCTCTCAAGTGTGATCTGTCTCATCTTACCTTATCTGACTGATTTTAGGCTGTACAGTTGTTGGAGTTTCTTGTCTGAGAAACTATCATAGATTGTTTTCCCTGGCCGTGTTGGTATATACTTATTTTTATTGATGTGCATACAACATACCTACAAAAAACTGAGTGATACTAGACAACCAAGGTCCCATGGTTTGATCCTGAGTATGCAGATTACCAGTCCTTGAGGCCATGTAGATGTCTATCTGGCCCAGGTTTTCACTTGTCATTTGTTTGCCCCCAGCAGGCCCCCCTGGGTCATGCCCATGGACCTTGGCAATTTATAGCTATAGGTCAATACCATTTAATAAGACAGGTCAGGCCAGGATGGATAGAAACCAATTAGAAGTAGCTGGGTAAGGATACCGAGTTAGACTCCTGAGTAACCTAGTGAGGCCAATATTGTGAGAGTTACAACTTTGCCTAGTAGTTAGCTTCCGGGGATCTTCCGATAGGAATACTTGATATAGACTGGGCCTGGGGCAATGTAGCCGGGGTGATCATCGATTGAGGAGGGTTGAAGTGGGCTTGAATGGACTGCATGATGACGATTATCGCCTGATGATTTGCTTGTGTGTCGGTCCCTGCTGCCAAGCCCTCTTGCAGCCAGCCTCGAGCCAGCACAGCGTCTTTCTGGTGGGTTCGATTTGGTACCGGACGGGGTTGGTGCACGCACATTGACAAGCTTTGGCGTCGTCCGATTGGTCCGGTTTGACCTGAGGCCTGCGAGCAGCTTTGGAGTCTCTTCGGCCGGTCCGAATCTGGCGTCGAATGGAGGCTGGAGTGCATGATGAGCGCCACTTGTGGCGAAATTCTTGGAACACCTGACTTTTTCGGGGGATAGAGCAACCAGACGACCAAACCCTGCGCACTCGCCGACTGAGGGTGCTCGATGCGGTCCCGGGCGCTGCGTCCTCCGGTGGGTGTCGGGTACGGGATCCCCCCCGCGTGCGCAGCGGACAGTCTCTCCCCGGGTGCTGCCAACCAGCCCCCCTCCAGGGTCGCTGAGCCCAGCCCCGCCTGGCCCCGCCCCGCCCCGCCCAGCCCGCCAAACCCCCACTGGCCTGCTGACCACCTTCCCCAGCCAAGCACCCACCCTGCCTGCCTGCCTGCCTGATTACCTTCCAGGATTACTTCATCACCATCACCGTCACCACCCAGGGGCATCCCAACCCACATCCTCATCAACAACAACAACAACAACAACAACAACAACAACAACAACAACAACAACACTTCTCCCTTCTCATCACCAGCGCCATCGACCGACACTCCATCGACCGAGTCCCGATCAGCACACCAGTGAGGCTGTCTTGACGTTGATTACCCCCCACTGCCTGACCTCCATCCATCCTCACCAGAGCCCAGTGTACTACATACTCACCCCTCATCCATCCTCATCCTCGACGGTCCCTCGATCGTGGGTTCAGCCGAAACCGACGAGCGAGCCAGTCATCGCCCGCCCAATTACCAAGCTCCCATCCCATCGATTCCTCTTCGACCACCTCGACTCGCCACTCAAGTCCTGGAAAAGAAAGCTTTTGAGACGACCGACACTTGGGACTCGACCGTTCCTCTTCCCCTCTCGGCTTGAGTATCCTTCCCTCCCTCCGAGCCCTGCCTCCCCTCCCCCACTCGAGCTCTCCCGGCCCCCTCCATCCCTCAGTCAACGCTCATCCTCCAAGCTCAAAGTCATGTCGACCCCCCTGCTTTCCTCAGCCTCCTCCTCTCCGTCCCTCCAACCTGGCCCCTCGTCTCGAAGCAGCACTTCTCCGACATCTCCTGAGGATCAATCCGATCCTCTCGCCGATCTCCGTCTCTTGTTGCAATACGTTGCTCGTGCGTTCTATGAAGTTCGTCACATCCTGTTATTTGATCAACTGATTCGGAAAGAGGCGTGAGTTTCCGATATGCTACCATCCACACCCGTCTACTGCTACATCCACCCTACTTTCCGTCATCCCCTCGATCCCTATCGTACCCTATCCTCTTCACCATCACTATACCTCCCATCTCGTCGCCCGCCATTCGATCGATCCTCCTCTCTCCCTCTCTCGTGGCCTTGCCTTCCAATCTTATCATGAGATCAACAATCCTCCTCCTTGCAAGATTCACCGAGGCCGCCTCAGTCAGAGTTTCCTAGATTTTCCAGCCCCTCCTTCCTCTCCTTCTCTCTCAGCCTGATTCAATATATCTATATAAGAGGACCAGAGATAGACATGATTGAAAACTGAAGGTTTTCATGTGTATGTTCTTCAATATGGGATCATACAGTATGAAGGATGAGGAACTTGCTGCCCGACTAGGCATTGGACCCAAGGATCTAGCCAAGGCAGCCAACCAGCTTATCAAGGATCAATTGGTATCAGTGTAAGCTCTTGGGACTACATGCTCTCAGTTAGCTCCCTACCTTCGCTCAGTTTTATCGGACTCTCTCAGCTACTTGCGCTCCGAGTTAAAACCTGGGGCTTTCAAAGCCACTCAGAGGACTTATTACTTCATCGATTATAAGCATTGCGTTGATGTTATCAAGTGGCGAATGTGGAAAATGAGTAAAGTACTTGATGATAAACAGCGAAACGTACGTATCGGTCCTTTCCAAAACTCTTGTATGTTTTGGGTCTGCATACTCAGTGTTTTTTGTCTCTTTTCGTTGATATTGCTCAGGTCATCGACGGCCAGGGTTATGTTTGCCCCCGGTGTAAAAAGACTTATTCAACACTTGATATCTCCGGACTCTCAATGACAACCACTAGCTTCCTATGTGAAATTTGTGGGACTCCTCTGAATGACAACGAGAACGATATAGAAGTGCAGAAGAATAAGGATCGGATGCAACGTCTCAACTCGCAAACGCTGGTCATCAAAAAGAACCTTCAGAAGGCTGAACAGATCGTCGTACCACCGTAAGCATTCGCATGTCGCTTTCTTTCTTCCTCTTTATCTTTCGAAGGGCGGTACGTTCAAGCTTTTGTGATGTGTTCCTCCTCAGGTTTGACATTGCTAAATGGGTCGCCATCAACATGCCACTTGAGAATGCGGTCGACTCGTCTGATGGACTGGCTGTTGCTACTGGCGGAGCCAGGGAAGCTGCCGTTACCGTCCAATTGGCAGAGGAGGGTGACCTAGAAGCAAAGAAACGTCTCCAGGAACAACAAGCACAAGCTAAACGTCAAGCCAACGCATTACCGGTTTGGATTGCTCAGAGTACTGTCAGTGGAGAACTAACTAGAGCAGGTGCGAGGGAGAGTCCAATGCTATCCAACGAAAATCAATCGAGTGGTGGGGTTTCTTTTCATGACCCATCAGCTCTCCGTGATGCGCAACCAGCAGCTATTCAAGATGAAGATATCGACTATGACGCCTACTTTGCCAAACTGCAAGCCCAGCCTGGTTTGACCTCTTGTTCTTCGGCCGCTTCCAATGATTCGAAACGGTCGCCCCCTGATAGTGCTCGTGGATCTTCATCTTCACCCTCTCATTTCCGGGATTCACCGGTTGCGTCGGGCCCCAAACGACTAAGAGAGCACCAGGATGATTCATATTATGGTAATGGAATGTATCATGGCGAGCATGAAAATAAGAGAATGAAAGCCGGATTGCCTCTTGTTGATGATTCTGGTCGAACACCGCCCGAGAATGAGGTTGTTCGTACGATGAAGCTGGGTGGTAAACTGATCCCCTTGGATGATGTGACGGAGGAAATGATGGAAGCTATGGTCTGTAGTACCAAATTGATACTCGTCTTACCTTTCTGGTTATGGCCTTTGTCTTTCCTGCCTGGCTGAACCGTTGACACTGGATTACGGCATGGGCTGATTTGCATCTTGTCATCTTCGCCTGATGAATTCTACAGACCACAGAAGAATACGAGCTGTATGGTCAAATGGTTCTCGGATACAAATAGACAATCGAAAGCGACTTCAACCATCTGGATGTATACATACTTGTCATTATAACTTATTTTCCACTTTCGCCGCCGCATTTCTCCCAACCAAAGCAACAGTTGCTAGGAATACATTAGATTCCCTGATGTTTCCTGCTTTGTACTCTCCTTATCCTTAGATCCAACCGCCCGATACGTCGTACAGATAGTTACTACTCGAAACATTTTCTCCCTTCCATAGATTCATCTTTGGTTTTCGTAGCAGCCCTTCGCCCTAACCACTTTCTCACTTCCATCACCTGGGCCCCAGATTCATCACACTGATCGTTCTTCCCGCCGAGGAGCACACAGTATATATCTTCCATCACAATCTGAGTGTGTATCCGAGCATATACATCCATCGGACAAGGTACCAGCCCGATTACTTCGATTTATTTTTTTGTCGGATGATGTTTTTGTTTTTCTGCGGCCTCTCTCGAAACAAAAAAACAACAAGATCGCCAATACGGAAAACAAAAAAAAAGTTGTGAAAAACAGAAAAAATGAAAAAATATGACCAACTCCATCCGGTAGATTTCTGCCATTACACCATGACAAAATCTCTCCTCGTTTTAATCCTCTAACCAATTAAACCCAACGAACTCAATCCTGCACGCACGGCCGCCCCTTTGATTTGTCTTGTACCACACAAAAAAATTTATAAAAAAAAATAACATCGATAATCAACAATCAGAGAATTGTCATCCAACATTCTACTATTTTACGCTCTTCACAATTCATGATGTTTTTAGATTCCAAACGCTGTTTTTTTTTTTTTTTTTTTTCTTGGGAAAATTGACTCGTGTTGAACATGTCCCCCCCTTTTTTTCCCTATCTCTCTTAACCGCACCCAAGAAGGTACATATAGTGATCGTTCCTATCTAGGTCGATCCATCCGACCCACCCCCCTAAAAAAATTTCGATCCTGTTCCCCATCCCCACTCAGTCATCATCGTTCACCTAGAGCTCTCTCTCTGTGTGTTGGGTGTCTTGAGACTGGCGGCGGTAGTAGATACAAAGTTTGACTTTTTTTTTTTTTTTGAAATCCAGATCGACATCTGTCTCTCCCTGTGTGTGTGTGTGTGTGTGTGTGTGTGTGTGTGTGTGTGTGTGTGTGTGTGTGTGTGTGTGTGTGTGTGTGTGTGTGTGTGTGTGTGTGTGTGTGTGTGTGTGTGTGTGTGTGTGTGTGTGTGTGTGTGTGTGTGTGTGTGTGTGTGTGTGTGTGTGTGTGTGTGTGTATGTGTGTGTGTGTGTGTGTGTGTGTGTGTGTGTGTGTGTGTGTGTGTGTGTAGATTGTACCTACTGACTGCCTTCTGAACTCTTACATTCGATTGGAGCATCTGCTTGTTTTTTTTTTTTTTTTTTTTTTTTTTTTTTTGTTAGAGATTTTATGTTTCTGACTTATGATTTTATTGATCTTCCCCATGCTTTGGGAGGAAAAAAAAAAGAAAAAAAACAACAATGACACAGTGATGGTCGTTCATCATTGGCTCTTGGTGTCCTGCTCTGAGCACCTTCAGCTCTGCCTGTATGTATGCACTGTACAGGGGGGGGGGGGGGCAAAAGTCATCCCACTGACTGGGTTTTTTTTTCACCTTTTTTTTTGTACCAATTTTGGTTCTTTGCCTTTCAAAAAAAAAAAAAAAAAAAGAAAACAAATACAAAATGGGGTAATTATGTTATTTTGTGACTGTTATTTACATAGCAATGAATTTTTTGATTTGCAACCAAAAATTAAGATTTTTTTTTTTTTTTTTTTAAAAAAAAAAGATAATCCAAAATTGAATCATGGTTTTCTGCATATGGATACCAAAAAAAAATAAAATAAAATGAAATGAAAAATATTGAGTGATTGGAATTTCTTGATACTTGGTAAGGATTAAAAGGGGATCATGATGGAAAGGAAAATGAAATAAAAAATGAAAAAAGGCAGTTCTACCATTGAGTAGAACCACCATGAGCTTTAACAACTGCCTTCATTTGTTCAGGCATGCTTTCAATAAGATGGATCAGTTGCTACTTTGGAAAATCATCCCAGGCACTCTTGAGGGCCTTCTCCATCTCATCCAGGGACTTTGGTTGGATAGCTCTTTTATATTGACCTTCATGGTATGCCAAACATTCTCAATGGGGTTGAGGTCTGGTGATTGAGCTGGCCATTCTAGTTTTTTGAGGCCTTTTTTGTTTCTCCACTTTTTGCAAATTTTGGCCTTGTGGACAGCAGCACCATCTTCCATCAGGATTGCATTTTGATGGTTGATTATGGATAGCCATGGCCCTAAGGCACCATCATAAACAAGTTCAATGAAATCTTTTTCTGATCTTCTTTTTGGAGGCATGAAAACAATTGGAGAGGTGCTTTCACCCATGAAAGCACCCCATATCATCATTGTTGTTTGATCACTCTTGAATGTGGGGGAAAGGCAGGTTGAATCATACTTTTCATGGGGGAGTCTCAAGAGATTCACTTTTTGACTTTTCTTGCCAACTTCAAAGGAAGATTCATTGGTCCATATCACCCTCATCCAGTCATTGATGGTCCAGTGGAGATGGGAACAAGCAAATTCAAGACTTTGACTCTTTTGGGTCTTATTCAGGAAAGGCTTTTGAGCAGCAACTTGGCAGCAATGGCCAAGTTGATGAGCGCATTGTTGAAGTTTCCTTGCTGAGACACTTGTAAGTGATCAAGTTGGCCAGTTTGTTGAGGTTGGTCCGTCTGTTGCTTCCCAAGACACAGCTGAACTGGCAAACATCTCAATTGGTGTGGTGTTGTTATATAGTCTTGGATTGGGAACCGTGCCATGGTTGGCCCACTCATTGCAGCCCGCTTGGACATTGGATTTGGCGCGCTCAAAAAATGGAGACCCAAGGATGGAGCCTGCCCAACCAGGTTTGGGGGCAGCTAGTTCTGGGGTATAGAGCGGGGAAATCGGGGCTATAGGAGCAGGGCAGGCGTGCACAAGCGTGGGCCAAATTGGGGGGCAGGAAATCAGGCGGTGCGCTGGGCGGATACAGACAACGGGGGGGCTCCAAGTAGGGCGCTGTGGAAAGAATAAAGGTTATCCCCCTATAATTGTCCCAAGGTTTGGAAGTTAACGGTTCCCTGCGTTTGAAAGGAGATGAGGATGTCCAAAGTCGCACTTAAATGAGAAATAGAAATAAGGAGATAAAGAGATAAAGAAAAGTAGAGAGAGAGAGAAATTGCCAATCCTTCAATCCTAAGAACTTTCCACCTGGATGTGTATATGAGTTCCTTTAATCTCCTGGTGAGATGAGTGATCCAATCTGATGATGTGATGTGATGATTCCTCCTCCTTTCCTGCATGCCCCCTCTCTTAACCCGGAGTTGAGAGTGAGGATAAGTCCTCCCCCTCAACCCCAACCTAAGTACACGCGCAAATGACAGTATGACAAAGAAACAGAAAACAATCCCAAAACAGAAACCCTAGCCTCCTCTCCCCACCTCCTCAGTACCAAACTCCCCCCGTCATCCATACGCCGTTCTGTCCATCCGGTTTGTCCTTCTCATGACGCGGTCCTCACACCGCGCCCTACTCGGAGCCCCCCGCGCCTGTCCGTATCCATTTGTCCGCGCCCGTTGTGGGTGGGAATATCCGGCATGATCCGCGCGCTTGCACGCGCGCTCCATCCGTTCCTTCATAGCCTGCCAATTGCTCCGCCCCTATGTATCCAAACCGGCGCGCCCGCAAACCTAGTCAAGCGCACTACCTTCCAAATCCGATCTCCGCCCACGCCGCATTCAATGCTGAGCCCAACCCATCCACCAGGTGCGGAGCCAAACAGCGGCTGCTGCTGATCCATAAGCTGCCGCTGCTGAGCACTCCGCATACCCTAATGCTGAGCCCGCTTGCCTCCAATGCTGAGCGCGCAGCCGCAACACAGTCTCCAATCCGTGTCTATAGATTGACACCACATCCCCCCCAACTTGAGTTCTGTCCCCAGCAGTTTCCCATTGCTTCACCATACCACCACCTCCGCTACTTCCACCCCACCCCCACCACTCCCACTACCACCTTCCCCCGTCTTCCTCCCTCTCCATTGCCATCATGCTTCCATGCGAGTTCTGCGCCCGGAACGGGCACGCGTGTTTGATCATCCCTGGTCGACGCGCCTGTGTTGCTTGCTGTCGCCGCCATCGTTGCTGCTTGCTTAGCGACAGCATCCCTTGAGCTCCCCCCCAATCCAGCTCTTGCCCCAGGCTGCGCAAGAGGGCTCGTCCGGACCCGTTTGTGGTTTTGGACGACGAGTTGATCTTGGAAGGCTCATGGACACCCCCTGGTTCACCTCCATCCCGCTGCCCCCAAGCTCCGTCACCCACCGCCTTGCACATGAGCCATGACTCCGCATCACCGCTCCGCCGGGCCGGACCTCCGCAACGGGGCAAATACAAAACTTTGGAGGAATGGCGTGCAGCAACCCGGGCTTGGGCCGCCGCTGTTGCCGTGAACCAAACAGTACCGGACCCAAGACTTTTTGGAAGACCCACGGCCGCGCCAGAACCTCCTCCTCCTCCACGACCGCCAACACCGCCCGCGCCACCAGCGGCTTTGGATGAGAGGCCTGCAACCCCCGACGTCCCTCCGCCTCCGTCACCTATAGTCGTCCCCTCATTGCCTCCAGATGGATCCAGCCCCCCTGTTGGTTCCCCGGAGGCCCCATCTTCACCGGCCGCTCCTCCCCCCAGCCCTCCCAAGATCCCGGAGATTCCAATTGTAATGGTGCTCCCAGTGGCTGGCTTTGAGGCTTTTGCAGAAAGGTTGACTACAATGCTTCGGAATTTCCTTGCAATCCCCGGCGCACAATCCTTGGAATCCCGGCGCAAACTCCTGGTGTCTTTCCGGGCTTTACTGGCGTCCTTGAGGGGGGAAATGGAGGAAATGATGAAGATGGATTAGGTGCATTGCCCCCCCTTTTCCCCTTCTTCCTTTCCTCTACTTCTTCTCTTCTTGTTGTTTGTACTGCGCTTCCCTTTCCATTAAGAAAATACATGTATCCGCGCGAGGTACTAACCTTCTGAGAAAAAGTGCGCGACCATGCTTTGTGAGAGTGAGCTTGAGATTGAGTCCGCGCCCGTGCGCTTGCTTTGTGAGGAACCGTAAGTGACTAGCCATTCCAAAAGAGGCACCTGGACCGCCCCAAATGAACTGCCACACAGTTCCCCGTACCCATCCTGTAACAACACAACAACCAAACACCAGCGCGCCCCATTGTAAGGGAAGAGAGAGAGAGAGAGTAAGAGAACGGACATTCTGGGGTGTCTAGTTGTCCCGGCTGTGAACCGGCTAGAGCATACCCTCACCAAATCAAGCTTATTCCCATACCAACCATCCATCCTTGAGATATACTGAGAGAAAATAAAAAGAGAAAAAGAAACCAACAGAGAAGAGAAATAGAAAAGAACACTTTTTTTTTTTTTTTGCGCAACGCTTGTAGACCGCCCGCAAATCGCTCTTTGTCCCGCTTCCCCCATCCGCGGGATTGCCCTTGCGTCCCGGTTCCGTGGGGCTTGTCCTTGCGTTTACAGACCTGGCTTTGTGCCGCGCCCACGTTTCTGAAAAAAACCCCAAGCCAGAAAGACCCCACAATCCAGATAAGAAAGAAACATAGAGAAACAAACATTCTGGGATGTCTAGTATAAAAGGAAAACTGGAGTGATAAACCTGAACCAGGCTGTTGGATTTCAGATCAAACAGAAAGATGATAAGGAAACGATAAATGGCAAGGGAAGGATAAAGTGAAAGAACAACAAACAAAATCAATGTCTCTACGGGCTGGATTATGGCCCCTGAGAAGGACTACGTAGAGAATGTGACGCTGAAGTGAGAAGTGCAATGTAGCTGCCCGGAGAACAATAGCTAATTGAATGTGGTGTCAGTTTTCATCCTGAGGTTGAGATGGCTCAAGGTTATTGATACCTACCCGACCGTCGTAGCTAGGAGGATGATCAGGTTTGCGAGTTCAAAGTCAAGTGCTGATCCAATCCGTTGAAGCTGATGAGTCGAGTTGAGTGGTTGAGACAGGTCAAACAATAGTACAGCTAGAAGGAGAAGGAGACAAAGAAGAAAGAGACAAATTTTTATAGACAAGTCAAGAGTCGCGGTCGGGAGGTCTCTCAAAGGATAGGTGGACAGTCTCACAAGTGACAGCCATGGACATGCAGGGAGAATGACTCCGACCGCGACAGCCCGTGACACATGTGCAAGATCTTAGAAAGTACGTGAGAAATTCAACAAAGACCAGGGAGACATGAGAGATGAAGGAAGTGCAAGACAGTTCACAACCAGAGATGAAATGAACTAGGAAACACGGCAGAACCTCAGACAATTTACTGAGAGATCATGAGAGCAGCAATCAACACAATCAACACGCCCGCTCATCTCAGCAACAGGATGAGTTTATGCTCCTACATACCTGACAAGCCGTTCTACGGCAGATGTGCTAGCAGCCTTAGTCAGGGAATCAGCTAACATGTCCTGGGATGAGATCAATTTGATGTCTATTAATTGGTTTTTCCAGTTGTTCCGGAGACTTTTCAGCTTGATGTCGATATACTTAGCATGAGACTTACTGCCAAAATTCTTAATTTTGTCATTCAACCCTTTGTTGTCTATGAGATGAATCGGAGCCAAGGGTTTTGTCCTCCAGATTTCCACAATCAGATGGTTGATCCAGCGACCCTCCAGGTGTCCAGCTGACAAGGCATTACAATTGGATTCCGTCGAGGAGTGAGCTATGCTCTGTTGTCTTCTGCTGGTCCAGTAGATCGGGGAACCTTTGAGCAAACAGATGAAACCGGTTTGTGACAACCAAGTCGTAGGGTCATCTCCGCAGGTTGCATCGCTGTAGATGACCAGTTGATTGGCTGGTGTTTTAGCTCAAAACACCAGTTGGTAGTCAATTGTCTTGAGCAAATACCTCCAGACATGTTCAACTTCTTTCCAGTGGGCAATTCCTGGGTTTTTGGAGAAGCGTGCCAAATTGGATACTGCGTAACTGATGTCCGGCCGAGCTAGCATAGCAATAAAGTTGAGAAGCCCTATTGGCGATCAATAGCTTTTGTTCAGTTTCCTAAAGTCTTTGGCTTCTTTGTCAGTTGCAGGTAGAAGGTGTAGGCCAGAGGTGCAGGGGTTGTTCATAGGTTTCGCATCCAGCAGGCCCATTTCTTCTAAACCCTTTTTTATGTGGTTAGGGAGAGAGAGAGAAATACTGTCCTTGTCGACATTGACCTTCATACCCAGCAGTGTATTGACATCGTAAGCGGAGGAGTCCTTGAATCAAAGTAGGAATTTGTTTTTGAAGCCCTCTGTATCTCCAACTACTACCAGATTGTCTACGTGGAAGAAGAGAGCGGTGACTTTTTCCTTGTGAAGATAGAGACATGGATTGCTATCACTTTCTTCAAAATTGTTCTCTTTTATCCAGGAGCTCAAAGTCTTGTACCAGTTGAGAGGCGCTTGCTTCAAACCATATAGCAACTTCTTTAGTTTTAGATACTTGGAGGTCCTTTTCGATCCGGCTGGAGTTTTGATGAAGACGTCTTCCCTGAGGGGGGCATGAAGAAAAGCTCCTTTGACGTCAAATTGGAGGATATTGAGGTGATTGTCAACAGAGTAGGTGAGTAGCGCACGCAATGATGCAACCTTCCCTGTGGGAGCAAACGTGTCAAAATAATCAATTCCAAATCTTTGATTAAAACCTTGGATGCAGACCCATGCCTTCAGAGAGGTTTAACCTGAGTGGAGGTCTTTCTTGCATTGGAAGGCCCAGGTCGTATTGAGAGGATTGACAACTTCAGATTCCTCCGCAAATTCCCAGAAATCAAGCTCTTCGATTGTGTTCAATTCCTTCTCGATTGGGGGCTTCCATTTGGCTTGTTTGAGGGCTTCAAGGATTTTCTGAGGTAAAACATTGTGGTAATATCCGTATTGTTCAGGAGCCTTCAACTTTGACCAATCTCTTAGTTTTGGCTGCAGGATTTCAAGTACTTCTGTGGCTGAAAGATCCAAATCCAAAGAATCACTGTCAATCGACTCGCTAATGATGGGTTTAGATTCTTCAGGCTCAGATGCGTTGGCCACAGTTTCTTTTCCTGATGGTAAAGGCTCTGCTGAGTGATTGGGGAGATGTTGTTCCTCCAGAACATTGCAGTTGAGTTGCCATGACTTATTGAAAGGCTGATTTTTGAGAAACTTGACATGTTTTTTGTCAATAATCTTGCCACTTTTCGAGAGGATCTTATAAGAGAAAAATCTAGGGTTGTACCCAATTAACAGACCTTCCTCTCCTTTCTCGTTCAGTTTTGACTTTATGTTCCAATCATTGAGAAGGTAGATCACGTTAGAGCCGATTGGTTTCAGGTAGTCAGCTGGGAGTTTGGTTTCGTGGAGCATTTCCCATGGGGAGGGCCCTCCTTTTTCTGACGGGATTTGATTCAAAGCCAGACAACAGCTCTGTATAACCACGTGCCAACATGATTTGGGAATTTTTGAAGCGCTGAAGACAGACCTTAAGGATTCTATAATAGTCCAATTTGCTCTTTCAGCCTTCCCATTGTGTTGAGAATGGTACGGCTTGCTTATCAGATGGTTGATAGACTTGGACTTGAAGAAACTTTTAAGCGATTTGTTCACAAATTCTCCTCTGCCGTCAGTGACTACTTCAATAGGGAACCTTCTTTTATTTTTTGCTTTGTTTTTGATCACAAACTGGATGGTCTGTGTCGCCGTGTCCTTGGAAGGGAGTGGAAAGGCAGAGATGTATCCAGACTTGTTGTCCACTATGGTAAGGGAGAATCTCATACCGCCCTTGCTGGTGGGATTAAGGGGGCCCATTAGGTCCATATGCAATTGTTCAAACACCCTGGCTGCCGGAAGTTTCTCCTTGTTGAAGGGAGTTCAATTGATTTTACTCTTTTTGCAGGCCAAGCACTCAAAAGATTCCAACAGTTCTTTGTTGATTGAGTATCCAAGATGTTTTTCCACTCGCTCTATGCTGGCGTGACCGAGTTTGAGGTGCAGATCTTGCAGATCGGATAAGGACAAATAGCAGGATGGATTCTTTTGAACAGATGTACCAATAGGAATTGCTTTACCAGAGTTTGAGGATTTTTCAACGTTGATCATCAACAAGTTGTTCTTGACGCAGCCAGTTAGTACAGAGGATTTTGATTGACGCAGCGAAAATCTGGGAGGCTCGGTCTAGAATTGACTTGGAGAGTGCAACCCTTCAGAAGTAAGGCTCATATGGATACTAGATTGACGGTAGCTTCCGGGACCCAGGCGGCATTTTCGAGATGAATAATTTTTCCTCCACTGATGATGACAGCTGTGCCCATACCTTGGATAGCTATTCCTTCCCCCTTCTTCCCAGTCTTGATAAACTCTTCTCCAGATTTTTCTGACAGCAATAGAAAGATGTTTCAATCGTGGAACATGTGAATCGAGCATCCGCTGTCCAAGATGTATCAAGAGGAATGAAGATGTGAGACTTGGGTCGAAGCACAGAAGAAAGCATAGTTGTAGTAGTGGGATTCAGCAGGCTGCTTCTTCTTAAAACTTTGTTGGCCTTTATTAGAAGCATGATTGGGTTGCAGTTCCGGGAATTCAGTCCAGCATGATGATGCTGGATGAGATTTGACTGCAGGTTTATGTTTCCTGTTTTCGCATCTGGGGTTTTTGCTTTCTTTAGAGTTGTTGGAGTGAAACATAGCTGAGTTTGTATTGGCAGTCTCGACCGCTTTAGACTGGGTTTCATTTTTGTGCTGTACCAGATGATTTAATACTAGGTTGACGGTTAAGTCGCTGCTTGAATGCACAATCTGTGATCTCATGGCCTTAAGGGAGTCTGGGAGTTTGAAGAGAATTAAATAGCTGAGGATGTTGTCAGGAAGTGTAATGCCAACTTTGTCCAATTTTCCAAGATGGCTTTTGATGGAGGTGACAAAGCAGTCAATGTCGTTTGGATTGAATCCCAGGTAAAGAAAATTAAAGAACATCTTTGCTTGGTTGGCAGCTTGACTGGATGCAAAATGATCTTTGGCTGCCTTCCAGATCAGTTTTGTTGAATCCTCATTTTCTGGCGTGATGATGTTGGTGTGAATGCTTGGATCAAGTTTAGACATCAGGTATCCAGCCATCTCATTGTAGTTGGGGATTTCAACCTGAAGATTGGGTGAGTTGATTAGTTCCAGGATCCCTCTCATCTTAAATAGTCTTTCCATTTTCTTTTGCCAGATAGAGTAAATCGTTTCCGTCAGCAGGGGAGTAGATTCCATCAGGGAATTGAGCGCCAATGCTTTAAAATTTCCATTGATTCCTGGTCCAGGTGTTTCCAAAGATCTTGCCAGGTTGGATGAGCTTGGGTGATCAATATTTCGGCTTTTAACCGTATAAAAGGAAAACTGGAGTGATAAACCTGAACCAGGCTGTTGGATTTCAGATCAAACAGAAAGATGATAAGAAAACGATAAACGGCAAGGGCAGGATAAAGTGAAAGAACAACAAACAAAATCAATGTCTCTACGGGCTGGATTATGGCCCCTGAGAAGGACTACGTAGAGAATGTGACGCTGAAGTGAGAAGTGCGATGTAGCTGCCCGGAGAACAATAGCTAATTGAATGTGGTGTCAGTTTTCATCCTGAGGTTGAGATGGCTCAAGGTTATTGATACCTACCCAACAGTCGTAGCTAGGAGGATGATCAGGTTTGCAAGTTCAAAGTCGAGTGCTGATCCAATCGGTTGAAGCTGATGAGTTGAGTTGAGTGGTTGAGACAGGTCAAACAATAGTACAGCTAGAAGAAGAAGGAGAAGAAGAAGAAAGAGACAAAGTTTTATAGACAAGTCGAGAGTCGCGGTTGGGAGGTCTCTCAGTGGATAGGTGGACAGTCTCACGAGTGACAGCCGTGGACATGCAGGGAGAATGAATCCGACCGCGACAGCCCATGACACATGTGCAAGATCTTAGAAAGTACGTGAGAAATTCAACAAAGACCAGGGAGACATGAGAGATGAAGGAAGTGCAAGACAGTTCACAACCAGAGATGAAATGAACTAGGAAACACGGCAGAACCTCAGACAATTTACTGAGAGATCATGAGAGCAGCAATCAACACAATCAACATCTAGTTGTTCCAGCTGTGAACCGGCTAGAGCACCCCCTCACCAAATCAAAACTTATCCCCTACCCCCTCTACCTCCCCCCAACTTGGCCACTGTCCCCAGCTGGTTGCAACCACCTACTCCGTTGCAACGGCACGGTCTCTTCTTCTCTGCCCAAAGAAAAATCCCCGGATTGCGTTCCTACACCATTGCCAAGCTCCACACTCCCCTTTTCAGATCCTTCACCCCCTTCCGCCGTTTTGTCAAACAAGGTAGATCCTTGCGCAAAGAAGCGCTTGACATGGGAAGCCGCCCCCTTCTTTTTCAGCGGAGTACTGTCTAATTCCTCCAACTGATAGCTGCCGCCCTCAAACCTGGACGACACGCGGAACGGGCCATCCCACCTGTTAGCAAACAACTTCCCCCACTGAGACTCCAGACTTTGGTTGTACAGGAGCACCAAATCCCCCTTCCGCAAGGGAACCCAGAGACAATGCAAGCAGCGCTGTGGTGCCCCATCCTGGACACCCGGACCGCCTCAAGACCTCAATTCATAAACTGTTGCAAACGTACCGCCGGCTGGACAACTTATCCTCAGGCTCATCCAACTATTGTTTACCCGCGCGCGCCCGCCGCGCCGCGCCGCGCTGCACTTCCATTATCCGCGTCGCGCTCCGCGTCGCGCTCCGCGTCGCGCTCCGCGTCGCGCTCCGCGCCGCGTCGCGCCGCGCTCCTTTCATCCGCGCGCGTCGCGCGTCCTTTATCCATGTTGCTTCCCATCTCCGCTGTTGTTATAGAACGTCCGCATCTTTGTTGTTGCGTGTCTTCATCTTTGTCGTTGCGCCTCCCAATCTCCTCTTTGCTACCGTTGCGCGACGCTCATCCATGATCTACTGAATCCATCCTGACCGCTCCCGCAAGCATTTGGCAGATCCTTGACCAACGCGAGTGACCACATGGTTGCCTTCCCTTTTCCGCTCTATTTGTAGAATCCGTTGTATATAGTCTAACAGGGCCTCCTGCCCATATAAGGAGGGGCTCTCCCCTGCCTTTTGGCCCATCATCATTGCATCATCATTGTCTCAGCATCCCATAATCATAAGCAATTTATCCGTGGGCATCCTTCCCCACTTATCTGAGCAAATTATCCGGGTATATCTATGATTGCCCCTTGATCCTTTGAGCCTCCATACTAAAACTCAGTCCTTTGTGACCTTGATCCTTATCACCAACCAATAGCCTTGCTGGTTGAAGAAGAATTCCTGTCTGCCTGAATTCTTGAGTGTGTTATACCGCTCTGATCCCTTTTTCCGACCATACTGGTCTTGATCTCCCTTGATCATCTTTCTGGAGCCAATCACGTTTGATTGAAGAGGTTTATTAAGCTTAAAACCTGGAGTGTTATACCTCCCTTCTTCTTCGAGGTTGAATTTCGCCACGCTATTCTTGAGTTCCTTGAGAAGTGTTGGGATATTCTTGCTCAAATTCGTTATTGATTTGCTTCTAGAGCTTCATAAACAAATTGCTTTTGTTTTGTTCAGCCTCCCACAGTTATCTGGTACCCTTCAAGCGCTTGATTGCGGAGAGTTGGGCAGGTTCATTGAGAACCTGGAGGTTGGTTGGGATTGAGTTGATCTTTCCTAATCAGCTGCTGACGACCAGAGTTATTAGCTTGTGGGCGTTGTTACTTACAACTGCCTTGTTCTATTGAACTCTGAACAAACTTTGACTTATTTGTTCAAGTCTTTCCCTGCGCCATCTTGTCTCAGATAGTGTGGTTTCCATTGCTAACGACAACTCTTATCCTTTTCTCTTAGTTTGATTTCTCATCCATAAGGTTCTGGACCTTGATTCCAGTTACATTAAAATATTATTGTAACTCCTAGGAGGGCAGCCTAAACAGCACCTTTCCCCTCCACAGAACTGCCACGGCTTAGCACCGTTTGGAGTCTTACATTTGGTCCCCCGGGCCGGGATTGAACCAGCAACCTTGGGATTTACAGTCCCAACTTGAAGAACCAACTCCGAAATCCTATCCGATTTCTCTTTCTGTTTGTTCCTTTTCCAATCCGTGGAGGCAGCTTAGTCTACAGCCACTTTGGAAATCTGCTCTTTGGATCCCCTAGGAACTCTGTTATTCGATATGGCATCTCCCGCTACTCCAACCACCTCTGTTTGACCTAAGATGGTAAAGATCAAACCCCAGAACAAGAACTTAGGCTTCAACGGTACAAATGTCGAGCGATTCTTGGACTCCTACGAAATGGCTGCTGAAGTAGATGGAGCTAGGGAATTTGATATGGCTTATCAGTTGCAATTCTTTATCTCCTCAGATGAAGTTATGGAGGTAATCGAGTCTTTCGAGGGATTCAAATCCCACAACTGGACGCTTCTCAGGGAGGCTATGTTGGCATACTGGGGTAAAATAGATGTGGCTAGGTTTACTCTGCAGGATTTGGATGCTCTTGTTTCTCAGTGGATCTCAAATGGTGGTATTTCTTCAGCCTCTGACTATCAGATCTTTAGGAAGTCTTGGGACCCCATTCAAAACTATCTTATCCGAAACAATCACATTGACACAGTGGACGAAATTCGAGCAAAGTTCTTCCAATCTTTTTCGTCGGCTGTGCAGGAAAGGATTAAAGAAGAACTGGTCAAATCTGGATGCATGATTACTACCAGGGATAATCGATTCAAGCTCCCTGTTTTTCTTACCCTTAGGAGTACTGTGGATAAAGTCATGAAAGTTCAAACTGCTCTTACCTTTGAAAAGCCTAGAACTACTGAACCAGTCCATGCTCCTTCTTTTAAAGAGTCAAACGATATTATGATTAAAATGGAGGCAGATCGTAGGCCTAAAGCAGATCCTAATTCCAATTGAGAACCTACTACTATAGATGAAATCACCAAGTTACTTAGAGCCTTTGAGAACAAAATAGATCAAAAGATTTCTTCGCTAGCTACTCCTAAAACTCCTTCTTCTGTCCCCAAATCAACTCTGGTCTGTTACTACTGTCATAGGGAAGGCCATGGAACCGGACGATGTCAAGAACTTCAGAAGGACTTAAAGGAAAAGTTGGTAGAGCAGAGGGGAAACAATTACTTCCTCCCTAATGGTGCCCTAATCCCTTTTGACTTGTCTCGTCCTATCCGACATGTGGTGGCCTCTTACCAGCCATCACCTCCTGTGAAAGCATCTCTTGCTTCCTTTGAATTTCGATCATCCTGTGGTACCCTCCAACCTTGGTATCCTCCAGCCATTTCTTCCTCTAGTCTTGCTGGGACTACTTATCAATCCGATCCAGCAAGGAAACGACATGAGGAACCTAAACCTCATAAGGCTCCTTCCTTGCCAACTTCAATCCTTTGAAAACCCGTTAAACGTCGATCAACACTTGAGCCTCCTTCCTCTGATGTAGAAGACATGGAGGTGGAAAAGGAACCACTCATGGAAAGGTTCCCAGATCACCCTGATCCTTCTCCCTCACCTCAAACTTCTATAGAATCCAATCTTTATTCCTGTCCCCTTGGCTTTCTTCCTTGTTATCTTGGTGACTCAGCTAAAACTGTTTCTCCTCTTGTGGATTCTGGATCTCAGCTTAACTTAATCTCGGATGCTATGGCCTGCAAGCTCAAACTTAGTCCTAGGGTCAGCTTCAACTCTGCAGTGTATGGGATAGGAAATCAAGCTTGTGAACTGGTTGGTATTGCTGAAGATGTACCAGTCAGGATTGGTCGAAATATCGTTGGAACCTGCCATTTTTGGATTACTCGTTTGGACAGTCCTATGATCTTGGGACGACCCTTCTTAATGGACTTTGGTGCAACCCTGATGTTTTCTGATCAAGTTGGGGAGAGAATTCTTCTCCCTGATGCTGATGGCAGGAAAATTGAAGTCCCTCTTTGCTCTTTGGATTCTGGTCATTGGGAAAGAGATTTTCCTGGTCATTCTCCCAAATCATCTTTTAAGGGGAAGCAGAAGGATAACTCTAGTTCCTCTCATTTTTTATGGGAATAGTTGATCCTACTAATGATTGTAGTTCTTTTCAGCCTCAGACTGCAACTCAAGGGTCAACTCCCCTCCCTCAGGCTTATTTTTCATTCCTTTCATCATTCTCTTCTGAGCTCAAGAATATTAAAAAACAGAAACATATCAAAATAGAAAAATCCAAAAATATTTCTCCTCCATCTCCTTCTCTCTCTGGATCTGTTGTGTCTTCTTTTCCTTCTACTTTTAAGTCTGATCAATCTTCTCTCAGTTCCGGTTTGAATCTCCGCAATGAGTCTAAACTAGATCCTAATTGCAATTCCGTTTTTGGCGATTTTGGTATGAAGGAATATAGGCTGCAGTGGAGGCAATTTGGGGTACAAGTAAGTCCTCCCAATTGTGCACTGCCAGGGCAAACTTTTACCGTCATTTTCGAAACTCTACCTTGTGCCACACATGTGAGCAACGTATTATCTCCTGGTTCTCCTTTTATGGAAAAGGCACCCTTCAAGGATATTGCAGAACATCGGACTTGGAAGATGTTGGAACTTGGACTCAGCTTTCGTAATCAAGTCTCTCTGGTCAACTCTTGGAGGAAACAAGAACTTCTCTCTTTTGCCACTAAGTATAAACCAGTTGCTAAAAAGGTCCAACCAGTCAACCAGCCTATGCCTCTCAACCTCAATCCTCCCCTTATGCGTCCTCCTCTATCTCGCGATCCTTACTGTGGTCTTCCTCAATCTCTTACTGGTCCCTTTGTGCCTAATGGACGGGTCACTGAAGAACGTCTGAAGGTGGTCGACTTTGGTCCAGATGGATGGCTTCTTCCTGATGAGTTAAATTTAATCAAAAATGTTTTATCTCTAAGAGAAAAATCTATTGCTTTCTGTGAAGAAGAGAGAGGTCTCTTGCGGGAATCCTATGGCCTCCCTTATATCATCCCTGTAGTTGAACATGATCCTTGGCAAAAGAAAAAGATCCCTATCCCTGCTGCTAAAGTTGACGAATTCATCAAGTTGGTCCGGGAACGAGTTCAAACTGGCCTGTATGAACAGTCAACTTCGAGTTACTCCAGCCCTGTCTTCTGTGTCCTCAAGAGTAATGGTAAACTTAGAATAGTTCATGATCTTCAACCTCTTAATAAAGTTACTATTAAAGACTCTGGTATCCCTCCTGCTACTGAAGAATTTGTTGAATCCTTTGCGGGAAGAGCTTGTTATGGTCTAGGGGATATTATGGGTGGCTATGACGAACGATCCTTACATCCTATTTCTCGTCCTCTCACTACTTTCAACACTCCTCTTGGTCGATTTCAACTTACTCGATTGCCTCAAGGAGCCACCAACTCGGTCGCAGTCTATCAGGCTCAGATGATGTGGATCCTCCAGGATGAAATCCCTGATCATGCTGGTATCTTTATTGACGATGGCGGAATTAAAGGTCCAGTATCTGACTATGATAATGAGCTCTTACCTTGGCATTCAGGAATTCGTCGTTTTATCTGGGAATATGCTACTACCTTGGAGAGGATTCTGTTTCGAATAGAGGAATCTGGCCTTACTGTCTCTGGATCTAAACTGGCGGCTTGTGTCCCTGCTCTGGAAATTGTTGGTCATGTGGTCTGCAAGGAAGGAAGAAGGATAGCACCAGCCAAAGTCAACAAGATCATCTCTTGGCCTACTCCAATCAATCCAACTGAAGTTAGGGGCTTTCTAGGTGTTGTCACTTATGTTAGAATCTTTATCCCATCTTTATCCAAAATCTGTGCACCCTTGCATTGTCTAACCAGAAAAGATGCTGAATGGATTTGGACCCAAGATTGTGAATGTGCTTTCCAGCTACTCAAAAGGATAGTTGGTGAAGACATAGTTTTGAAAAAGATCTCTTACGGACCTGGAGCTGGCAAGATCAAGCTGGCTGTCGATTCTAGTTATCAATCTGTTGGGGCCGTCCTTACTCAGGAAGATGAAAACGGTTGGGACCGTCCTGTTCTTTATGAATCTTTGTTGTTTTCAGATGTAGAATCCAGATACTCCCAGCCCAAACTGGAACTCTGTGGTGTGGCTCGAACGATGAAGAAACTTCAAACCGTTCTCTGGGGCCAACATTTCGAATTGCAAGTTGATGCCCAATCCATCATTGAAATGATCAACGCTCCCAGTCTTCCCAATGCTCCTATGACTCGTTGGGTGGCCTTTATCCAGCTTTTCTCTTTTGATATTGTTCACAGGCCTGGAAAATCTTTCACCATGCCTGACGGTTTATCTCGACGACCTCTTTGGAACAACGAATCTGATGTTGGAACCAATTTCAATGAAGAGGAACCTTTAATTCGACCTATTTTCTCTTTTTCTTCACAAAATTATTCTGGCTTTCAACAAGGCTTCTGGTTTAAATTAGAGCAGTACCTTTCAACTCTTCAAAAACCTCCTGATCTCTCTGCTAAGGAATTTCGATCTCTCAAACAAAAGTCTTCTAATTTTTTTGTTCAAGGCTCTAGACTTATGAAGAGGGGCAATCCTTGTGCTCTTATTGTCGTTATTATTCCCTCTAAACAAGATTCCATCCTTGAAAGTCTCCATGAAGGCCTTGGTCATCGTGGGGAAACTGAAACTTATCGACGATTATCCGAACAATTCTGGTGGCCATCTTTGAAGAAATCCGTCTCCCAATGGTGCAAGAGTTGTGAAGTTTGCCAAAAACGTGATCTTAGGCGCCCAGCCAAAATTCGTTATCCTACTGGGGAGTCCACTGTCTTTGGAAGGATTGCTATGGATGTGGTTCATATTAAGGCAGGTGGTGCTAAGTACCTCATTGTGGCTAGGGATGATTTTTCCGGATGGGTTGAAGCAAAATTTCTTAAGAACCTTAGCTCTGAATCAGTGGCAGCTTTCCTCTACGAGACCTGGACAATGCGTTATGGCCTGGCTCGATCTTACTCTACTGATGGTGGCTCTGAATTTGGGGGCAAGCTTGCTGAAATGATCCAATCCCTTCCTGGACAACATAGAGTTACTACTCCTTATTATCCTGAAGGCCAAGGCATGGTGGAACGAGGCCATGCCCCTTTGAAGGCTGCACTTGTTAAACTGGCTGGTGAAAGTGGCAAGAATTGTCGCAAATTCCTTCCTCTTGTTCTCTTTTCTGATCGAATCTCAACCAAAAGGACTACTGGCTACTCACCTTACGAAATCATCTTTGGTCAAAGAGCAGTCCTTCCTTTGGATCTGGAAATGGAATATTTCTTGGGTATCTCTTGGGAAGAGGTGTCCTCAACCACTGATCTGTTAGTTGCTAGATCCAAGCAACTGGAGCGAAGTGAAGACGTTCGTGATGAAGCTTATCAAACGATGATGGAGGCCAGAGCAAAATCTGTCCAGTATTGGGAGGACAAGCACTCTAATCGAATCAGGGAGCCCTTGAACCCTGGTGACCTAGTTTTAGTTTATAATCGATCTTTGGAAACCCAGTGGGGCAAGCTTTTCTCTAATCGTTGGAATGGCCCTTATCGAGTGGTTCATCAAGTTAGAGGTGGATCTTATGTTTTGGAGGAGCTGGATGGTACTCGGTTGGCCAGAAGGTTCTCTGCTGATCAAGTCAAGAAGTTCCATTGTCGTGGGGGCAACTTATCTCAGGAGTAAGTCCTCCCAATTGTGCACCACCAGGGTCATTTGCTGCGTTTTTTTTGTAAAACTCTACTGTATGCCACATATGTCAGCACCTGGGACGCCCTCCTTGTTCTATTCCTGCCGCTTCTAGGGTTCATTTGGAAGAATCAAGATATTTTCCTCAACTCTTCAACCACTCTCAAGATCAAAATGGCCATTCTTTGGTTTCAATCATCTGTCTTTCCTTTCTTTCTTTCTATGGCATCAAACTCGGGAGCAGACTAGGGACAGTCTGTAAGTTGGGGAGAGATGTGGTGCCCCATCCTGGACACCCGGACCGCCTTAAGACCTCAATTCATAAACTGTTGCAAACGTACCGCCGGCTGGACAACTTATCCTCAGGCTCATCCAACTATTGTTTACCCGCGCGCGCGCGCCGCGCCGCGCCGCGCTGCACTTCCATTATCCGCGTCGCGCTCCGCTTTGCGCTCCGCTTCGCGCTCCGCTTCGCGCTCCGCTTCGCGCTCCGCTTCGCGCTCCGCGCCGCGTCGCGCCGCGCCGCGCCGCGCTCCTTTCATCCGCGCGCGTCGCGCGTCCTTTATCCATGTTGCTTCCCATCTCCGCTGTTGTTATAGAACGTCCGCATCTTTGTTGTTGCGTGTCTTCATCTTCGTCGTTGCGCCTCCCAATCTCCTCTTTGCTACCGTTGCGCGACGCTCATCCATGATCTACTGAATCCATCCCGACCGCTCCCGCAAGCATTTGGCAGATCCTTGACCAACGCGAGTGACCACATGGTTGCCTTCCCTTTTCCGCTCTATTTGTAGAATCCGTTGTATATAGTCTAACAGGGCCTCCTGCCCATATAAGCAGGGGCTCTCCCCTGCCTTTTGGCCCATCATCATCGCATCATCATCGTCTCAGCATCCCATAATCATAAGCAATTTATCCGTGGGCATCCTTCCCCACTTATCTGAGCAAATTATCCGGGTATATCTATGATTTCCCCTTGATCCTTTGAGCCTCCATACTCAAACTCAGTCCTTTGTGACCTTGATCCTTATCACCAACCAATAGCCTTGCTGGTTGAAGAAGAATTCCTGTCTGCCTGAATTCTTGAGTGTGTTATACCGCTCTGATCCCTTTTTCCGACCATACTGGTCTTGATCTCCCTTGATCATCTTTCTGGAGCCAATCACGTTTGATTGAAGAGGTTTATTAAGCTTAAAACCTGGAGTGTTATACCTCCCTTCTTCTTCGAGGTTGAATTTTGCCACGCTATTCTTGAGTTCCTTGAGAAGTGTTGGGATATTCTTGCTCAAATTCGTTATTGATTTGCTTCTAGAGCTTCATAAACAAATTGCTTTTGTTTTGTTCAGCCTCCCACAGTTATCTGGTACCCTTCAAGCGCTTGATTGCGGAGAGTTGGGCAGGTTCATTGAGAACCTGGAGGTTGGTTGGGATTGAGTTGATCTTTCCTAATCAGCTGCTGACGACCAGAGTTATTAGCTTGTGGGCGTTGTTACTTACAACTGCCTTGTTCTATTGAACTCTGAACAAACTTTGACTTATTTGTTCAAGTCTTTCCCTGCGCCATCTTGTCTCAGATAGTGTTGTTTCCATTGCTACCGACAACTCTTATCCTCTTCTCTTAGTTTGATTTCTCATCCATAAGGTTCTGGACCTTGATTCCGGTTACATTAAAATATTATTGTAACTCCTAGGAGGGCAGCCTAAACAGCACCTTTCCCCTCCACAGAACTGCCACGGCTTAGCACCGTTTGGAGTCTTACAGCGCTTGTCCCAATAGAGCACCAATGCTGTCCAAGTCTTCTTCAGCTGGTCTGCGGCCTTTGCGAGCATTCTGTCCCGTCGAAGGAGCTGTTTGGCGCGAGCCTCAAGCAATTTGGTGGAAGTCTTCACCTTCCACCAGTCAACCCCCAGGAACATCTCCAACTCAATGTCCACCGGGAGCACGGGGCGCTGTCCGAAAAGTAACTTGTACGGCAAGTAGGCTGTTGACCGCTCCACCAAAATCCAATCCGCAAACAGAACCATTGGAAGGGTCTCCTTCCAGCGCTTCCTGTCTTCCCCGCACATCTTGACCAGGGAGTCCTTGATTGGTTGATGCCCGCGTTTGATCATGCCGGCCCCCTCGGGATAGTACTCCATTACCCAGCCAAACTTGGCTCCGCAACTCCTCACCATCTCAATCAAACAGCCAGAACACTCAGCCCCTCCGTCCACTGTAACCAGAAAAAGCAACCCGTACCGCGCAAACCAATCTTCCTCCAGAAATAGAGCAACTTTGTCTGCCGAGAGCTTGACCAACGGACGCGCTTCCGCCCAACCGGACAGGTCGTCCTGCGCAACAAGCAGATAGGAAAACTTACCAGCCTTGATGTGGACGACATCAAGCAAGACTTGACCAAAGAGGGCGTCTTCCCCTGTGGGGTTTCCAACTTCCTTGGGCAATCTCGCGCTCCCCCGTTGACAGGCTTCGCAGGACGCCAGCCATTCCCACACCGCATGCACTACCCCCGGCCACCAGAACCGCTCCTTCACCCGCATCGGCGTTTTGACCTCCCCTCAATGACCGAGATGGTTGTGAAGGCTCCGGAGGATAGCTTCCTGATCCACCCTTGAAGTGGTAACCACAAGAGGAAACGGAGTCTTCTGCCGCCAAAGCTGCCCCTCCTGTACCTAGAAATTCCCCGCCCGCCGCTTCTCCCATTGCATTTCCTTCTCTGTAGCTCCATTGGGAAAATAAAGGTCCCGCAAGTAGTCACAAAGAATCGCGTACCGCCCGGTTGGCCGGAACGGAAGCTGAACGCCTGCCTCCACAACCCCTTCCTTGACAACCGGGGCCTCCAGATCAAGCAGTTCCGCGTCCTCAAATGGGTTTTCCCTTGGATACCGCAACAACGCGTTGGGCATAGTGAACGCTTTCCCCAGAACATGAACAACAGCAAAGGAGAAAAGTTGAAGAAAGGCCACCCACCTGGTCATGGGAGCGTTGGGCAACGCCAGGGAATTGATCATCCGCGCCAGCGCCTCCGCGTCCACCAAAAGCTCAAAGTGAAACCCCCACAAAAGATACTGGAGCCGCCGCACAATCTTGGTGACCCCGCACAACTCCAACTTTGACTGAGAGTACCAGCTTTCCGTCGGAGTGAAGGTGACCAACTCGTAGAGCACCGGCCTATCCTTGCCGTCTTCCTCTTGAGTGAGAACCCCCCCGCGCCAAATTCGCTGGAATCAACCGCTAGCCTAATTCCTCCTGCGTTGTAGTCAAGATTGCGGAGCACAATGTCACGTCCAAGGATCTCCTTGAGCTTCCGGAACACGCAATTGCATTCTTCCCCCCACTTCCACTCCGCCCCTTTCCGTGTTAGTGATTGGAGCAGGCTTACCACCTCTGCAAACCTCTCAATGAACATACGGACATAGCTACATAATCCCAAGAACTGAAGGATATGCCACGCCGTCCGCGGGGTCAGCCATTCAAGGACCTTGTTCCGCTTTTTGTCTGCAATGCGCCGGCCGTTGGAAGCAACAACATGGCCAAGGACTTCGAGCACCAGGACAAAAACCGCCAACTTCTTCCCCGACACCGTCAGTCCTGCCTCCTCAATGCAAAACAGGATGCGCTCCAACGTCTGCGCATATTCCCACACAAAACGTTGGACACCGGGAACTTCAACCAGCTCCGCTCCCCCGTAATTGAATTTTGGACCTTTGATGCCCGCGTCGTCGATGAACATTTGGACTCCCTCTGGAAGATCATCCTTCAGGATTCAAGCCATTTGCACCTGGTACACCGCCACGGAATTGGTTGCGCCTTGCGGGAGACAAGTCAGCTGCATTCTTCCCAACCCAGTCTCAAATGCCGTTAGAGGCCGCAAGCAAGGATCCAACTTGCGCTGGTTGTATCCCCCCATAACATCCACTAAACCGTAACAAGCGCGCCCTTCCATTGACTCAAGGAACTCGTCAATGCGAGGGGGCTGTCCTGCGTCCCGGATTGTGAAGGAGTTGAGCCGCTGTAGATCATGAACAATCCTCAACAACTTTCCGTCCTGCTTAACCACCGCAAAGATCGGACTGGAGTAACTAGACATTGACTGTTTGTAAAGGCCAGTCTTCACCCGCTCCCACACCAACTCCAGAAACTTCTCCCGGAACGCCCGCAGTATTGGAATTGGCTTGATCTGCCACGGCTTGTGATTGGAAGTGGGGATGACATAGGGGCCGCCAATATTGTTTTTCAGGAGCCCCCCCTCTTCCGGTCCAAACGCAAGCGCTCTTTCCCGAAGAACCAGAACCAAAATCAGCAACTCACGCTCCTCCGTACTCAACCATCCCATTGAGCCAAAATTGAAAGCTGCAATCCGCTCCTCCGTGATCCGCGCCAAACTAGTAACCCACCCCGAAGTCTTAATTGGCATGACCCAAGGGTCCCGCGACCAAGCAATTGGTCGAAGCGGTCCGTTCAATTCCTGGGGCATTGGCTCATTCCTCGGTCGGACCTTCTCAGAAACCAGCTTGTACTTGCCAGCGTTGCACCGCATCATCCGCATGCATCCTTTGCTGTAAGTCCTGCACAGAACAGAACCACGGCTTTTGCCTTTGCTCAGGAGTGTGGCACGATGATAGGGTTTTCAAAGCGTAGTACCCTCAGGCAATGCATACTGAGAAAAGGGACTTACTTCTGCGACATGCACGCCCTGCACTTTCCTTCCTCCCCCTCCCTGCTCCTCATTAGTCAACAGCCCGCGTGAAACCGGAGCTTGTTCCGCGCGGTCTCCTTGGTCAACTAGGAAAAATCCTCCAAAGGTTGCCCGTCGCAGACCAACTCTGCATCCAGTTCCTCCTCATACTCCAACACTCTCCTCCGCTTCCCTTGCCCGTGATTGCAGATAGTCGTCTCAAACATTCCGCAGGAAAAATTCTCCACCGTCAACGCCTCCGTTCCCGCCTCTGGATCAAAAAACATTTGTGCTTGAAACCCAAACATGAACGGCCTTCCCAAAATCACATCCCCACAATCAACCAAAAGAAAAGAAAGAGGCCTATGGACCCTTGGGACCTCCTCCTCCTCAACTACCCCATCCACACGACACTCCCCTCCGTTAAGCGCGCGGAGACCCATTGCATATTTCCGCCAAACCAACCCCAAATCATCCACCATCCGCAATGGCAGCAGGTTCACCATTGAACCGCTGTCCACCATAGCCCACACCTTCCTTCCCGCTATGACCATTGGAACGTAAGCAAGCGGAGTCAAAACCTATTTCAACTCACACTCCTCGTGCTCCTCCTCCTTCCACGCCACATGAACTTGCTGCAACGTCTGAGGTACCTGGCCCTGACCACAATCCCTCAACGCCTGAACCATCTCGTCTACCACCACCGGAGACACGGCCGCCAGTTCCCGCAAGGTCAGCGGAACCGGAGTCTTGTTACCCATCACCCTTTGCACAATGTCCGCCGCTTTCTTCTTCCCTACAGGATTCGCTGCCGGCGCCTCAGTTCCGGGCACGCGCGCAGCCGGTTTTGGAACGGCAGACGGGGGTCGCTCCTTTGCATCCACCTCCATTTTGTCGGAGACCGCCACCTTTTCTTCCGTTGCCACTACCCTTACCTCAGCTTCCACCCGAGGTGGTTGCCACAATCCAGGACCATTAACGATGCCCAGTGACGCTTGCGCCATTGTTCCTGCCTCCTGACCCAATGTGCGCACCTGCTGCATTGCGGTTGGCTGGCTTGGCTCCATCGGAATCTGTTCGCCCGTCGGAAACATGTACCCCATCCCCGCCGTTTGAACCAATCCCGCGCTGAGATCCTTTGTAAGCTCCTTGCACGCCGATTGCCAATGACTGTTTTCCCCGCAGTACGAGAACCCCCTCAGCACAAAGGTACCGGGCGGTCAAAACCCTTCCACCATGTGAGGTGGAGGCCCTCGCGGCTGCTGCTGGCCCATACGGCTCATGCAGATCTTCAGATCCTTCATCAGTTCCATCAATTTGCTTACCGGAGGGGCGGGCGCGGGTTGAGGAGCCGGAACACGCGTGGAAGTAGGTGGAACTGGGGCCGTAAATGGCGCCAGAGCCGGAACCTGGGGTGCGGATTTCTTTGGTCCCGCTGGGAAGGACTTAGCGGTATCCTCAATGAGCTCTTCTAAGTCAAGCTCACTCTCCACAGCCCTGCAAATGACAGCCAACTCTGGAAGGAGGGCGATGCTCCCATCCAATGACCGCTTTACCAAGTTGTGATTGTAAAGATGCCGCTGCACCCTTGCCTGGAGTTGAGCGTCTAAACCGCCCAGAAACGCGCGTTTCATGGCCCCCGTCTGTCCCGCCACCACCTTGTTCTTTGACAAGTACCAACAGATCCAATCAAATGTTGAGGTGTACTCCGCTAGGTCCACCCGCGTTCTGACTCCTCCGCGCGCTCTCGCCTCCGAGGCCACGCGGTCAAAATTGCTTTCCTGGAATTGAGGTTCGCGCCTACCCCACCGCGTTAGGATCTCCGCCTTCAGTTTTGGCCAATCTTGATTCTTGTAGCCTTCCATTTCCTCCAAATCCCGGATCTTCTCTTCGTCCATAATGAACAGCACAACAAGCCGGGCCTTATTGGCATCCGACGCACCTTCCGCATCTGCAATACCTTTGTATCTTGAGATGAATCGCTCCACATCCGCGGTGTTGAATCAGATGTGAGGGTAGTCGCGCGGCCTGATGCAAACCGGACAAGTGGGTTCATGGTCACTGGAGACCAATGGGGGAATGGCGTAGCTTGTCCTGGGTTGAGCGGAGGGAGGGGGAGGAGGAGGGATGGAAGACAAGAGTGGGGTCGGAGTAGCGGACCCGGAGACGGAAGGAGAAGAAGAAGAAGAAGAAGGAGCAACTGTAGGAAGGTATGAATAGGACATTGCGCCCGGTTACCTTCAAAAGACAAGAAACGGAAGGTTATTTCCCGGCCAGACCCCCAGATTTGGAAAGAATAAAGGTTATCCCCCTATAATTGTCCCAAGGTTCGGAATTTAAAGGTTCCCTGTGTTTGAAAGGAGATGAGGATTTCCAAAGTCGCACTTAAATGAGAAATAGAAATAAGGATATAAAGAGATAAAGAAAAGTAGAGAGAGAGAGAAATTGCCAATCCTTCAATCCTAAGAACTTTCCACCTGGATGTGTATCCGGTATGAGTTCCTTTAATCTCCTGGTGAGATGAGTGATCCAATCCAATGATGTGATGTGATGATTTCTCCTCCTTTCCTGCATGCCCCCTCTCTTAACCCGGAGTTGAGAGTGAGGATAAGTCCTCCCCCTCAACCCTAACCTAAACACACGCGCAAATAACAGTATGACAAAGAAACAGAAAACAATCCCAAAACAGAAACCCTAGCCTCCTCTCCCCACCTCCTCCGTACCAAACTCCCCCTGTTGTCCGTACGCCGTTCCGTCCATCCGGTTTGTCCTTCTCATGACGCGGTCCTTGCACCGCGCCCCACTTGGAGCCCCCCGCGCCTGTCCGTATCCGTTTGTCCGCGCCCGTTGTGGGTGTTTGGGAATATCCAGCATGATCCGCGCGCTTGCACGCGCGCTCCATCCGTTCCTTCATAGCCCGCGGATTTCTCCGCCCCTACGTATCCGAACTGGCATGCCCCCAAACCTAGTCAAGCGCACTACCTTCCAAATCTGATTTCCGGGGCGGATCTCCTCCCACGCCGCATTCAATGCTGAGCCCAACCCGTCCACCAGGTGCGGAGCCAAACAACGGCTGCTGCTGAGCACTCCGCATACCCTAATGCTGAGCCCCCTTGCCTCCAATGCTGAGCGCGCAGCCGCAACGCAGTCCCCAATCCGTGTCTATAAATTGACACCACAGCGCGGCAGAGGGCCGCATCATGAGAAGGTTGAACCGGGTGTATGTAATGGTAGGCAGGCTTGAGGGTGGTTGCGGTATGGGAAAGGGTTAGGGTTAGGCTAGGGTTCTGGTTTCTAGGGTTCATTTTCTATTTTTTTTTGTGCTTGTAATTAGGATAGGGTTGAGAGGGTGGGTGTAAAGTCTGCGCTCTCAAACCAGCTTGTAGGACATACATACTCATAGATATACATACATGGATGGATGGAAGGATACAGTGAAGGATATGGAAAGGAAAGGACATTCATCTCTCTCTCTCTCTTTACTGGAGCATCCTTATCCTTACAGACACTAGGACCATTGATTCCAGAACTCAAGGACAACTAGGAGAGTATTGCTCTCTTACTTTCCACATCTGTGGGTCTGGCCGGGAATTTCTTTTGTCTCAAGTCTCTTGAAGGTGTTGAATCTTCTGAGAATCCTCTCTCTCCTTCTTAGCCAAAATCACCATGTCCTGCGCTCTTCCATTTCTTTTTCTTTCTTATTCCTTTCCTGTCTCTCAAATGTCACTAGTAAAAACCACGCGACCACTTCTCTTCCTTCAAATCATATGTCGCGCCGTACCTTTTCTTAGCTTTTTGGACAAATAAAATCCCGCGTCTCTTTTATTTCAGCACATTCTAGAAGGCTCCACTCAACCTACTCATCTTGTTCCGCTCTTCTTCCCTTTTCCCTACTCAAAGACTCTTTCTTTTTTTTCTTTTTCTCTTTTGCCTCTTTTTTATTTCTTTATGCATTCAACCCAACTATCTCAAACATGCGACCTCAACCTTCCAACCTCAATCTCCTCTCCATTTTACTCTGTCTGGTAAGACTTCAACTCAATCTTGTTGCCTGGTCCAATGTTGCTTCTCAGTCCTAATCCTCTTTTATCAACATACAAAGAATATCCTTTCTGTCTCCATCTTTTCTGTCTGTGTTTAGCGTTCTCTCTCAATCAACCTCAGCTCAGCTCTGCGGTATCTTGATGTTTTTTTCCTTCTCACCTCTTTCCTTCTCTTTTATTTTTATCCTCTTGTGTTATTTCTCACGCTGATTCTCTTTTTTTTAGCCCTCTTGAAATTATCTATTCTTTTTTTCTCTTGATATATCTCAGAAATCCAACAGAAGGTACTCAAGATTCTTCCAGCAGTTGCTTCTCCTTTTTCTTCCTCCTCCCGCCATCTCCACATGAACCCAAAGGATTATCCTCACATTCCACTCAAAACCATGGATGTCAAGCAATTCATCTCACAATACAAAGTGATTGCAGACTCCAAAGGCGCATTGGATTCCAACAAGCTGTGCCATGTTTTCCTGTTCATCATAGAGGCAGAAGAGCTTTGCAATGTGGAAGAGATGGAAGGCTAACAAAACCTTGATTGGCCAACACTGAAGGGGAACATGCTGGCAAGATGGGGGAAGCGCAATCCTTGTTTCCTGGAAGGTGATTTCAAACAATCCGGGGAATTGGCTTACAAGGAAGGCGCGTGTGGCGGGGTCTGGTTGCAAGCAGAATTGGATTACAAGGCAGGCGTGCCCGGAAGGGTCCGGTTGCAAGCAGAATGAAATTACAAGGCAGGCGCGGGTGGCGGGGTCCAGTTGCAAGCAGGATTGGATTACGCGGCAGTGTGTGCTCTGGACCCACCACTGGCAACCATCCCTTGGGTTAGTGAACTTGCAGGGTTTCCAAGGGACCTCAAGATCTATTTGAAGGGCCTTCAGCTCCCTTGCACGCCCGCGCCCTGGGTGTGCATGTATGGTCACAATAACTGCTACTGGCGGTTGGGACGCAAGAACCAGACAATGGATTCAAACACGGCATTGGTTTCCCCAGCAGAGATAGGATATGTGTTGGGAAATAAGGTCTTTGCGGAGTTGGATCAGCCCATTTCTATGAAGCAAGCAAGGATGAGGGAACAGGAAGCAGATATTGCGCACAGCTTGGGAACCAATGGGTGGCAGGCAAGTCTTGCGGAAAAGAGGATGGGAGCAAATATTGCGCACGGCTTGGGAACCAATGAACAGCAGATGGGTCTTGCGGAGAGGATAGGAGTGGTGGTGGAAGGAACGGGCCAGGCGTTGAAGGATTGCAACCGGAGTTGGACCCCTTTGACGGCAGGGAGAATGCATGCGGGATGGAAGGATGTGGAGCACGGGGAGTGCGGGATGGATGGGTCAACGGCGGGCTAGCAGAGATTTTGGAATTGGTGCAACAGACACGCGCAGCAGGGCTTCAGGTTCAGAATGGGAAGGGATTGGGTTTCAGCTGTATGCCTTGTGAGAAGGAGGTTGGGGTTGCAAGGGCTTTGACAACAGAAGGTCCTCCAGGAAGGAGGTTTGGAAAAAAGGCCTGTGGACACAACCCCTGTGGGATTGGATGAGGCCATGCAAATCTCTCTCCTGGTGGATCAGAAGGTTGCAAACCATTGGGGAAGCAGCTAGGCCTGGGGGGGGGACAAAAGGAAGGGATGGTATTGCAGGAAGGCGGGCGTGGCGCAATTCCGGGTCCATATATGCAAGGACAAGACCCGCAACAAATGGCAGAATACAAGGCGGGACAAGGAGCAGAGCGCTGCATGAAAAAAAAGAAATGAAAACTTTTCTTCTCCCTCCTTCTCTGTTCTTGGTTGGCTTATATTTATTATCTGTTTTCTTCTCTACAGACAGGTGTAATGGCGGGTGTAATGGGTATGGGCAGGTATAGTTGAGGTAATGGTGGAAAGATCTCTGGGGACAGAACTGAAGTTGGGGGGGATATGGTGTAATTATGTAGTCTTGGATTGGGAACCCTGCCGCAGTTGGTTCGCTCATTGCTGCCTGCTTGGACATTGAGGTTGGCATGCTCATTGAGGCCTTCTTGGAAATTGGAGAACCAAGAATGGAGCCGGCCCAACCAGGTTTGCAGGCAGATAGTTTGGGAGGATAGAGCAGGGAAATTGGGGCTATAGGAGCGGGGATTCCGGGCGCAATCGCAGGCCAACTTGCAGGGCAAGAAATCACGCGGCGTGCCGGGCAGATATGGAAAATGTGGGGGGCTCCAAGGAGGGAGCAGCAGAGGGCCGCATCATGAGAAGGAAAAACTGGGTGTATGCAATGGTAGGCAGGCTTGAGGGTGGTTGTGGTATGGGAAAGGGTTAGGGTTAGGCTAGGGTTCTGGTTTCTAGGGTTTATTTTCTATTTTTTGTTGTGCTTGTAATTAGGATAGGGTTGAGAGGGTGGGTATAAATTCTGCGCTCTCAACCCCTGCTTGTAGGACATACATACTCATAGATATACATACATGGATGGATGGAAGGATACGGCAAAGGATACAGAAAAGAAAGGAAATTCATCTCTCTTTCTTTACTGGAGCATCCTTATCCTTACAGGCCCTAGGGCCATTGGTTCTGAATTGAGAATCATTGGCTCACAATCTTAGTCAAAGAGCAGTACTTAAAGCAAAAGAAATTCTGAGACAAAAATGTCTTATGATTGATCCTAAATATGAGGCAGAGGCAATGGTGCAGTGGTGAATGTGAATGAATTGGTGAATTAATGGATGGAAAAAAGAAGGGAGAATAGCTCCTTAAATAAAAAAGATGGTGCGCATGTGGAGCTCATGTAATGACAAGAAAAAGGCAAAAAATTGCGCCCCAAATGGGATCTACAGGCTCTGCAAGCCTTGCTACTTGGTTTGGGCTTACTCAGCCCACTTTGCATTAGTCCCTGAACCCTTATGACCAGCCTGTACCAGTTGAGTTTGGTGTTTCCACCCTTACTGGGCTGAACCAGCCCTTGTTGCTGTTCAGACCCTGGGTTGTTGTTTATTACAATAAGCCCTGTTAACTGGTTACAATTCAATCTTGACTTATTGGTCCTTATTACCAACTCACATGGCTGATTGCCTCCTGCAACCAGCCCATGGCCCTCAGATTGGCCAGGGTGGAACCAGAAACACTCTGGGTCTGGTCAAACTTACAGGAGGGGAGGTGTAACCAGCGGACATGTGTCCCCCCCCCCTCTTTCTCTCAATCCCTGGAGGGAGCGGTCAAATCCCCCCCCCCCCCCAGGGAACCCTGGATGTCTATACCACCCAGGGAATCACACAAATGGGTGGGCTGGGCGGTGGTCAATTCCACCCAGCCCCAGGTCACCTCCCTTGTGGTAGGGGGGGAGGGGAGGGGGGAGATGGCCCCTGCAACCTCTTTGCCGCCACACAAGAGATGGGGGGGGTGGTCAAATCCCATACCACCTTGCCGGTCGCCTCATTGTGGCCGGCCTAGTTAGTCCACACATGAGGTGGGGGGGTGATAAATTCCCCTCCCACCTTGCTGTTTGCCTTGTTGCGGCTGGCCTGGCTGGTTGAGGACCAGCCAGCCTACTCTCCCTCTTGCAACCAAGCGAGGGGAGTGAGGGAGGCAGGGGCCGCCAGCCCCACACACAAGTGGGTGGGGGGACTCCAAAAGGAGCTCCCTGCCCCATACAACGGCCCCACATGGGCCTTCTGGCCCTGCAACAGACCCCCAAAGAGAAACAAGCGGCCCCAAGCGGGCCGCAACACGGGCAGTGTCCCCAATGGGCCGCCAAGGCTCAAAAGCCATAAAATACATACTTTGGAGGGCCAGCCCATCTGGCCAAGTATGTCCAAAATAAACCTTGGGGCAATTTATTCCTCAATAAGCCTGTATGGCTAAGGTGGCCCATCCACCCTGGCAGGCCTTCCAGGGCCCGTGTCCCAAAAGACCTGGAAAATGTGTTTTGACGCCCAAATGCCCAAAACCAATAACATCCACATAGGCCCACATGACCCATGGGATGTCCAATGGGCAGTGGAGGCCCATTTTTGCATCCAAGTTGGATTACACACTAATATTCTCATTAACTGAGTGCATCCGTATTTTAACTCACCCCCTCAATACAAAAGGGATGCCATACACATACTAGACACAAAACCTTGATGTTTGTTCCTATCTAACACCTTAGTTAAGATATTCCCAATCATTGCTCAAGTTGGCATGTACCATAACACTATCTCTCAGCAGTTCACTGCATCACGTATATAGTTATAATGAACATCAATATGGTTTTTTCTTGAATGGAACACTTGGTTTTCTACAAATGCAATGGCACTCTGATTATCAGAATACAACAACAAAAACCCTTTTGGTTTATGAGTATCCTCTAAGACCTTTCTCAACCACTTTGCCTCCTGTGAAGCTGACAGGTATGCTCTGTACTCTGCTTCTGTTGATGAAAGACTTTTTGCTGACACCTTCTTAGACATCCAAGACACTAGATTCTTTCCTAAAAAGAATACAAAACCACTTGTTGATTCCCTAGTGTTACCATCTTCCCCAATTGCATCAGAATAACCAACCAAATCAAAGTTTGCTGACTTTGAAAACTGCAATCCAAGACTGCTTGTTCCTTTAAGATACCTCATAACTCTCTAAAAGCTGACCAATGCCTCATGCTTGGTTTCTCTAAGTGTTCTGACAATATGCCAATTGCATAAGCAATACCTGGCCTTGTACACTGCCCCAAATAATTCAGCAATCCAATAGCTGACCTATAATCATTCCTGGATTGGACAAACTCCAGATGCTCTTCACCTGTAGAATTTTCTGAACAAATTTTAGACTGCATTGGATTACCAAACTCCTTTGCATCCTCTAAGCCATACTTCTTAAGTAGAGCTCACACATAAGTGGTTTTGATCCAACTTGATCCCATTATTGCTCTTACTAATTTCATTCCCAGCAACTGTTGTGCCAGGGCAAGATCTTTTATCTTGAGCCCCTTTTTGAGCACCCCCATGAATCTCTCTTTACCATTCCCAATAATGATAATATCATCAACCCATACAAACAAAATTGCATCCTTTCTCACAAAGATACAAGGGTTGGCCTCACTTTTCCTGAAACCTATCTCTATCATTTTTTTAATCATAGTGTTATACCTGTCACATGGTGGTATGTGACACCATAACAACTGCAAAGTGAACTGGCCTTTCAGCCTGTTTCATAGCCTTTTGGTAAGGCCTTGCCTCTCAGTTGGTTCACAGTTTTGCAACGTATGACATTACCATGACCTAGCTGCTTGCTTTAATCCATACAGGGATCTACAAAGCTTGAGGAAATATTCCCCTTTATCTTCTGAGAGGAAACTTCTAACACAGATTTTCTTCATAGTTTCTGGCTTGGTCTCTACCAGCCATTCCTTAAAACCATCAGGAATTGAAATATAAACAGTGTCTAACTGTAGAATCTCATTAAGCATACATTGTTCCCAAAACACATATTCTTCATATTCTGCAGAAGCATAATGGGACTTCCATTCCCCATACCTATCTTCAGGTATCCTTGTCCTTCCACTCCTTCTGACTGGAGGTGGAGGCTCATCAGGTTCTGATTCCACAGACTCCCCTGAAGCAGGTACTGAACCCTCCTGTGGCACATCTGCCATCTCAACATCATCACTAATGATATTCTCTACAGCATCTGCTGGTAAAATAGGCTCCAATGATATTTCCTGCTGTGATTCCTGAACAGAACTATATTCACTCCTTCTGAGTGGAAAGGTACTTTCTTGAAATTTTACATCCCTACTACGGATAACCTTTCTTGTCCCTGGACAATAAATTCTGTATGACTTACTTATCAAATCATAGCCTACAAGTGCCCCTGTTCTGGCTCTAGGATCTAACTTTCCAACCCTTTCATTATGGTGGACACTATCATACACTAAGCCACCAATTGTTCTTAGGTGTGATGTTTTGGGGTAAAACCTCCAACACAGATAGTGCGGAATTTTCCCATTAACACTTACAATAACATGCAACAGACACACTGTGCACAACAACTCAGCCCGTAAAACCTTTGGTAGACCAGATTGAGCCATAATAGTTCTGACTTTGTCAATTAAAGTCCTATTCATCCTCTCAACTATTCCATTGTTTTGTGGAGTACTAGCAGTAGTGACTATATGAGTGATACCATAAACATTCAATAGTTTCTCAAATTCTTTACTCAAAAACTCACCCCCTCAATCAGTAATAACCCTCTTGATCTCCCTCATAAAACCATTCTGTTTCCAGACTTTGAAGATTACTGAAAACTCCTCTGTGGTCTGATCCTTTGATCTTATTGGTTTCACCCAAACATAATTAGTTTCTGTATCAACCAGATTGATGAAGTACTTTACCCCCCCAAGGGACACTGGTGAAAATGTCCCTGCCAAATCAATGGAAAATTCCTCTCTAGGAACTTTGTGCAATCTCTACTCTTTGAGAACACATTCCTGGTCTTGACCCCTAATGTAAAACTTTCACAGTTGCTTTCCTTTACCTTATGGCCACTTCTATTGTTAGCAACAGTGCCCAGAGCTGAAAACTTGAACAAGTTTGCACAGAGAAACTTATTCTGAACTTGTCCACTCAGGATAGTTCTCCCATTCAAATCAATAACAAACTTGACTTCTTTAAGATAACAAATCTGGAAAACTTTTTTCCAGAGAAGTACAAGAGACACAAGTTTATAAGGCAAATCTGGTTCATAGAACACTTTCTCAAAAGATATTTTGAAACCCAAGTGATTTGCAAGAATAACTTTTCAAATTCCTTTAATCTGAGTTTTTCTTCCTTTTTGGCCAATATTTAAAACACCATCAAAATCTCTAAGGTTTGAAAACAAATTTGGCTCAAAAAACATGTGGTCTGTACAGCCAGAATCAATCAAAACAAGAACATCCTCCTTCAAATCTCCTGTAAGGAAAGAAAAATTATCAGCTACTGATAAGTTCTCATTTTCAAGGTTAAGATTACATACTTCATAATCAATCAAGTCCATTTCTTGATCCTCATTGAATTTAGCCTTCTTGTTGGGGACTTGGTCCTCAACAGCTTGTTCCATTGAAACATCAAATGCCACCATAGCAATATTTTCCATGGCAAGGTTGACCTCTTTGTCTTCCTTTTCACTTTCCTTGGATTTCTTCCTCTTCTTGGCCTCCTTGCAATCCTTTGCATAGTTCCCCTTCTTATGACAATTATAGCACAATAACTTTTATAAATCCCTTTTGGCCTTTGCCTTCTTAGCAGATTTTCCTGCCTTTCAAAACAAAGCATTTCCTGTGCCCTCCTTCATCTTAAATTGAAGATCATCCCTTTCAATCATTCTAATCACATCCTCTTCTCCAGGAAGGGGATCCAATTGAGATATAATCCTAACCAAGGACTTGTATTATTTTGGTATCTTTTGAAGAATTAAGAGTGACAAACACTCAGGATCCATGTTCAGCCCAGATGACTTGAACTTAGCAATACTTGATCTTGCCTACCCCACAAATTGTTTTCAGTTGGAAAATTTCAACTTGAACAACTTATTGAAGGCAATCCCCTTCTGATGGACAGAGTTACCAGAATACTTGGCCTTGAGTATTTTCCATAAAATGCTACCCATCCTCTTCTGTTCCTCCTTTAAAGTCTCAGCAACCCAGGACATATGACTTTCATCCAAATTCCTGAGAATGAGATGATAAGAATTCTTCTCTACCTCTGAACTAATAAAAGTATCATCTGCATCCATAATATCCCCACAACAAATGTTGTCCAAATAAATTTCCATTAAGACAGACCAAGCACTATAGTTTTGACCATTCAAAAAAATCTTGGTGGGGCTGGACTCTGAGATATAGGAAATCTTCTTGGAAAACTTGAGGTCTTTGAGGTTGTCCAGAGTAAGGTATAAGGGTCTATTCTGCTTGGAAGTAATGATGATGATGGTACTGATAATGTGTAAGAGTTATTGGCCCACAAGCTTAGTCAAAGAGCAGTACTTAAATCAAAAGAAATGCTGAGACAATAATGTCTTATGATTGATCCTAAATATGAGGCAGAGGCAATGGTGCAGTGGTGAATGTGAATGAATTAGTGAATGAATGGATGGAAAAAAGAAGGGAGAATAGCTCCTTAAATAAAAAAGATGGTGCGCATGTGGAGCTCATGTAATGACAAGAAAAAGGCAAAAAATTGCGCCCCAAATGGGATCTACAGGCTCTGCAAGCCTTGCTACTTGGTTTGGGCTTACTCAGCCCACTTTGCATTAGTCCCTGAACCCTTATGACCAGCCTGTACCAGTTGAGTTTGGTGTTTCCACCCTTACTGGGCTGAACCAGCCCTTGTTGCTGTTCAGACCCTGGGTTGTTGTTTATTACAATCAGCCCTGTTAACTGGTTACAATTCAATCTTGACTTATTGGTCCTTATTACCAACTCACATGGCTGATTGCCTCCTGCAACCAGCCCATGGCCCTCAGATTGGCCAGGGTGGAAACAGAAACACTCTGGGTCTGGTCAAACTTACAGGAGGGGAGGTGTAACCAGCGGACATGTGTGTCCCCCCCCCTCTCTCTCTCAATCCCTGGAGGGAGCCGTCAAATCCCCCCCCAGGGAACCCTGGATGTTGATACCACCCAGGGTATCACACAAATGGGTGGGCTGGGCGGTGGTCAAGTCCACCCAGCCCCAGGTCACCTCCCCCTTGGTAAGAGGGGGGGGGGAGATGGCCCCTGCAACCTCTTTGCCGCCACACAAGAGATGGGGGGCAGGTGGTCAAATCCCACCCTACCTTGGGGGTCAACTTGTTGTGGCCGGCCTAGTCAGTCCACAAATGAGGTGGGGGGGTGATCAAGTCCCCTCCTACCTTGCCGGTTGCCTTGTTGTGGCTGGCCTGGCTGGTTGAGGACCAGCCAGCCTCCTCTACCCCTTGCAACTGAGCAAGGGGAGGGAGGGAGGCAGGGGCCCCTTCCCCAGCCCCGCACACAAGCGGGTGGGGGGACTTCAAACAGAGCCCCCTGCCCCTTAAAATGACCCTGCAAAGGGCCCCAGAGAGAAACAAGCGGCCCCAAGCAGGCTGCAAAACAGGCGGTGGGCCCAATGGGCTGCCAAGGCCCAAAAGCCATAAAATACATACTTTGGCAGGCCAGGCTGTCTGGCCATGTATGTCCAAAATAAACCTTGGGCCCAGTTATGTCCAAATAAGCCTGTCTGGCTAATGTGGCCCATCCACACTGGCAGGACCGTCAGGGCCTGTGTCCCAAAAGACCTGGAAAATGTGTTTTGGGGACCAAATGCCCAAAACCCATAACATTGAGATAGGCCCACATGGCCCACATGATGTCCAATGGGTTGTGGAGGCCCATTTGTGCATCCAATTTGGATTACACACTAATTTGCACATTACCTGAGTGGATCCCTATTTTAACATCTGGAACTCAAGGACAGCTAGGAGAGTATCACTCTCTTTTCTTCCACATTGGTCAATTAGGATAGTTTTCCTGATTGTTTTAGATTTTTTACCATCCCTTGTTTGTTGTAACGTTTTATGACGCTGTAGATTGTGTAAAAATTGATGCCCAAATACTTTCTGATCTTGTTGATGGTCATTCCACCTTTATACATCCCTAAAATTCTTGCCTTCACCTCATTCAACAGTTCCTTCTTCTTGACTTTGTTTGACATGGATCTATACAAAAATTTGGTCTGAAAGAATAGGAACAGGTCATATGAACACAAAATCAGCACAAAAAAAATGAATTGAAATCAAAATCAATTAGAAGAGAACAAGAGACTGACCTGATTGGATAGACCACATTGGAAATGGCCATGAAGCCAAAAACCAACTCTGGTCAACATTGAATTTTTGATCAAGGTTGCACAAACAGCACTCCAGGATTGGAGTCGCCCCCACCCTTGAGCATCCCCAAACAGTGGGGTGAGTTTTTTCCGCCCACTTTACACCCTGGTCTTCAGCCTTCATTATTTTTTGGTTTCTGGGTCAGTTGATCTGCAGTGGAATTTATTTAAGGGGAGGAGATCATGGATTGATGTGGTGAATTTAAGCATGAGAGAATATTGTTGAGGACCACCTTGGATTTTGCATGCTTGGTTAGGCTTGTTTCATTCCTGTTGATCTTGATCTTTTTTTTCTTTTTGAAAATTTTAGGCTGTATTTTGAAACCACACAAATGCATGTTTATGTATGTGTATTTGGGAACAGATAAGGCCCCAAACAACATTTGCCCCAAACAATGTACAGAGTTGACCCTGTATTTCTGGCCAAAGCGGAAATGTGGGCTACAAGATACAGTGTGCATGGCAAATTCACATCCACACATACACCTTGTCAAAAGGACCTGTAGGTCACATCTGGGACATACAGGGTGTATATCTTTTTTTGGCATGGGGGTGCAAGTTACACCCTGTTTGCCAAAGGGAGCCTTAATGATTTGACTAGTATCTTGCCCCCAAAATTTGGGAAATGGATTATATTACAAGATTGAATTGAGAAGGAAAAAAACCAATGTGCTGATTCATGAAAGGAACAAATGAGTAAGAAAAAAAAGGAAAAAAGACAAGCTGAAGAATGAAAATGAAACCAACAGATCTTCATGACATCTTTACGACAGTGATTGGGGCAACGGATCAAGCATTGGTTAAGTCTTAGAGGATTGACAAGCTGAGGTGAATGATTGATAACGAGTCAAGGAGTTAGACATTGGAGCTTGAGGAGTGCGGAGAGACCGGCTCTTACCAGTTACCAGATGTATGAGATTGGGTGCCCAATGGTGAGTATTTGATGGATCTTGGTTGTTGATTTGAGTAGCTGATGGATGAGTGGAGGAAGAATGGATAGGGAAGGAGACAACAAGACAGGAAAGATAATGAGGATGACAAAGGAAAGATAATGATGAGACAACCAAAATGAAAGACAACAACAATGAGAAGACACCCTGAGTAGAAGATCCTCAGGAGACCGGGCAGACTGGTCAAGGGGGGGGGAGGGCAGTTGGCTCCCCCTCCCCAAGGGGGGGTTTGAGATCTTGAAGCGGGGAGCCACCCAGAGTGGCGCGCACTGTCTGCTTGGCGGCAGTAGGATGAGGGTGCACAGAAGTTAACAGATTAAACAAAAAGACATTGAGATGAACAGATGTGATATATCTTTTTTAATAATAAATGATTTTAATCAGGCTGGAAATTAGGTGAATGGATGAAAAAAAATATGAAGTTGATGTCAAAAATTGTTCAACTATCTCAAAAGATAAGCAAGTAAAAAAAAAGTATGGATCATGGTGTTGGAATTCAACAACATGCCCAAATCATTCTATCATTTTCTCCTTTCTTCTTTATTCTCATTTCATTATTTTCCTCATCATCATTCTTTCTCCCATTCTTTTCTGTGTTTATTTTCTTTCTTATGCGTCTCCAGCTAGCCCCTTTCCGTATCTCTCACCCTGCTGTGACTACAATGTGAACCAACTGTAACCTCTCCTCTCGCGCGTACGGCTTCCAACACAAACCGCTGTCAACGCTCCAATTCCAAAGTCCCGCTTGTCCGCTCCACCACCTCACCAAAAAATCAAGGACGGCTCCTTGCAAAAACTTCAACCTGATTCACCAGCTACCGCAAACACTCAACCTGATTCACCAGCTACCGCGACCACTCAACTCACTCACCAGCTACCGCTACCACTCAACATCATCCACCAACTACCGCTATTGACGCAAGCTCACTCAATGCTCACCCTATCACCATATCAAGAACACCACACCAGATCCTTGCTCCCCTCCCCACCTCATCTTCTCTTAGTACCCGTGTTGCCTAGTTCAATTCACTGTCTTGTCCTTTTAAGGTGTTTCCTCAGTCTTATATTTCCCATCTTGATTGCTTTCAGATGAAATTAAACAATCCTTTTAAGCCTGTCAAACCTTCAGATTTACAGTCCCAAATCGGCTTGCTGGACCAGATAGACTCAATGTCCGATTCAGAAGAACAACCCAACTTGTCCAAACTCAAAATTCCCCTCCTGAATGACTCTAACTTCCCTTCCTGGAGCGTTTGGATTAAAAGCTACCTGCGCAGGAAAGGACTCCTTGAACTGACCCTTGAGCCCCTCCCTTCACCATTGACCGGACCTCAGAAGAAGAAGATATATGAAGCTGCCAACATTATCATCCAGCATCTTGGTGAATCTGCCTTTGAATCCATTGTCAACGACAACAAAAATGGAGATCCCCATGCCATTTGGCATGCAATCCTAGAACAATATGCCTTGCAATCTTCTAACAACCGTGATTGCATCTGGCTCAATTTTATTTGCTATCTCTTCAAGGGTGACCTGACAACGTACATCAAGGACTGCCAAAAACTCATGAATGAACTCACCGTTGTGAGACTTGAAGTTCCCCCTGACATCCTCAGCTACACCATCCTTGCCAAACTTCCCAGCTCATTCTACCACATTGTTGATTCTCTGATACTTAAAAACTCTCTTCTCCAAAACCCAACCGGCATCCTGAAAAAACTTTGTGAGGTTCTTCACCTTGAATCGTCCAGGTTGCCAGACAACAAATTGACCTTTGACATCTCTCCATCAGTCTCACTGCACAAATCAACCATGAAAAAAAGGGCGAAACCCAAGCATCCATGCTCAAAAGGACACCATAACCCCCTTGCCGAACACCCTGAAAATAAATGCTGGTTTGTCCATCCTCATCTCAGACCTGAATGGAATAAGACTCCCTCGTCAAATCTCCACTCCATCAACAAAAGTCCAACCATCAAAGATGAAAGGAATTCCAAAGGCGCCAAGCTTCATTCCAATGCTCAAATTTACCTCTAATCAGATGGAAAAGACTCCCATCTTCCGGTTCTGGATTTTGGCGCAAGCCATCATATAGTCAACAACCCCTTGTTTTTATTTGATTGCATGCCCATCCATCTGGAAGTGGGAACAGGCTTCCCAAACAACTCACTCATTGCTATACATTCTGGATCAGCTAAACTTCTCAATCATCTTGGCTCAGCCATAATCCTTAGGAATGTCCTTCTCATTCCCTCCATTAATTGATGTCTTATTTCTCTCACTCAACTTAACTCCTTGAAGGCAACCTTTTCCAAAGTCGGATACTTGGGGTTCAAAGTGAAACTCAACAAGATCAGCTTTGTAGGTACCACAAACAACAAGTTAACTGAACTGTGTGGAACAAAATTTCTTTGTTGCAGCCAATCCACGTTTCTTCTCAAGGTTACGGACAATCTTTGGCACTTGCATCTTGGTCACGCTAGCGCTCAATCCCTCAAAACTCTCAATCTAAACTCTGTCGACTCGGATACCCAACCAAATGTTTGTCAAATCTGCAAAACCTGCAAGCAAGTTTCAACACCGTTCAATCACAAGTTCAAAGTAGCCACTTGCCCTCTTGAAGCGATCCATCTGGACGTTGTTGGACCCTTCCCTATCATCTCAAACTCAGGATTCTCCTATTTCCTCTCCATGACGGATCAGTTCTCCGGATTTTGTTCTGTTGCTCTCCTCAAACAGAAAGGCAATGCTACCCCCGCCATCAAGGACTTTGTGGCACGGGCCAAACATCAAACAGGCAACACAGTGAAGCTCCTCATCTCCAACAACAGAGGCGAGTTCATCTCATATGAACTCCACTCCTTCTGCCTTGAAAAAGGCATCAATCAACACTTCTCCCCCCCCATACCCCTCAGCAAAATGGCCTAGCCGAGAGGTCAAACCGCCTCATCTTAGAGAAGGCTCAATGCTTGCTGAATCAAAGAAATCTACCGCTCAAGTTCTGGGATGAGGCTGTAAACACCGCCACCCACATTCTCAACGCTCTCCCCTCAAGGTCCCGCGGCAATACTGTTCCTTACAAGATCTGGCACGGACGACCATTCAATCTCAACTGCCTATGCCCCTTTGGATGCGCCGCTTACGCTATCATTCCTAAAGAAAATCTAACCTTCAAACTTCTCCCCACCAGCAGAAAAGCCATTCTGGTTGGGTACGTCAATGACTTCTTGTCATAAAGGCTGCTTGATCTGGACTCCTCCAAAGTCTTCATCTCCGCCAATGCGTCATTTGAGGAACTCTCCTTCCCCTCTCTATCCGGATCCAACTCATCTTCCTGCTCTGCTGGCATTGCACCCATGCTAACTCCGTCATCTTCTCTCCCCCCCACTAACAACTCCTTGAATTTCCCCTTGATTCCTCTCCCTTCTTCCTTGGACTCTTTCACCGCTCCGCCTGTCCTTCCCTCCCCTGCTTCTGATCTCCCTCCTTCATCCTCTGCTGTCACCGATTCTCCGGCGCCCAATCATTCCCTGTCACACGAAAGGCTAACGCACAAGAACATCATTCCCTACCCTCGTCGTCCTAGCTCTAAAATAGGTCTTCCAGCTGTTTATCTCATTGTCGACAACAACTACTCCAACCCCACCTCAGTCCAAGAAGCCCTCAACTCAAAGTACCAAGAAGAATGGCTTGAGGCGATGAAACACAAAGAGCTTAATCTTCTCAACTATCAAGTCTGGGAAGAGGCAACTCTTCCTGACAACAAGCTCGGGCTCAAATGTGTCTGGGTCTTTTGGACAAAACGCAACGAGCTAAATCGAATAGTCAAATTCAAAGCACGGCTCTGCGTTCAAGGATTCAATCAGCAGTATGGCATTGACTTCACCTCCACCTTTTTGCAAACTGGGGAAAAAATGTCCCTGCACATGCTAGTCGCTCTTGCTGCTCACTTAAAGCTAAAGTTTCACCAAGTCAACATAAAGGCCGCCTTTCTGAACGCTCTGTTGCGCAAAGAAGTCTACCTTACTCCCCCTCCCCACATCTCTGTCACAAATGGCAAGCACCTTAGGCTCAAAAAGGCTCTGTAAGGTCCAACAAGCTCCGGTGGCCTGGTATGACACACTCAGCTCCTGGTTGACTGACTGCGGCTTTCACAAGAGTGAGGTGGACCAGTGTGTATTCTGGAAGGATTCATCTTATCTCTACGTGCATGTTGAAAACATCGCAATATTCAGTGATCAACCGGAGGTATTCCTTGCTCAGCTCAGCTCCAAATTCAAAATAAAGGACCTTGGGCCTGCCTCCCTGCTTCTTGGAATGAAAGTCAGCCACCTTCCGACTGGCTACAAGCTTTCTCACAGTTCCTACATTAAACAAGTATGGGTGCAGTATTCACTCCCTCCTCACAAGACATTCTTGACTCCCTTAAAACATCAAAGCAAACTATATGCCTCAAGTGAAGAAGACCATGAGGAGTTTCTCCTATTGGGCGCCAATTACAGAAAAATTGTTGGCGAGCTGAATCACATAAGCATTTGCACAAGGCCCAACATCACTTTTTCTGTCAACTACCTAGCTCAATTCCTTGTCAAGCCAAATCTCCACCACTTTCAAGCGGCGCTATACGTCCTTCAATACCTCCAACACACACCAAACCATGGAATCAACTTTGTCTTCTCCTCTTCCGCCCCTCAACTCAAAGGTTACGTTGACGCTGACTGGGCAACCTGTCCCACAACTAGAAGATCAGTCTCTGGGTTGGTTGTACGATGGCTCGGAAGTGTTGTAACTTGGAAGTGCAAGAAGAAACTAACCCTGTCTTTGTCCACTACCAAAGCTGAATATAAGGCGCTGGGCGACGCCATCAACGAGGTAAGCTGGGTAAAATCACTTATGAGCAAGTTTTGGCCAGAGGAAGCGGCCAAACCAGCCATCATCCTTGAGGACAACAAAGGCTGCATCAAGCTGGCTCTCAATCAAGCTAACCATGCCATGTTCCACACGAAGCACATGGAGTTGAGATTTCACTATGTACGTAACGAGATTCTCAAAAACGCCATCAAACTTCAAAAAGTATCCTCCAAGAAGAATTTGGCGGATTTCCTCACCAAACCTGTGAGGCGGATATCACTGTGCCGTGCATTGGACGCGCTAAACATATCAGAATGATTTGAGCAAGGGAGGCTGTTGAAATTCAACAACATTCCCAAATCATTCTATCATTTTCTCATTTCTTCTTTATTCTCATTTCATTATTTTCCTCATCATTCTGCTTTCTCCCATTCTGTTCTGTGTTTATTTTCTTTCTTATGCGTCTCCAGCTAGCCCCTTTCCGTATCTCTCACCCTGCTGTGACTATGATGTGAACCAACTGTCACCTCTCCTCTCGCGCGTACGGCTTCCAACACAAACCGCTGTCAACGCTCCAATTCCAAAGTCCCGCTTGTCCGCTCCACCACCTCACCAACAAATCAAGGACGGCTCCTTGCAAAACCTTCAACCTGATTCACCAGCTACTGCGACCACTCAACCTGATTCACCAGCTACCGCGACCACTCAACTCACTCACCAGCTACCGCTACCACTCAACATCATCCACCAACTACCGCTATTGACGCAAGCTCACTCCATGCTAACCCTATCACCATATCAAGAACACCACACCAGATCCTTGCTCCCCTCCCCACCTCATCTTCTCTTAGTACCCGTGTTGCCTAGTTCAATTCACTGTCTGGTCCTTTTAAGGTGTTTCCTCAGTCTTATATTTCCAATCTTGATTGCTTTCAGCTGAAATTAAACAATCCTTTTAAGCCTGTCAAACCTTCACATGGAGATCTTGGTAAGTGATTTCAGTAATGGATAGAATTCAACACCTCATGGTTGGTAACCAAATAAATAAATCAATAAATAAATTGACATCCTTATGGTAAACCATGTTCTCAGTTTCAAATGAAATAATTTTTGTAGGTTTCCTTTCAACCACTACCCATGTTAAACTTCTGGATCAAAAACTTTGACAGTTCAACATATAACTACTGCCCATGGGTGAAAGGTTGATCCTGAAGATGAAGACTACTATTTGAAGTTTCCTTAACTTGTGATTTTTTAGTTTGAAAGAAATGTAGAATTGAGGGACTCTTGTTGGGATGAATTTTGAGTTTCATCCTAGAGAGAACCATGGCTTGAGTGAATGGTCATGATATTATCTTCCTCATTCACAGGTAGTCAATTCAGCAGTCATGAGAATTTGTATTGTATGCTTAGGTCTTGTTAAATCTAGAATAACACAATTGATGAGGTAACTGGTATCTAGACAGGGGTTTTGTAGGTTTGGGATTAAAATTTCTGTTAATCTTTCTAAATCATAATCTTCATTATGTTCATGAAGAATAAAGCATAATTATTCTTTTTTAATCTAAAGCACAAAAATTCTTTTTGAATAATTATGCTTTAGATTCAAGTAGCTAGTTCTCTTGAACCCTTGAAAAAGAAAATCTTTGATCATTTTGGGAGCAGTAGAACCCCTTCAAAAATTTGATCAAAAAATCAAAAGAAATAAATAAAATAATTGGATGTTTGGATCCTTTTATTTGCCTTATTAATTCATTATTTTTTGAGTGATTCAAGCTCTCAGAAATTTGAAATAATAATCAAAGAGCTTTCTAATATTTTTTTCAGCTTTTTTATGGATGTATTGTTTTAGCTTAAAAAATTTGTTCAAAATATCAAGAATTTCAAAGAATTCAAATTTCTCATTGGACTTTTGGAGCCTTTTCTCTGCCTTATTTAGTTCATTTTTTTTGGTGATTCAAGCTTTTATCAAGTTGAGAAAAATATGAAAGATCTTCCTAATATTTTTTTTGGATTTTTTCAATGTATGCTGGGCCTCCAAAAATTGAATCCAACATTAAAACACTTCAGATTAACACATCCATTGCAATGTTTTTTTTTATGTCTGACATCAAAGTTTCCCCCAGTCTCTTTTGAAAGAACTTGAGAATGGAATCCACAAATCCAAATAAACATTTTCCTGACTGCTTGTCACATGTTTCACCCCTCAAATTATATATCACCATGAAATTAATTTAAAAGAAAAGGGGTTGTCTCTCTTTAATTATCCTTTTTTTCCCTAAAAAAAGGAATGATGGTATGAAATATGGAAAGCTTAAGATTTAAATAGATTCCCTGAAACTTTTTAAAAATTATTTTTTGGTAATTTTTGAGGCACTATTTGTGTCTCAAAAACCAAACCAAAAAAGTATTACAGAGACAAAAGCAAGCAAATGAAGATGATGATGCTCCTTACCATCCTCCTGGAAGGTATTTATTAGCAAAAAAAGCAAATAAGTTAAGTGAGAAATTTATCACATTTGATAATTTCTCATTTTCTCAGATATTCTGATTGTTTTTGGATTTTTCCTCTTGGTTCACTGTACATTATCTTATTCTTCTTCTGGAATGTTTGACCAAGTATCAATTGAACAAGTGAGTGCTATCTTCAAAACATATTTTATCTTATGAAAAATTCTGATTTTTGGTTTTAGTTTGAATACAAACACTTTTTTCCCCCAAAACAGGCATTCCACACATATTAGCCTGTATCAGAGTTAGCAAACCCGCCATTAGAAACTTGCCATTCTTTTTAGCCAAAACGACCATTTTTAATGGGGGGTTTTTGAAATATACATACCCCCTAACTGGTGTATTTCAAAATGGAGGGTTTCATGATAATAGCAGATTTCAAACATCAAACCCGCCATTATCATCCATCCACCATCCACATACAAAACACCCATCCACACTTCCACCTCAGCAAATCCATACCAATCCCACCTCCATCTCATCACACACATCTCATCTCCATTGCCTCACATCTCCATTTGCTTCACATCCCCATTGCTTGAAATCTCCATTTCTGCACATCTCCATCACATCACACACATCCCATTGTATGCCAAAAACCCATCCACACCTCCACCTCCATCTTGTCTCCATTTCATCACACACATCTTGTCTCCATTTATTCAAATCTCCATCACATCACACACATCCCATCATGATCTCATCACCATCTTTTGCAACATGCCCAATCAAACTTCCCAGCAGCAAGTTGAAAACACAAAAAGCTGACTGAAATTTTATTATTATTGGAATCTGATTCAGACTCTGATTTGGAATAAAATTGGTTAGCTTTAAATTCTCCATTGGATAAGCAATACATTGTTCCAAGAAGAAAGACTCTTCACAACCCTATGTATGAAAGACAAGCTTCATCTCCACCCTGACTTAAGTTTCCAGCAACTGTTCCAAACTCTATTGCCTTCATTCATCAAACTTTTGGAGATGATTGATGACCACCACATCTTCCCAAAAAAATCTTGGAATCCTCAATGTGATCCAGCTATTAAACTGGCTGTTTCCCTTTGTAGATTGGGATCAAATGGAGATGGAGCCGCAATTCATCAATTAGAAAATCTATTTTCCAGTTGGTTATGGAACAATTGACTTATAAACATAGAGAGTTATTATTGCTATACTATCCTTTTGTCACTCATTCCTTTTTTTGAAAACCAAAGAAGAACACAAGGAGATATCTCAAGTAATGAAGACTGAAGGATTTCCTGGTTGAATTGGCTTTGTTGATGGAATCACTATACCCTTGAATCAAAAGCCCAAGCTAGATGGAAACCACTATTTTTATCAGAAAAAAGGCAATCAATTTATTTTTTTTCCAAAGCCTTTGATAACACACTGACCATATATGTTTTATCTTTCTTTATAGATAATCTGTGGAACTAAAACTTTTTGGTGATAACAAAAAGTAGTTCAAATCACTTCAGGCTGGCCTTCCATTTTCTTGTGACAATTCATATGTTTTCAATTGGATGCAGATTTCCCAAAAAACAGAGAACTATTTTGGGCAATATCAATAACTTCTGGCCAATTCAGCTTATGCTAGCAGGAAATATGTGGATCCAGCATACCCCAATGTTTCATCCAATGATCAAGCCAAAAATGATTTCAACTATCATCTTGCCCAATCACAAGTTTGGATTGAGCATGCCATAGGAGTCCTGGAAGGAAGATGGGCCAGCTTAAGAGAAATGCAAAACCACCTTCAAAATTCCAAAGACATGAAGATCCTCATCAACTGGATTATCAATTGTGTAATCATTCAAAACCTTCTGGCCAAAATAAAAGATGAATGGGAAGAGAATTTGAATAAGATATTACTGATCCTCCTCAAGTCATCCCTGTATCATCTTTTCCCTCATCTTCTGCCATAAGAGAGCGGATTCTACCCCTCACACTTTCTTACTTTGATGAGTAGCATTTGGTTTTAAAATAGGTAATTTTTTTTGTTTTGGTTGTTCAACCAACAATCCTAGGCTGACTCTAGATTTTTTTTTTTTGGTGGAATTGGACAACTGACTCCAATTTCTTTTCTTTTCTTTTTTTTTTTGGTGGACTTAGACAAAAAAGAAACAAAACTTGCAAACCACCAAACCACCAAATTCACCCCATCAAAACACCTGTCCACTCCCACTGGTTCACTTCTTCCTCCTACTCACCAAACATCCTCACCCACCACCTCCACCTCACCCACCACCACCACCACCTCACTCACCACCACCACCTCACCAAAAATCCTCACCCATCACCTCCACCTCACCAACCACCACCACCTCACCCATCACCACCACCTCACTCATCACCTCCACATCACCCACCACCACCACCTCACCCATCATCTCCCCTCCTCCTTTGCTCAGCACCCCTGGTAAGCCCCCCCTCCTCATCCTCCTCCTTTTTCTGCCCCTCATCAGCTTCTGATCCTTTGATCATTCAACTTTTAGGACCCCCCACCTCCTTGCTCAATCCCCCAGGTAAGCTCCTGCTCCCCTCCTCCTCCTCCTCCTCCTCCTCCTCCTCCTCCTCCTCATCACCCTTCCCTTCCCTCCCTCCAAATTGATGTCAAATCAATTGCTTTATCAATTGCAAAAAATTTCTCAATCAATCAAGCAATTGATTAGCAATCAATCCTTAACCCTCTCCTCCTTCTCCTCCTCATTGGTCACTAATTGAAGATTGAAATGTTTTTTCTTTTTCTTTTTTAATCAGAATTGACAGGTATTTTTTTCTCTATGTTTTGTTTGATGATCTTCAACCTTGATTATAACATGACCAATGTTTTTTTTTTTTTTTTTTTTTTTTTTTTTTTTTTTTTTTTTTTTTTTTTTTTTTTTTTTTTTTTGAATTCCATGCAATGCCACACACCCTTTGAAATCTGGTTCTTTCTAATCCTGCCCTTTTTCTGAAATTCCAATGATGCTCCCACAAAAATCAAAATTTTATTCAAAAATTTGAATCCCTTCTTGATCCTCACCCCAAGTGCAGTAGGTTCTTGGGAGAGATAAAGATGGAAGGAGATTGTTTAAAACCAAAAAGAGAGGTGGTAAGCAGAGGGCTTTTTGTTGAAAGATGTATCAAATGAGAGATTCTAAAATCTCTTTGGAAGTGGATGAAGAAGGGTTTAATGAAAAAGTGGTGTGGTCTCAACAAAAACTGCAACCTTTGGATTTGTACCCTGCTTTTGCTGCCAAAGAGAAAAATTAGACTTGAAAACCCTCCCCTGAAGATTTTTTTCAAGCAAAACAGAAGATTAAACATTTCCATTTCTTCACCTCTGGATAATTGGTCATTCTTGACCAATCCAATCACCACTCTCTGGTTGAAATAATCAAATTTGTCCCTTTGAACAAACTTTCTGAGCAAAAGATGAAGGAAATCAACTCAGTAACAACATTCCTTCACCAATTTCAAAAAATTTTTATTACTGTTGGCCCCTCAAGATCTTGGGGTGGAAGAATGTGGGAAATTGGATGTAAAAAATCATTGCATCCCTCTGAATTATTTGGAAGATATTTGAAGAAAGCAGCTACTCAATCTTGCCCTCAAGAGTAAACTCTCCTCAATCTTGATTCAGAACAAGTATCTCAAATTTTAGGAAAAATGTTCCAACTATTAGCCAGACTGGCACATGATTCCAACCATCAAACAATGCTGGAAAAAAATATCCCCTCTTTCTCTTCTTTGGAATTTGGTTCCCGGAAAACTACTTTTGACTGTTCCCCCACATCACCTTCACTTCAAATTCCTTCTGAAATTCTCCCCACATTGACAAAGGTGAAATCTCTTCCTATTCTTTTTTACTGGTGGTTCCAAATAAAAAATTGAATGGAAAAATTATTGACTACAAGGATAAATATCAAGTATCTGATGGCCAATTTGTTTTTCCTGACTTGGGTTGTGGCATTGACTTTTAAAAAAAAGGAGTTGTCAAAACGTTTTGGGAAGAAAACAATTACAAGCACTGTACTTTTACTGCTGTGGAGACTTCCACCCATACTAGGATGGCCATGTCTTTGCAAATTAAAAAGACTACTCAGAAAACATTGAATGACGTGAAAATCCTTAAAATATACTCTAGACCAAAAAATGTGAATAAAAATAAAAATAAATTCTGTTGGTGGTGTTAAAAATAGGCTCAAATATTGTTTTCTTTTAATTTTTTTCTTAAATTTTTTATCTAAGTAACTGTTTTAAAAGCCAAGAAATTGAGTAATTTCCTTTATTTCTTCCACAGTTCTACTGCTACCAATGCATGCCATGGCTGCTGATAACCCATATTTTTTTCCATTGCCAGTCTTTCCCTCTCCTTTTCCAGTCTCTCTTCCTGTAAATCCTTCTCCTTTTCTTCTTTTTGAAAGTCATTCTCTGCCTGTTTCAATTTCCACTTGGCATCCAATTTCTCTTGATGAGCCAAAATATTGGCTTTCTAATTTTTAAAATCAATAGCCAGTTGAACATCCCACTTCTCTTTTTCAAATTGAAGTTTTTCAGATTCAATTTGTGATTTCACTATTTTTTGGAGGGGAATAGGAATGAGCTTTATTTTGAAGGCAAGCATATTCAATCAATTGACTTACTTGAATCTTGCTTCTCCATGATATCTTCAAAGCCAGAAAAATTGGAATTGTTTCTCCTCTTTTTATGGCTATTGGGTTTGATGTTGATGGAATTGGAGGCCCTTTGCTTTCCCTTTGCAGAGAAGGTTTGTGTGGGAACTTTATCACTCTCATTTGAAGGTGATCTGGGAGGCCCCATTGGATTGATTGTTTGGCCATTAAGAAATGGATGTAGCTGTTTTATTACAATCTCAATCAGTCAGGATTAACAAGACAGAAAATAACAGAACTTGCTTCCTTACTAGAATAGATGTTGATTGTAATGGAGATAGTGCAATAGCTTGATCCTCATTGGCCAAGTTGTTGAGTTCTTCCAACCCAGGAAGAGAGAAATCCAAAGAAGGAAGTGAGGGGTACAAGGAAGGGTTTGAATCATTGATCAATGCTGATGTATACATGATCAGAGCTGGTTTTTTTGGAATATCCTCCTCCAAATCCAATTGGGGCCACTCATAGGTTTTCGTGGGTTCATCATTGATAGGATGAGCATCCAAAGCCAAGTCCTGGGGATCTAATGAGTTGGATTGTTGGGCTTCAAAAGCAGCTAAAGGGGTGATGTTGGCCTTCTTTCCAAATATTTCATCCATATGAATATAAAAAGGACAAATGGGGTCCAACTTATCAACCACCAAGTTGATTCCCTTGGCTTTATTGGAGTTGGTGGTACCAAAGCCAGTGGAGATTGACAATGAGTGGGCCTTTTTGTACTTGGATTGATAGTTCTTGAATTTCTCCTGCATCTTTTTGGATGAAAGATCCAGCCTAGCTTTTTTTTATTCTTCATTTCATTGGATATCAGGAGATAATCATTAACCTTAGAGGATGGAGGTTTGCCAACTTGTTTTTTGTTTTTGGATCCAAAGAAATCTTCATAGTTAGAGGGAATCTTTAGCCAGTTTACCAGGATGATGTGATCAGATCTGTTGAGCTGACTTGAGCCTTTGGAAGCTGACGGGGGAGGATTGTTTGATCTAGAGTTCCTTGGGGATTTTTGCTTTGGTCCATTGGATTTTGGTTTGGACTTGGGGTGGGGAGGCTTGCTGAGGGGCCATTTGAAAAGAGTAAGAGGTATGAAGGGATGAAGCAATGAGAGCAATAAATTTATGAGAGTTAGGATGTGATGAAAGCAATAAATTTATGAGAGAAATGAAAAAATGAGAATGATAATAAAGAGATGAGAGTGATGAAGCAACAAGAGTGATTAAGCAATGAGACTTAGGATGTGATGAGAGTGATGAAGCAATGAGGATAGAAAGAAGAGATGAGAGTTATGACGTGATGAGAACAATGAATCATATCTTTTGATGAGGTTGGAGGTAGAATTTTTAAAATGAGGTTGGAGGTTGAAACCAGGGGTGATCATGTGAAATGATGGGTTAAGGCCGTGAAAGCGTTTAAATAATTTATTTGAAAAACCCCATTTGTTTTCAGGTAACTTTGACAGGTCTAATGTGAAATAAGTGGGTTTTTTAGATTTTTTATGGAGGATTTGGGCTGAAAACTGCCATTAAAAATGGAAGGTTTGATTAACTCTGATACAAAATATTTTGATCAAAAAATATTTTGTGAAAAATTGATATTTTTCCTGAAATAGGCTTTTTGAATTTTTCAAAATTTTAACTCTGATATACCCTAATAATTTTTCATTCAAAGAAATCAATTTTTCAATTTCATTATTCTTATTGTGTTACCAAATGAAGAATTTTTTGGAATATTTCAAATATTTTAATTTCCCTCATATAATAGGTATATTTAGCATTTTTCCATATCTTTTTATATTTTTCATCAGGCATTTTAATCTTGCTAAAAATTGCAATTCTTATTCAAAGAAATATTTCTTTTTGATATTTTTACCTTTTAATTGATGAAGCTTCTTCTGAAATACTTCAACATATGTTAATTTTCCTTAGAAATAAAAATATTTTTTTTACTTTTTTTATGTATAGTAAAGAGGTATTAACATTATCTCAGAAATCTATCTATTCCACCATAAATATTCCATGTTGTGTAGGAAATGAATTTTTCTCATTTTTCTTCTTTTCCTAACATTTCATGAATTTTTTGATCTGATCTCATTTTTGAATTCTTTGAAGGAAACTGATTTTATTGCATTTTTGCATGTCACATTTACTCAATTGATGTAAATCATTGTATTCTCCAAAAGATTCTACCTCAGAAAAACCCAAAAGATTGTCTGAAGGCCTTATTTTAACCCACTGAGGTCTAAATCAATTTTTACAGACCTTTTGGGGCCCAACAAATTCTCAGAAAGTATGTTTTACCACCCCAAGAACTCATGTAAAGGTTCAAAATGAGTTCCAAAACTTAACTTTCTAAATCAAAAGCTTTTTAAAGTGGAATTTATTTCCAGAATTCAAATTCCCCTCTGGGGTGGGAACCATACCGGAATGCATGATTAGAGTAAAAGAATCACCACAATCTTGCCTTTTTTTCAAAAAGAATCATGAATTTATTAATTTTGAGGGTTTGAATTTATCTAAAGCAAAAAAAATTTCATGGAGTGCAAGAAAAAGAAGAAAAATACCAGGAATTAATCTCTTGGAATAAAAGTTGGCAATTATCTTTCTCATGGGTGCAATCCTTTGAATCAAAGATGTTCTACATCTGCATTCACCCCCCCATGGAAAAAATATTTATTACATGGATTGTTCATTTTTTTTAATTTTGATGCTTCATCCCTGTAGCTGGGTTTCTGAAACAATGAAAATAAATTGAGTTAACTTTGGAACATTAGGACACCTCAAAAAATTTAATCAACAAAAAAAAAAATTCTCATTGCATTTTTGGATCCTTTTCTTTTCACTTTTAATTTATTAATTTTTTTTGTTGATTTAAGCTCTTAAAAATTTGAATGATAAATAAAAGGGTAATGTTAAATTCACGGCTCATTGAGCCGTGTACACGACTCTTTACACGGCTCTTTGAGTCATTTACACGGCGCAATGGGCCGTGTGGCACCCTACACGACCCAAATGAGCCATTTGGCATGCTACACAGCTCAAATGGGCCGTGTGGCATGATACACGACTCAAATGGGCTGTGTGGAATGCTAAATGTCCCATTTGAGTTATACGGCACCCTAAAAACCTAAAATGAACTTGTATAGGCCTACTAAATCATAAATAATGAATAATAAATAATAAATTATAATTTATAAATAATAAATAATAAATAATAAATAATAAACAATAAATAATAAATAATAAATAATAAATAATAAATAATAAATAATAAATAATAAATAATAAATAATAAATAATAAATCATAAATAATAAATGTTAAATAATAATTGATAAATAATAAATGATAAATAATAAATAATAAATTATATTTAAGAAATAATTAATAATAAATAATAAATAATAAATAATAAATAATTAATAATAAATAATTAATAATAAATAACAAATAATAAATAATAAATAATAAATAATAAATCATAAATCATAAATCATAAATCATAAATCATAAATCATAAATCATAAATCATAAATCATAAATCATAAATAATAAATAATAAATAATAAATAATAAATAATAAATAATAAATAATAAATAATAAATAATAAATAATAAATAATAAATAATAAATAATAAATAATAAATAATAAATAATAAATAATAAATAATAAATAATAAATAATAAATAATAAATAATAAATAATAAATAATAAATAATAAATAATAAATAATAAATAATAAATAATAAATAATAAATAATAAATAATAAATAATAAATAATAAATAATAAATAATAAATAATAAATAATAAATAATAAATAATAAATAATAAATAATAAATAATAAATAATAAATAATAAATAATAAATAATAAATAATAAATAATAAATAATAAATAATAAATAATAAATAATAAATAATAAATAATAAATAATAAATAATAAATAATAAATAATAAATAATAAATAATAAATAATAAATAATAAATAATAAATGATAAATAATAAATAATAAATAATAAATAATAAATAATAAATAATAAATAATAAATAATAAATAATAAATAATAAATAATAAATAATAAATAATAAATAATAAATAATAAATAATAAATAATAAATAATAAATAATAAATAATAAATAATAAATAATAAATAATAAATAGTAAATAATAAATAATAAATAATAAATAATAAATAATAAATAATAAATAATAAATAATAAATAATAAATAATAAATAATAAATAATAAATAATAAATAATAAATAATAAATAATAAATAATTAATAATAAATAATAAATAATAAATAATAAATAATAAATAATAAATAATAAATAATAAATAATAAATAATAAATAATAAATAATAAATAATAAATAATAAATAATAAATAATAAATAATAAATAATAAATAATAAATAATAAATAATAAATAATAAATAATAAATAATAAATAATAAATAATAAATAATAAATAATAAATAATAAATAATAAATAATAAATAATAAATAATAAATAATAAATAATAAATAATAAATAATAAATAATAAATAATAAATAATAAATAATAAATAATAAATAATAAATAATAAATAATAAATAATAAATAATAAATAATAAATAATAAATAATAAATAATAAATAATAAATAATAAATAATAAATAATAAATAATAAATAATAAATAATAAATAATAAATAATAAATAATAAATAATAAATAATAAATAATAAATAATAAATAATAAATAATAAATAATAAATAATAAATAATAAATAATAAATAATAAATAATAAATAATAAATAATAAATAATAAATAATAAATAATGAATAATGAATAATGAATAATAAAAGATAAAAAATAAATAATAAATTATATGGAGTAGTGTATGGGCCCCTACACAACTCCAACAGGCCATCTGTGGCCGTGTACACGGCTCCCACATGCCTGGAGCTGTGCACGGGGCCCCCACACGACTGGAGCTGTGAATTTAACATCAAACTAAACAAAAGAGATTTCCAATATTTGTTTGAAATTTTTTGCATGTATCCTTGGCCTTCAAAAATTGAATCCAACATAAAAACACTGTGAAAAAACCCATCCATTTTAATGTTTTTTTCAGATCCGGAATCTCGTTTTCTCTGAATTTTTATTAATAAATTTAGAAAAGCATCTAAAGATGAAGCTAAAAATGATTCCAAATGCTTATCACATGTTTTAAGAACAAAATATTTATCACAATTAAAATAATCCAAAATAAAAGGGGTGGTCTTTCTTTGTTTATACTTTTTTTTGTTTTGTTTTCCTGAAAAAAATGAAATATGATTTGAAATATTTGAATCTACAGGTTTCAAGATAGCCTATAAATTTTGCCAAAAATCATTTTTGGTAATTTCTGGGGCACTATTTTTGTCTCAAAAACCAAATCAAAAAAGGATTGCAATAAACCAATTTTAGGTTGTGGCCACATTTTTTGAGCCCCGTGGCATGCATAAAGAAAATATGGATTTCCATTTTTTCCAGGGACTTCTCCCATCTTTTAGTTCTCCAATGATCTCATAAACCATCAACCTCACCTATTCAACCCACCCAAAACCACAGCAGCCCACCCCTACCACACCAAACTAAACCAAATCAAACCACACCACACCACACCACACCACACCACACCACACCACACCACACCACACCACACCACACCACACCACACCACACCACACCACACCACACCACACCACACCACACCACACCACACCACACCACACCACACCACACCACACCACACCACACCACACCACACCACACCACACCACACCACACCACACCACACCACACCACACCACACCACACCACACCACACCACACCACACCACACCACACCACACCACACCACACCACACCACACCACACCACACCACACCACACCACACCACACCACACCACACCACACCACACCACACCACACCACACCACACCACACCACACCACACCACACCACACCACACCACACCACACCACACCACACCACACCACACCACACCACACCACACCACACCACACCACACCACACCACACCACACCACACCACACCACACCACACCACACCACACCACACCACACCACACCACACCACACCACACCACACCACACCACACCACACCACACCACACCACACCACACCACACCACACCACACCACACCACACCACACCACACCACACCACACCACACCACACCACACCACACCACACCACACCACACCACACCACACCACACCACACCACACCAATCCACTCCACAACACTCCACAACAATCCACAGCACTCCACAACACACTCCACTCATTGGCCATTTCCACACCTCAATTAAAACATCTCAAGAATCCAAGGATACGAAATAAATCCTCTTCATTTAAAATCTCCCATCAAAAACTCCAATATTAATCTCTTTAAAAATGTTTTTGGAACATTTTCAACTGTTCACCTCAAATCTTCATCTAATCAATACCCCTCATCAAATAATTCCATAAAATCTTTTCCACCTTATATCCAGTCTCTGAAGAATTTGTTTCACTCAATTTATGCTATATTTCTTTCTCAAGTATCAAATCCTATTGAGCTCCAAAAAGAATTTTTAACTGTAAACAAAGAATAGGAGCTTCAAAAATAACCACATTTTTAGCTTTGGTTATTGTTTTTTTTTTTTGAAAATTTTGGTTCATTAATTTATATATTTTTTCACTTTATTTGAAAAATAAATTTGATTTTCAAAAGAATTGAGTGAAAACATCCTGATAAGAAATCCCTGTCCTTGTAGTAAATTTGGGGTATTAAATCATTTTGAATCTGATCAAAATTTTATATTCAATATTCATTTCTCCTTTTAAGATGATTTTTTGTTTTTCCCCCCCCATTTTTTGAAAGTTTCAGCAACTGAATGTTTTGAGTGAAAGACAATTTGTTGGCATGAAAAGGTGCACATGCCCATATTTATGGTGTGCACAAATGCACTTTTGCATGACATAATCATTGGAATATGGGCCTGTGAACACCAAGAATTGCATGCCATTAGTAATTTTGTTGTTTCAATTTATCCTGTCCCTAAATATAATTCACATTATAAATAATAAAAAATCAAATAAAAGAATCAGAAAAAAAATAAGTAATAATATAAAAATAAATATAAATGTAAGTATTGGTAGCTAAAGGTTACCAGTCTTTGTCATCCAGGCACTGAAATTTGAGGGTCTGGCGAAGAATGTATCTTCTTTCAACTCAAAAAAGTTCCAATCACATAGAAAAAATTAATCCAAGGAGAGAAAAATACACAATTGCTTATATCAACAAGGAAAATTTCTTACCAATAAAATAATCTGACCTTAACTTAATTCAATCATTAGATAAATAATAGGGCATATCAGAGTTAAAATTTTGAAGAAGTTGAATAGCTTATTTCAGCAAAAATATCAATTTTTCAAAAAATATTTTTTTTAAAAAAATAACCAATCAATCAACATTTTTAACTGAATAAAATAAAATTTTGAAAAAAAATGGACAGGCCTGAAATCAGCCATTTAATTTTTCGGAAATTTTAACTCTGATATGCCCTAACAACAATCTTACTTCCTCATTTTCATGATCAATATTTGTTTTTATTATAATTTAAAACTTTATACACTATAACTGTTGAATCCTCCTCCAAATCCTCTTCTCAAGCTTCCTAAGATGGCCACGACATACTCTGCCATCCCGCGCACTGTTAGCTTGCACTTGGCGCAGCTATTGCTCTCTCTCTCTAGCTCGCGGCCCCTGGCCTCACTCATCAACTCTCCCGGGGACTCGACCGGGGCCTTTCTTGCTTCCTTTCCTTTGCCAGTTTGATCTTCTCTCCAATTCTATTTCTCATTCTCTTCTATTCATTTTCCTTTCATTTCCTTTGTCCAAACCTTTCTTTCCTTCTTACCATTTTCAATTCTCTCACCCCTCAATCCACCTCATCAACTTCACATCAATTCTCAATTGCTTATCCCCGACTCACCTCAAACGCCTCAACCACAAACCCTCAACAATCCTTTTCCAACTCAAGTATCTATCGTCAATCCTGATTCCCTCAACGCTCATTGTCAACTGTCTGGTATGATTTCTGCTGTTCTTTTTCCATCTGTTGTTTTCTTCAATCCTCTTGTCTCTTGTCTCTCAACTGAATCCTGTTGTTCCTCAGACTGTGTCGCTTCCCTCTTAGTCGTGATTTCTTTCCTTCAATTAAATTCAAATAACAATAAATGCCTTAATAAATTGAATTGATCTTCATTTTTCCAAAGTGGTTTTTGGGAAGAATTGGAAAGTAATTATACATTATCTGAATCTATTGAAAAAAAATATGATCAACTATAAAATTATTTACCCAAAAAATATGACCTGTTTACTTGAATTGAAGATAAAGAAAGTGAAAAACTTGAATTTAAACTCCAAATATATTGGAAGATAGAAAATAATTTTTTATTAATAATATAATCCTAAATTCAAACCCTTTTAAATTAACTTAATCATCAAATCAAAGTGAGAATTAATATCTTAATACTTGAAATCTGGATCAGGAATTTCTCAGAACTATGAAATGTAGCTTTTGAGTCTAGTTTGAAGCTCTCAACCTCCTTTTATCAATTTAGGAAAACTAAACTAAGAGAATCTTACTATTTTTCAAATCTCCAACAGGACTTCCAGTATCCCTGATCTTGACAATACCTCACAAATTGATTCAAACAGGGAGGATTTGGCTATTAGATGCAAAAATTCAAGAGAACCCATTTTTGAATTCTCCATTATTTCTCATGAGAATCTTGTACTCTCAAAACTATTAAAATCAAACTGGTAAGTCCTATGTCCTATATTTGCTCAAAATACTATTTTTGTTTCTTGTCTTTAACCAACTAATATTCCTGCTCTACAATGGTAAGTTTCCTAAAAATCAAATACAATATGTTTTAAGATTTCAATTAAAATGTACTCATTTACAAAATTCAGCTTCAGGTTAAGCTCCAGAAAATCACTTCCAATAAAATAACTAATTTTTTGAATTCCCAACTTTCAGAATTCTGAAAATAAAAATGTATTAGTTATTAATTTTTGACCCCCTAAACACCAAAAATAATTAAATCCCCCAATTCAACAATTGAAACCTCCTAGACAAGGTATTTTTTCTTCTGTATCAATTCAAAATATTTACCTCCTACTGGCTAGAATTCATTGATACTTCCAATTTCCTGTTACTTTTTCCCTCTTGCCACTCGAATCAATTCATGCTGCCTTTCTATTCCTGATTCAACTAGTCCTTGAAATAAATTTCTTATAGACTTCAGTTTTTTATTTTATTGCATCATTCCTAAGTTTCACGTTTTCTGCAAACTTGATCCTTGAAGCAAGAAAAATTAATTTATTGGAAATATCAATGAAATTTTGCCTGAAATATTGTTGAAACTTCCTTCTTGAAAATCAAAATCTGTCAAGAATTTGTTTTTAGAAAGGCACGGGATAAATCAATTCCAAAAGGCATAATCAAATTGATTATAGTAATTTCTCACTATGATGATGCCTTTTGGCATTGTTTCCAACCCCAGGAAGGATTTTGAACCTTGAAAAGACATGCTGATTGAAAAAAGATGTGATTTTAGACATTTATGGTTTGGCATGCCTTTTTAAGGTTTGAAGGAGGTTTGAGGGAAAAATAATAGAAAAATGCTAAATATATATAATTCATGAGTGGAATTCAAATATTTTTAAATATTCTCATAACAGGTTAATCAATTTCAAAAAAATCAAAAATTGATTTCTTCAAATAAGAATTGATATTTCCAGTAAGATTTAAATACCTGAAATAAAGAAAAAGAGACAAAAAACATCTAAATATCCCTATTTTGTGAGGAGAATTAAAATATGCTCAAAATTCATAGAAATAATTCATTGAGTAAAAAAAAATAATAATAATACAATGAAAAATTCATTTATATGAATCAAAATCAATATTTCTGATGAAATATATACATCATTTTTAACACATAGAAAAACATTAATAAATTCCAAATACACCTATCCAATGAGATGAATTAAAATATTATTTAAAATAAAAAAATAAAATCCATCAAGTGAAAAATAATGAAACAAATATCAAAATATTATTTCTTTTAATGAGAAAATTTTTTCTTTTTTTAAAAATGATATTTACATTCTATTAGGAATGTTAATTGATATTTGAATAAATTAATTTTTTACAGTTCTTTGATTATTCTGGCACTTGGTGCATTTTCTTTTGTTACTTTGAATCATATTTTAAATAATATTTTTCAATATGATTATTTTTCATTCTTTAATATTTTTTTACTCTTGGTAGAAAGATATTTACATTCCATGAGAAATCTCAGTTTTGTTCAAATAAATTAATTTTTGATTTCATATAGTTATAATGTTGTTGATTAATTATTTATTATAATATGTTGAATTATAAAAATTGGTTATCAGCAATATTAATTTTCTCCCAGGGTCTGATCTCTTTGCAGAGGTTTTATCACTTCAAGGAGTATCTGAATTGTCAAATTACCTGGAAATTTTTTTTCTTCAATTTCTGCTTCCCCTTCTTCCAGTGTTTCTAAATTTGATTTCAATGATCATTTATCTTGTTTTTATCCTTTCAAATTTATCTTTTCTCTAGATCTACTAAAATTAATGCCCTTTTGTTCTTGATATCTTTTGATCAATGTAGGGAAATAGGGTTGGAACTTGAGAAGGCTTTTAACCTATTATCTTTCTTTCCCCTCCCAATATTATCCAAAACCTTGATGAGGGAAAGATTCTCTGGTCTATTGGTACAGTGGGTTTATATAAACAAGGTGAGGAACTGGTTAAAAATTCCTCTTCTGGTGTGTAGATTATCCAACCCATAGTTTTTGGAAGATTTCACTCTATAACTATATTTTTTGTGAAATGTGTCATATTTTTGACTAAATTTCCAACACCCTTGAAAAAAGCAGGGAAATGTTAAATTTTCGCCCCAAAGAAGCTTTTCCACAACCCAAATCAGGTTTTGTGGCGCGGTTTGCAACCAATTGTAGTTTTAAAAGGCCGCTCACAACCCATTTTAGTTGTGAGTGGCCATTCACAACCCATTTTCAGTGAGCAAAAAAAAGACATTAAAAATGAAATAAAATAAAAATAAATAAAAAATTGAACAAACAAAAGAAAAATATTAAAAAAAATAAAATAAATCAAAAAATAAAATTTCAACTTGACTAGCCCTAAAGTAAAAAGACCAAAAGTTAAATAAACAATGAAAGAGTATATGGAGCAGCCCTAAAGTAAAAATTCAAAAAAATAAAAGTTACAATTGACTTCCCTAAAGTAAAAACACACAAAAAAATGGAAAATGAAATGACTGTATTTTGAAATAAGACCAGCAGACTGCAAATCAGTGATCAGAAACAGAAAATTGATAAAGGACTGTGAAAAAGTGATCTTACTTCTAGACAGAAAGAAAGATAACTGATCAGTAGGTTTGACGGACAGAGGAGGATATGTTTGGAAGATGAGAGGATGGAAACAAGATTGGAATAAAGAGGAAGATTGAAAAAAATGATTTGGGGAGAAATATTGAAGGAAAGAGATGGAGGAATGAGGACTGAAGTAATAAGCGTGATTGGAGCAGGGGAGAAAGGGATGGATGATGATTTTGAGAGGAGGATCAATGATTGGGAGAAGATGAGATTCCAGGATGAAGCCGGAGAGGAAGGTTGACAAAGATGGAGCGGGGATTGTGGAATTGGAGCAGCTGCACTGGAGCGTGCCTGATTGAAGTTGTGTCAAGTTGAGGGAGCACAGAGATCAGTTATTTCAACACACCACCGTGTCTAGAAGGGAGATCAAAGGAGCTTGGAGGTCAGATTGATCACTGATGGTTTTATAGCTGGTTTGGTGAGTGAGTCGGCAAGATTCTCTGCGGATTTGATCAGAGTGCTTGATAGATTTCCTCCATTTTTCTTCTCTCGCAGCCATTTGATGTGTATGTTGACATGTTTCATCGCATTGTGATGGGAGTCCAGATTGACCAACTCGTGGAGGGCTTTATTGTCAATGTAAGAGAAGTGAGTCAACTTCTGGTTGGGATTCAGATTGAGGATGATAGTTTAAAGCCAGATCTTCTCTTGAGTGGCGAGAACCAGGGACTTGAGCTCTCCTTTGGTTGAGGAGAGAGAGATTGAGGACTGTAGCTTACTATGCCACGCAACAGGGCACCCGTAGAGCATGATGATGAAGCCAGTATGACTTCCTCTGCTGATAGGATCATCTCCGCCATCGGAATTGCTGTAGCTCTCAATGTTGTATTTGAAGTATGAGGACGTCAGGCATAGGGCAAGCTCATGGGTGGTGTTGAAATATCTCCAGATGTGCTTGGCTTGTTTCCAGTGGGATACCCCGGGTTGATTGTTGAAGCAAGATAGGCTGGAGACTGCGTAGGAAAGATTTGGTCTGGTGTGACTGGCAATAAAATTCAAGTAGCCTGTTGCAGAGCAGAATTTGATGTTTAGTTGTAGGAATTCTTTGTGATTGTCTTTGGAGGATGGTAAAAGTTTAACATTTGGAGTCATGGGAGTGGTAATGGGTTTGGATTCACTGAGGCCTAGTTCCTGGAGGGCCGTGGCAATATGTTTGGGTTGGTGAAGGAGAGAATTGTTACCGTGCGTGACAATGTGATTTCCAAGGATTTTGGACAGCTTTCCCTCATGGGAGATGTTGAATTGGTCCTTGAGTCTGGACCGGAAAGAGTCAGATTTGCCCACAATCACAATATTGTTGACATAGACAAAGAAATATAGAGATTCGGAGTGTTTGATGAATAGGCAGGGATCAGCAACAGATGTATTGAATTTCTGGGAGTGGAGCCACTGTTTTAGGGTGTCGCACCAGCTTTTGGGAGCTTGTTTGAGGCCATAAAGAGCCTTCTTGAGCCGGAGGTATGGAAATTTACAGTCATAGCAATTGGGTTGCGCGATATATGTTTCTTCCTCCAAAGGTGCGTGCAAGAAGGCCGATTTGATTTCCATCTGAACGGTCTTCATTTTGTGGTGAAAGGAGTAGGCAAGAAGAGTGTGGAGAGTGTTTATAAGGCCAGTGGGTGCATAGGTCTTGCCGTAGTCAAGGAATTCTTGCTGCTTGAATCCCTGGACACACAGACAAGACTTGTAGATTATTCCATTCCCGCTGGGGTCATTTTTGAGGCAATACACCCAGGTAGTGGAGAGTGCGGATTTACCAAGGGGAAAGGAGTAGCAGCCTTCCCATACATTGTGACTTTCAATCCCGTTAGTCTTGAACTTCATTGAGTCCAGCCAGTGAGTTTTATTGGGGGATTTGAGGACTTTGGGATAGTTTTTGGGGACAATACAAGCCATGAAGCCATGGCAACTTGGGGTTTTGAGATTGGTCCTATTTCATAGGGTGTAGGAGGATGTATTGGTGAGTTGCCGTGCTATCTCTCCAACGTCAAATTTGGAGGAGGTGCAATTGGAAGAGTGAGATGAAGGGGAGAGTGGACGGTTGTATTGTATGGAGTGGGATGGTGGATGATTGTCATGGATGGGTTTGGGCGAGTCAGAAGTGGAGGATTCTGAAATCTGATTAGAATGAGATTGTAGAGGGGAAGGATTTGTAAGGGTGGAAGAATTCAGAAGATCAGTGAGCATTTCATTTAGGGATAGAAGAGGATTGAAGGGAGAGGAGGAGGAGAATGGAGTGTTTTCAAAGATTTTAACATGTTTTGAGCGGATGATGTCACCAACTTTGGGGCAGAAAACTCAATAGGATTGCAAGTCCAGATCAAATCCAACCAGGATTCCCTCCAGTCCTTTTTTGCAAACTTGGAGAGATTCTGTCGTTGGTTGAGCGCAATAGTTTTCAATCCGAGAACTTTGATGAGGGACAGCTTGGGAGAAGAGTATTTCCAGAGTTCAAATGGGGAGGTTTTGTTGAGTTTGAAGGGAATGAGTTTTAGGATGAGACAGCAGCTGGAGATGATTTCATCCCACATGATGAGAGGGATCTTCATGTCAAGCATCACAGTCCTTGAAGCTTTGATCAAGATGCGGTTTGCGCGTTTGGCAATAGGATTATGTTGAGGCGTTTAGGGTTCAGAGGTGGAGTGGAGGATGCTGTTTTTGGAGAAGAAAGAAGAAAATTGATTTTTGAGGAATTCTCCGCTGTTATTGGAGTGGAATTGTTTCAATTTCTTGTTAAATTGGGTGGAATGGAGTTGGATGAATTTGATTATTTTGCTTGCGGCGTCAGATTTGAATTTAATGGGCAGGCAGGTCTTGAAGCAGGAGAAACTGTTGGTGAGAAAAAGAAAGAATCTGTTTCCAGATTTGGATGGAGGAGATATTGGGCCACAGAGGTTGGCGTGGATTTCGTCAAATATGGCCTTGCTTTTGGGAAAAGTTCCTTTGAAGGGAGTTCTGTGGATCTTTCCTTGAGCACACAAGATGCAGTTGAGATTGTCCCATTTTAACTTTGGGAATTCTCTAGAAATTAGCTTGACCGAATCGGAGTGAGAGTGGCTAAATCTCTTGTGGAGGGTGGAAAAAGAAGTGGAGGAGTTGGCAGTGGGAGTAATTGGATGGGTGGATTCCTTGATGAAAATGAGGTTGTCCTTGATGTAGCCTTCTAGGATGGTCTCGGAGTTGAAGGTAATCACAAACTTGTTAGCCATTGTGAGTTTCAGGGAAAAGCCTCTGAGAATGAGTTGGCCCAAGGAGAGCGATTTCACGGCTATGTTGGGAACAAAAAGAAAATTTTTGAGGTTGAATTCTGAGTGAGAGGTGATAAGGGTTGCAATGCCTTTTCCCAAAGCGGTTATTGAGGAGCCAAGCTTGCCAGTTTGGATGACAGTGTTGTCCTCCTTGAGGTTGTTGAAGAATTGGGGATTGTTCAACATGCTCTGAGAGGCGCCTGAGTCAAGTATTATCTGATTTTGGTTGAGATGGTGTGAATGGGACATGGAAAAGGTGAAAGCAAGTTGAGCAGAGGCGGTAGTATTGGTGTTAGAGGGATTGGCTTTAGCGGAGGAAGCAGAATGAGTCAAGGGATTGGGTCTCAGGTGGGGAAATAACCAGAAAAATTGCTCCTTAGGATGGTTGGCTTGTGGGTTGTGCCAGTTTGCCTTGCATATTAGGAGGTTTTGTTGCATGGTCATGGCGGAGGCTTGAGATCCTGAGGCAACTTTGTGCTTCACTTGATTGAGATGTCTTAGGACCAAGTCTCCATCAATCTTCATTTCTCCAAGAGAGTGGGTTATCGTATTTTTCAAATGTTCCAATTGCGGAGGGAATTTGTACAGGAGGAGGTAGGCTTCAATGTCTTTGTCCATCTTGATGCCAATTTTGGAGATTTGCATCAGGCATGAATTTGCTTCAGTGATGAGCTTCTCAATGTTTCTGGGGTTGAACTGGAGATTGAGGAAGTTGAAGAATACCCTGGATTGATTGGCAGTCTGGGAGGAGGCAAAGAATTCATTTATTGAGTTCCATAGATCAATGCCATTGGAGAGATGGTGTTCTTTCATGCAATTTACGTAGGTCTTTTTATCCAGCTTGGCCAGGATGTATCCAACTATCTCAAGGTTGATGTCAACTGGACATTTTTCTGGTTTGGTTGATGAGAGCCATTGAGCAATTCCTTTAAGACAGAAGATTGTGAGGATTATTGACCGCCATAGGGAGAAGTTGCTTTTGGGGAGGTTAGGGATGGAGTCCGTCAAGGTTTTAAGTAGAGAGCAGTTAGAGTCTGCTGGTCCTGGAGTGTTCATTTTGTCTCCTGGTTGGTTGAGTTGGTGAGCCTTTGGCTTTTAACCGTGAAAAATGAAATGACTGTATTTCGAAATAAGACCAGCAGAATACGAAGCAGTGATCAGAAACAGAAAATTGATAAAGGACCGTGAAACAGTGATCTTACTTCTAGACAGAAAGAAAGATAACTGATTGGTAGGTTTGACAGACAGAGGAGGAGATGTTTGGAAGATGAGAGGATGGAAACAAGATTGGAATAAAGAGGAAGATTGACAAAAAGCATTTGGGGAGAAATGTTGAAGGAAAGAGATGGAGGAATGAGGATTGAAGTAATAAGCCTGATTGGAGCAGGGGAGAAAGGGATGGATGATGATTTTGAGAGGAGGATCAATGATTGGGAGAAGATGAGATTCCAGGATGAAGCCAGAGAGGAAGGGTGACAAAGATGGAGCAGGGATTTTGGAATTGGAGCAGCTGCACTGGAGCGTGCCTGATTGAAGTTGTGTCAAGTTTAGGGAGCACAGAGATCAGTTATTTCAACGACAAAGTTCAAATTTTTTTAAACTGACTAACCAATAAAATCTCATTCAAAAAACTCAACATAATGATGTTAGCTCAAAACACTCAACATGATGATGTTCAAAATGTGATAACCCTTTATATTAACAGAATTACAAGATCAGAATCAGAACCCAAACCCAAAAGATTAAATTAAAATTATTTTTATAAATTAGAATACAATTTATATTGATGTTTTAGATGATCAACCCAAACAGAAGCTTTTTTTGTAGTCAAGGAGGAAGGTTTGGAAAAAATTGGTGGGATTGGAATTATTTCTCCCTCAAGTAAAAGTTGAACCCAGTGCTTATTTTTGAAAAAAATGAAGATTGGATCTGATTGTTCTTTTACACCCATTTTCATAGGAGTAAAAGTACAAAATGAAACTAATGAAATGAAATGTATTGGTCTTCCATAAGTATCAGGTATCATTTGACCCATATACAACTTTGAAATAAATTTTGAAGAGGGAATTGTTTCATTGGTGTGATTAACATCAAGTCTTTGTTCTATCTTTTCAACATCTTGAATTCCACCAAGGATCTCAGAATAGCGCATCTCATTTTTCCTCAATGTTTCAATCATTTGATTTTGGAATTTCAACCATCCATGCTCATCATACCCAAGTGATTTTTCAATGAATTTAAATCCACAACTCCCATCATCAACTGGATCCCAACCTCCCCCAAGAACTTATGCAAGTTCTCAGGTATTTTATTGAGGTAGTTCAATTTTTTTTCCTACAATCAAAAATTACTAAGCCAAAATTCTAATCTCATTAAAGAAATTGATACTCACCAAAGATGAGCTTCTGTTTGACCCCTGCATTTCTTCTTCTTCCTTGGAAAAGGATTCTGATTCCAAATGAAGGGACCCTAATTAACTTTCATTCTCTTCCTCTGAACTATGAAATTCAGACAAAGATACTTCCTTGAACTACAGAAATCATTTTCCATCAGTTCATTAAACCATAAAAATGAACACTCAAAATAGAAGATATAATATCTTTGCTCTATTTGGACCCCTTTTAACCCTTTTTTCCCCCTTAAGTTGTCTTTCAATGCATTCAAATTCTTGAATTTCACAACAAGTAGATTTTAATTTTGATCAACCACATCTGGAGCATAAGGCATTTGGCTCAAGCCTTGGATTGGCAATCAAAGTTACTGTATAATTGACCACAGACTTTAATATATTCAATCTAACTTTTTAAGGTTGTCCCATAAGCATGGAATTTAACTTTTTGAACCATTGGGATTTGTCAAGAACTGGATCTGTGTCATTCTTTCAAAGAGAAAAAAAAAATAAACAATCTGTCAATCCTATAATTGTTACCCTTCCAAAAACCCAAAAAGAACACTTAATTAATTGTAAGGGCCATAGTCTAACCTCCACTGAGGATGAAAATCCTCAGGCATAAAAGATCCTCTTGATGCTAGTATTTCACTTAAAATTTGGTAACACGGCAAGCCCATTTTTTTTGAATAAGACTTTGAGCACAACTTGCCATCATGGTCATGCTTCAACTTCTGAAATTTTTTTCCAATGAGTTTCATTGCCTCAAGTGACAATTGGTAACCCAAAGGGGCAACTTCTTTTGGAAGAACAGTTTATAAATTTATTCAAGAGTTTTTGAGTGAAACATTCACTGATGAGATTTGGCTTTTGATGGTTCCTTCAAGGTTTTTCCACACATCCAAAATTTCCCCCAAATATTCCAAAATTAATTGTTTGAAAGTAGCATGGGCACCTTCTACCCAAGAGGTTTTTTTATTTCCAAAGTCTGGGTTGACACAAGTCCACACCATTACAAACGTCTCTTTTATAGGGAAAATTTTCTTTTCCATATACTCAAGCACATCCTCACAGTATTTCAAGAAACACTGTATACAAGTTTCAAAATCAGAATTCCAAGCAGAGATGAACAGAAGAAGCAATAAACCGGCATACTCTGAGTTCCACATCATTGACTTCTGCCTGCCCCTTGGTTTTAGAGGCCACATTCTTTTCACACAGAGTCATAAAGATTTGCCATCCTTCATCATCATTACTGAAGCCTAATTTAAAATTTGCTTGTGTATTTTTAAACAAGTGCCAGGAGAACAACTGTCTGGATGACTCAGGGAAACTGTATTTAATAGCACAAAGAAGAGCTTTTTCATGGTCCATCACAAAAACTTTTGGAATCCTCTTGGGATCATAAGCCAACTCCTTTAATGTGTTCAACACCCAAATTTACAACTCATAATTTTCTCTTGTTATGAAAATCAAAGCCTTTGTAAAAGTATTTTTGTAGGAATTCATTCCTACAACATGCGATAGAGGGATGTTGCACCTATTTGTTTTATAGCTAAAATCCAACAATGCAATATGTTGTATTTTTTTGCAAAGTTCTATAGACTCAGGATGAGCCAAGAAAAGGGCCTCAAAGTGATCCTCTCCACCAAACCTTGAACTGGAAACCCACTGGGATTCCTGAAGCATTTCCAATAGAATGTCAATTACACCTTTCCCATCCAGTTCTGCAAGATTTAAATTCTGCTTAGTGTTATAGATTGTTCTATTGTCAATGTATTCTCCACCATCAATCTTGCTCAATTTCCTTTTAATCTGAACTGTATTGAGCCCATCTTTCATGCCTTCCTTAAGTAGATCCAAGGCTTTCCCAGAGATTCTCCTCAGTTGAAGATGCACTGAGGGTTTTTCAGATGGTTGATGATTGTGTAGGCCATTCCTCAAGTAGAGATTACACATGGGATCTGCCACTGTCAAAATTTTACAGATCATGAATTGAAACCCAAACTTCCTTGTGTGAGTTTGCCTCTGCTGTTTGGTGATGCATGGCCCTTCATATACCCCAAATCTGTCACATGCTAGATCCACCTATTTTTCCTTCTCTTAATTCAATGTTTTCAAAGCATAGCCATGCATGGATGCCCATTTTTGAACATGAATTTCAGATGCTTTCCTAATAGCAAAGGCTCTCACAGGAGGAGGGTGAAGCAGTTCTGGCACCCCTTATTTTCATAGTTACCTCCCACCTGGTTAAATTAGCATTGATCAAGCCAAATCCTTCTCAGTCAAATGACATATGAAATGTGTCCCAACCTTTATTTAATTCCAGTTGTTAATAAACATCTTGTTCCTCAATTTTAACCTTAGATGAGGATAAAATTGGGGTTCCCAATGTCTTCCTTTCTAACTCCCTACCCAAATACCTAGATTCCACCAAATCTTCATTAACCACACTTTCAATCAATTCCTTTAATGTGGCCATGTTTAAACTGGGAGGACTTGGGCTTGCCTCAGTTCTCATGAACCAACAAAGTTCAACGGAAATTTATTATTCAATCAAATTTTCAATCCAAAAATCCAAACGTTTCCTCACTTTTGGGTTGAAAAAAAAATGACCCAAGAGGCGTGTGCTGTGTGTGTACGCAGTTTGTGACATGAATTTCTTTGCCAATAGGCATAGTTTTTGATTCCAAAGCTTCTTTTTGTGGTCCAATAATAGTCCCACATAGTATGCCAAATCCCCAAATTTGGGTTGATGGCACTCAAATGAGGTCCAGGGGTGCCTAGGTACCCTAAATCCCCCTTCAAATGGCCCATTTGAGGCTATTTTGCCCCAAATGGGCCTGGAAAACAGGTTCCACCCCCACTCACAACTTGCACATTCCTTGGGGGGTTTCAAATCCCCAATTGCAACCCTTTTCAAGTTTTGATCAGGGATTTGCAACCCCCTGGGGGATTCAGGAGTTGTGAGCAACTTTTCTTGCTCCTTTTTGAGCCGTGAATTGCTTTTTGCAACCCTATATGGGTTGTGAATGGTGATTAATGCCTGTTTTCAACCCCAAAGTTGCAAATTTAACATTTGCAAAAAAATACCAATCCAGGGAGGGAGGATGGTGGCACCAATTTGGATTCCATTTTTAAATACTTTTACTTTCAAACTTAAAAAATATCTCCTGTGGTAGATAAACAGAAAAGCTAAACCCAATTTACCTCCCAAACCCCAAACCAACCTGCTTTCCTGCAGGTGACATCTGAAAATTTATTTTAACTTTGGAGGTATATAAACATGTTGGTTTTCCACATCAGGAAAAATTATACCTCTCATGATAACCTTGATATCCAGAAAAATCCATGTGCCAAAATGTTCATTCAACTGAATATCTCTATCTCTGCCTCTCCCAAATATTGATACTGCCCCTATTCCTCCCCCCAAACTTCCCCATTTTTCAATATTATACATCTATCTCCACCTTCCCAGAATTCTTTGTTTAACTTCCTCCTCACCTGCAAACAAATCATATAAGATCTGAACTCTTCCCAAATTACTGTATATATACACTCAAAACAGACTTTATTCCTTCTTTATCTTCCATCTAAAATATCCACTATACCATTTAAAAACCCACAAAAAAACACTTTTCAACCTCATAAACTTGCCTTGGAACCACTCAATAAATTGAAATTCTTTATATTTTTATTATGGCCATGTGGAAGCCCCACTGCTTCCCTTTTCTGGTGATAAAAGTTTCATATGTCTACAATATCTCATCAAGGATTATTTTTTTTAATTGATTATTTTCTACATGTAGACCTATGGTCACTGTCCCCAGTTACTGTTGTAAATTTTTATGTGCTTCCAGGAATCAAGAAGCCTGATAATTGATTGGCTTGGGCACAAATTTATAAAAAATAAGAAGGCTTTTGGTTGTGCAATTCACAGTTGGAAATCTCACAGGAAGCTGACCCAGCACCAATCAGATAGCCACAGGATTTTGGGAGCAGTTCAAAACAAATTTTTTATGCATATACCCAATTGGCCTTGTTCCTCCACCAGCCTCAAGATTTGGTGTTCAACAATCCATTATGCTTTCAAAAAATTCATAATATGAATTATTCAAATAAACTAGGCCAATAGAAGTGGAAAAAATAACCAGTACAAAAATTCAGTGGCTCTTTATTTTTTCTTGCTGATATCACCAAGAAAAACTACATGATGATATTTGTGAAATTCTTCTGGAACTTTTTTGATACTTGAACTGTCCTTGAAAATTTATTAAATGTAAAATTGATCAATATCATAGTATTTTTGATGAATATACAATATTAAAAAATGAATATATAATTTATTGAAAGAATTAATGCATTTGAAATGCTGAAAATACTTGTGAAAGCAGAATAATTGATTGAGTGCATGCATAATTTGGAGAAAAAAACAACAACATCCAAAAGCAATGACAAGCCTCAAGTGATCTTGAAAACACCCCAACAACCCCTTCATCCCCAAGCATATTTGGTTAAATTGTTTCTTTCAAACCTGAAAGAACAACTGTAAAATAATCAGCAAAGAGATTATTTATTTAACCGTTAGATGGCTTGTCAGAGGAATCCTTAGGTGCAGTTTTTTTTACATGGCATGAAGAAATTACAAAGAACCACCAAATGGCTGCCTCTGGAGCAGCTTGGGAGGAAAAAATCCTTCATACACACATTAATGCAGTTAAAATGATGTTTGAAGAGATGATCATGGGTAAGGATATGTCAGACTTAGATCCCAAAACTCAAAAATATTATGAGTTGAAGAAGGCCAAGATTCCAAATGTGGTGGATGACCAATACAAGCAATATAATTTTTATACCTCCAATTCCTGATTAATGGGGATGATTTCCGGAAATTTCAACTAATTATTATCTTTAATATCACTCCCTGTGCACTCAATTCTACCCTAGCTTTTTCCCAATTATTTTTGATTGATAATTCTCAGCAAAATTATTGTATTTTTGGTATGACCCAGCCTTCAATATTCTTGATTGATATGTCTCACAAAAATTATGGTATTCTTATTTTCAATATCTTCTTTCACCAAATTTTCTTTCATGATGATCTGAAATCCCACTCATAATTCACTCCATGCGCAAAAATACATGAGTCTTCCCCAGGACTTTTGAAAATATGAATTTTTGATTGATATTTCTCAAAAAAAAATTAATTTTTTTTTTCAATCTATTTTCTCATTTGTTTTTTGATTGAAATGGATAATAAAAAAAATCTTCATTCAAACATTTTCAATTTGTTCAAGCACAAAAGCTAGATGATAAGACAAAATTTTGAGAGAAAAATCAATTTTCTACAAAGAGTGAAACAAAAACTAGTGTTGGAATTGAGGCTTGACAACATGAACTAGGAGGAATTGGAGAGGAGAGACAGATGATGGAGGGATTACAGTCTGAAATATGGGGTTCCAGAAGGGACCAGATTCAGTGGGCTTCTGTTGTGTGGGCCCAGATGAAAGGAGGAAGAATCTGATGAATTTCAATCAAGGAATGAGGAGACTGAAGAGTATTTGTATACAACTCAGAGACCACAAGTTGGTCATACTACTATTTTAAATATTCAAAGAAGCAGAGAGTGAGGAAAATGGGTGAGAAAGGAAGCTTCAAGAAAAGAATCACAGAGGCTGAGTATAGTGACATTAGAGTATCAGAACCATGTGAAAAGTAAAAGATATGGAGGCCAGAAGACTAAAAGTACCTGGCATACAAAGGTGGTCATGACTCCTAAAGGAATCACAAACCAAAAATAATATAGATAGATTGGTCAGAACCGGCTAAAAGTATTTTAAACTAAAAGTATTTTAAACATACTAAATGATAATATTGAGGATAGGAGAGCTGAGAAAGGGAGGTGAGTGGACAGAAGATGAGGTCCAAAACTCAAAAACTAGAACAAAAAATGAGGAAAAGTTGACAAGGATGTTAAAAAAGGATAAAACATTGGCTTAATTCAAGAGAAGAATACAAATAATAGATAAAAAAAATTAAGAGCACAGAAAAATTGGTAAAAGGGGTTTGAAAAAAAAAACCAGGAAAGGAAAAAAAAAACAGAAAAACAGTGACAAGGATGTTCAAAAAGCATAATGATACACTATTCAAGATCAAATTTGATGTTCCATAATTTTTCAATTAGGTCCTTGCAAAGAGAATGATGCACAGCCAAATTCTTGATGTTGGGGTACTTGTTGATGAAATTGGTGAAGTTGCCATTTGCTCTTTGGTTGATTTGGATGGTTGAACTGGTTTTTTCATAGAAGAAGTCTTCATCAAGGTTGTGTGGATCTTCCACAATCATGCTCTGGAGGGTTAAATGATTTCTCATGATGATGGAGCGCTTGATATTTCCAACTGCATGCCAGCCTTGCTAAAATGGAAAAGGGGGCCTGAAGCACCCCAAATGATCTTTTCAAATACTTGCAAGAATACTCTTGAATTTTTTCAAAGAGCTAGAGATGTAAATTGAGAAAAAATACAAAAAAAATTCATCAAAGATTTGGAATGGAATTACAAATTTTGATTACTTACCTTTTTTTGATCCTGTTGCTTGGATATGGTCTTCATAAGCACCCCCCAATTTAATGAGATCCCATTTGCAAGATATTCCCGTGTTTTTAGCTGTGTCCATTTACCAAAAATTCTACAATTTGGGCCATTCAGCTCATGATCAGTTGCTTGAAAAAATTTGATTAATCCAAGAAATTGATTTCATTGTGAGAACTTGGCAGACCAAAAAAAAGTGCCAGATCCACAAGTCCTGAGAGGCTACTTCTGCTGCCTGGGGAGATTCCACTCAAGCTTGAGGACACCGCCATAACCTGAATGTTGGATTCAGTCAAGTTCCCTGCAGCCCAAGATGGCTCCCATATTTGTTTGTGTGGCCATGCCTCCAATACCTCCTCCGGTTGCGCCCAGCGTTCCCCTCTTCCAACCTCCCTCTCCTACCCCTCCTGCGCCCACCACACCAACCACTTCTCCCCCAACCGCAACTCCTCCTGCAAGGTTGATTCCCTGCACTCAGCTATTGTGATCAGCTCCGATTTTCCCCCAATACCACATAATTTTTCTTTTTTTACTAACTCCAAAAGAAATTCCAAACAGCTCCCGCGCCTACTGCTGAGTCACTGTTGCATCCGTTTCCAGTCCAAAGATCTCCACATTTTTTTTATCAAATCCACACTCCGTCACCTCAACCTTCCCTCCAATCCTCCAACTCTTGCCCATCTTGTTCAACCCAATTTTGCCTGGTCTCTCCATACCATGCGGCCATCCAAAGCAACAACCAAGACTGCTTTTGAGGGATTGAGGAAGCCAAAATAAACCAGTACCTCTGCAAATTGGAAACAAAAATAATGGCCATCCTCTGAAAATTCTTTGGGATCCCAGCTGCTGAGCATTGAGAGCTCCTCTGCGGACATCATTGTGCGGGTGGTAAGCTCTGCTGCAGGCTCTGAAATGCCATCTTCCTTCCTTAGATTTTTCCCTGACTAATATAAAAACTAAAATATATATAAATAGGATACTATAAAAAGACTCTACCTAAAAAAATTTAAATTTTTTCCATGCTCCCTGCATCTTGTATATAGTTCTTGAGATAAATATGATTACTGGCCTGCCCCATAAAGGAATCCGCTTGATTCTCCGCACCATCCTACAAAAAGAGACACACACACACACACAAACAAAAGGACTCCGCAATCCTATAGTGAGAAACCCTCCAAATCTGAGAGTGAGACAAAACTGAGACAGAAATCCATAAATCCAAAAACTCTTCAAATAATACATCACCTAAGGGACCTGGACCACCCCAGACAAAGGCCTCTAGAGACTAGGCCTTCCACACTGCTCCGATGATCTTAGATTCCCCATTTCCTTATCCCCCCACAACTTTAAAGTTGAACCCAATGTTCATTTCTCCAAGGACTCCTCCTCCAAAGACTCCTTTTCCTCCGCAAATAAATCCTCCAAATTGGCCATTTATTGATCCTTGTCTCCCAAACCAGCCATTTTGTCAAAATTCATAGTGCCCTGCACGTGGAACTTCTTCACATGAACCGCCACTGCCTTCTGCTTAAGCGGAGTGCAATCCAACTCCTCAAACTGATAACCTCTGCCAGGAAACTGACTTACAATTGGGTAAGGGTCATTCCAGCAATCTGAAAAAAGATTAACCCACTGCATCTCCAAGCTCCAATTTCAAAGCAGAAAAAGATCACTCTCCCGCAACAGTTCCTGCAAGCAATTGGCACAACACTTGTCCTGGTACCAAACCAACTTAGCCCAACTGTCCCACAGCCTCTTTTCTGCCTTTGCCACCATTGCCTTCATCTGCAAGAGTTTCTCTTCCCACACCACAACTGAGTCCTCTGTGGTTTTAACCTTCCACCAGTCAATAGCAAGATAAGTGAGGGTTTTGATATCCACCCAAAGCACCGGATTCCACCCGTAAAAAATTTTGTAAGGCAAATACCCCATACCCCTCTTGACCAATATCTGATCTGCAAACAACACAACCGGTGTGGTGTTCCTTTATGGAGGGGAGTGATGGATGCAGCCTTGCCGCAGCAAGCCACACTGCGGGCTCAGCAGCAAACAAGTTGGGCTTGGCATCTGGAGGTGCGGGGTGGATTGGATTGCGCGTCTTGCAATGCGCAGATATACCTTGGATATCTGGAATGGCACTTTGGGTGGATGCATAAATGCGCCAAGGGCTCCAAGTTGGGCGCAGCACAAGGGCCACGTCATGAGAAGGACGTAATGGCAGGCAGGCAATACAGATGGAATATGGGGTATGGGATATGGGATGTGGATTATGGGATGGAAGGATAGGATTGGGGTTAGGGTTCTGTACTTAGCGGTTGTATTTCATTATTATTGCTTGTTTCTGGTTGTACTTAGGTTAGGTTTGAGGGGGATGTTACTTAAACCGCACCCTCAACCCAGATGGATTGGGAGGACCTTATCTTATTGGATCAGAGAACATGGGAAGGATTGAACGAATAAGGAAATAGGAACTCATCTTATTATTCTTTCTCTCTCTCTCCCTCTCTCTTTAACTCATCGCATCCAACCTCCTTACAGACGCTTAGACCATTGACTCTCAAACTTGAGTAAAACTAGGGGATTTCCCCCTCTTTGTTTCCACATCTGGGGGTCTGGCTGGGAACTCATTTGTAAAAGTTTCTCAAAGGTACTCAAGATGCTACCAGCAGTTGCCCTTCCTTTTTCTTCCTCCTCCTGCCATCTTCTCATTGATCCAAAGGGCTACCTTTAAATTCAATTCAACGCTGTGGGTGTGGAGCGATTCATCTCAGGATATGAATTGATTGCAGACTACAAAGAACCATTGGATTCCAATGAGGCACGCCATGTTTTCCTGTTCATCATGAACGCGGAGGAGCGTTGGGAAGTAGAAGAGATGGGGGGCTACCAGAAACTGGATTGGCCAAAACTGAAGGTGGACATGTTGGCAAGATGGGGGAAGCGTGACCCTTGTTTTTAGGAGGGCAATTTCAAGCAAGCTGCGGAATTGAATTGCAGGGAAGCTCCACCACCGGCAACCATCCCCTGGGTTAGCAAAATTGCAGAGCTGTCAAGGGACCTTGAGATCTATTTGAAAGTTCTTCAGCTTCCTAGCACGCCCGCGCCTTGGGTGTGCACATATTGGGACAATGATGCCTGTTTGCAATTGGGAAAAAAGAACCGGACAATGGATTTAAATGCAGGATTGACTTCCCCAGAGGAGACATGGTATTGTTTGGGAAAGCGGGTCTTGGTGGAATTGGTTCAGCCGGTTGCTATGAAGCAAGCAAGGAAGAGGGAACCAGGAGCAGATATTTTGCGCAATTTGGGAACCAGTGAATGGCAGATGGGTCTTTCAGAGAGAGAACTCGGAGCGGATATTTTGTGCAATTTGGGAACCGGTGAATGGCGGACAGGTCTTGTGGAAAGGGAACCAGGAGCAGATATTTTGCGCAATTTTGGAACTGATGAACGGTGGGTGGTTTTTTTGGAGAGGATAGGAGCTGTGGCGGAAGGAATGGGCCAAGAGTCAGAGGATTGCGACCGGAGTAAAACCTCTTTGATGGCGGGGAGGATGCACTTGGGATGGAAGGAGGTGGAGCGCGGGGAGTGCGGTCTGGATGGGCCAAGGATGGGCCCGGTGCCATCATGGCTAGCAAAGGTTTTGGAATTGGTGAAATGGAAATTTGTGGCGGGGCTTCAGGTGCAAAACAGGGAGGGATTGGGTCCCAACGGCACGGCTGGTGAGAAGGAAGTTGGGGTTGCGGGGGCTTTGGCAGCAGAAGGTGCCTTGGGAGGGAAGTTTGGAGAATTAGCCAGTAGATGCAACCTCTGTGGGATTGGTTGGGGCATCAGCTGAGAACAGCAGCCAAGTTAGGGGGGAAGCTAGCGCAGGATGGGAAGGTCTGATTTGGGATGTGGACGCAAGGACAAGCCCCGCATTCCGGAAACAGACACAAGGACATTCCCCGCATTCTGGATTTAAATGCATGAACAATTTCCAATGGATGATTCAGGGAACTAGGAAAGCGCATGGCCCGGAAAAAATGTGGGTCAAAGAGCAAGGCGCGGGCTTGGCAGCGGGTTGGTTTTTAAAAAAAATCTCCCTTTTCAGGTTTTCTTTGGTTATCTTATAGGTGGAAGGTATGGATGGTTTGTGGGGGATAGTTCTTCTCTTCCTCTCTCTCAAGGATGTGTGTGCACGGCTGGTTTTCTTTGTGATCTCTCTGTTCTTTAGATGGGTTTGGGAAACTGTGTGGCAGTTTTTCTGGGGTGGTACAGATACCTTTAGTGGATACTCTCAGTGGCATGGGTTTTCTCACTCTCAGCAGATACTCTCAGTGGCGCGGATTTTTCTAACTCTTGCAGATTGCTCTCAAAAGCGCCAATCTTGCGCGTGGCTCTTATTTATCTCAAGATTCTCATAAGCCCCAAGGCTAACTAGGGAAGGTGGGGGTAGGTGGGATAGTGGTGGATCTCCGGGGACAGAACTCAAGTTGGGGGGGATGTGGTTTTCTTTTATGGACGCAAGTTGGAATAGGCTGTGTGCTGCGCGCTCAGCAATGGGTGACTCAGCAATGGGTGCGGCCTTGCCGCAGCAAGCCGTGATGCGGGCTTAGCAGCTGTCAAGTTGGGCTTGGAATCCAGAGGCTCAGGGTGGATATCATTGCATTGGACGGATTGCGCGCAGATATACCTTGGATAACTGGAATGGCGCATTGGGCGGATGCCAAAATTTGCAGCGGGCTCTGAGTTGGAGGAAGCGGGAGGGCCGCGTCATGAGAGGGACAAAATGGGTGGATGTAATGGCAGGCGGGCAATACGGATGGAATATGGGGTATGGGATATGGGATGTGGATTATGGGATGGAAGGATAGGATTGGGGTTAGGGTTCTGTACTTAGCGGTTGTGTTTCATTATTATTGCTTGCTTCTTTTTTTACTTAGGACGTTAGGGTTGAGGGGGAGGTTACTTAAACTGCACCCTCAGCCCAGATGGATTGGGAGGATCTTATCTTATCAGATCAGAGAGGATGGGAAGGATTGAAGGAACAAGGAACTAGGAACTCATCTTATTATTCTTTCTCTCTCTCTCCCTCTATCTTTTAATCATGGCATCCAACCTCCTTACAGCTTCTTAGTTAAATCTTGAACTTGAGGACAACTAGGGGATTTCCCACTCTTTGTTTCCACACAGGCAAGGTTTCTTGCCACTTATTCCCATTTTTTCTGCAGATATTGACAATACTATCCTTAATTGGCTGATGCCCTCTCTCTATTTCCCCAGCTACCTCCGGATAATACTCTGGAACCCGCCCAAATTTTGCACTTCAAGATTTTACCAGCTTCCAAAGATCACCCCAAAACTCCAATCCGCCGTCCACCCTGATGAGCCGCAAACACCCAAAATGGGAGAACCAATCCTCCTCAAAAAACTTTCCAACTTTCTCCGCCAATAATTTAACAAATGCAAGCACCTCCACCCATCCCAAAAAGGTTTGCTGAGCCACAAATAGATATGGAAACTTCCCTGCCTTGATATGGACCACATCCAGCAAGACCCTTCCAAAAAGACCATCCTCTCCCATTGGAATACTCACCTCCTGAGGTAACCTGGTACTCCACCGCTGACAAGCCTTGCAACTCTGCACCCAATCCTGCACTGTACGTCCTAGACCCGGCCACCAGAACCTGTTCTTAACTCTTCTTTGAGTTTTGGACTCCCCCCAGTGCCTCAAGTCATCATGGAGGCTCCTCAAAAATTCCTCCTGATCTTCCTGCCTTGTGACCACAACCAGGGCTACTGGAAGTGCCTGCTTCCGTAACTGCCTGTCCTGACAGAAGAAATGTGTAACCTTCTGCCAAACCCACCTCACCTCTTCCGGCGGCAAAATTTCTGGAAAATGAAGTGTCCAAAGATGCTCCTCCAACACCCTGAGAAGTACTGAACTGCTTCAGGGGAATTTTACCAACCTCCGCAGCCATTTCTGCCACTGTTAGAAGCCTTTTCTCCACATCCAAATCCTCTTTAACCATGCGCTGGACCTCTGGATACTGTGATAAAGCATCTGGAATTGTAAAAGCATTTCCCGGAATGTGCCTGACTGTGAAATTGAACAGCTGTAAGTATTAAATACACCAATTCATAGGAGCATTGGGAAAATTTGGTGAATTAATCATCCTAGCTAGTGCCTCCACATCTACCAGGAGCACAAATTTTACCCCCCAAAGAACATGCTGCAATCTCCACACAACCCTTGTTACCCCGCAAAGCTCCAACTTGGCTGCAAGTACAAAACTTTAACCTCCAAAAAAGTTAAAAACTTGTAGAGCACTGGCCTGTCTTTCCCATCATCTTCCTGGATCAGAACACCGCCTGCACCAAACTTGCTAGATTCTACTGACAGCCAGATTCCCCCCCTCTTGTAATCCAGGTCCTTCAACAGTATCCACTTCCTGAAAATCTCCTTCAACTCCCAGAACACTGTGGTGGTTATTTATAGACACGGAGGCAAGGAGGCTCAGCACTGGAAATTTTAATTTGAGAGGCTCAGCTGTGGTTGGAAGTCTGCAGCACAATAGGCTCAGAGAAGCGCATTGGTAGACTGTCTATTTTGGAGTTCATTAGCTAAGTGCTCAGCATTGGTTTGCCGCGCTCTTTTTGTGGGCACAATGACAAGAATGGGCCGGAGTTTTTGCCTTTTGCGCACATTGTGTGGTCAAACATAACTTTCCCTCCGCAGCTGTGGTTTTACTAATTCCAAAGGCAGTGATCAAAGCTAAGTAGTACGGATTAGGCCAATTATGGGCTATGCACTGGGATTGCAGAGAAGTGGGGCAATGAATGCTAGTTGAGGAGGCGGCATGTGGATTTTTGGGGATTGGTAGTTATGTGGCATGAGGGATTGGGAGTGATATGCTAGGGAAGATTGACCAGGATCTTTTGTTAGTTATGCATTGGCGCAACTCAACTGTTAGGGGGAATTGGAAACAGGATTGTTGAATATACTGAAAATCATTGTATTTGCTAAGGATTGGACTATTAGTAAGGAAAATCAGTGCAAACGCACAGAGGCGGGGGGAAAGGGAGTTTTTCATTAGCACTTTAGGTTCCTTTTATATTTGTTGTATTTATAAGGAGGCTTTTTTTGGGGAGGATGGGATGATCATGAGGGGAGATTATCAGGTCAAATTATAGCTATATTCTTTTTTTCTGTTACTTTGGAGTTTAATTACCAGCAAGAGTTCTTGGAGGTCATATTTAGGGAAATAGTTCAAGTTCAGAGCTTGTTTGGGAGTTCGTCTTGTTTATTTACTATTATTTCATTGCAAGTTACCTTTAGTGGTTTCCAGCTTGGGTACCAAAGTGGAGTTTGATTAGGAATTGCGGAGGTACAGGAGTGTGACTCAAGGGCTAGTGTGCTTTCTGGAACTTTGAGAAAGATTTCTGCGGAAAATGTTATATTTTTTCAGGGAATTTACCAAACACACAATCTCTTTCCACAACACGCAATCACATTCCTCTGTTCAATTCCACTTGGCCCCTTTCCAAATCAGCTTCTGAAATGGGCTTGCTATCTCTGCAAACTGCTCAATGAAGATCTGCACCCATCCACATAGACCTAGAAACTGGGAAACGTGAGTAGCATTCCACAGAGTAGGCCACTCCAGAACTTTTTTGACTTTGGAATTAGTGATCTTTCTCCCTTTTGCAGAAACTTTGTGACTAAGTACCTCCAAGGCTGAAAAAATACTGCAAACGTTTTACCCAAGACATTCAATCCTGCTTCCTTGATCCGGTGTAAGACTCCAAACGGTGCTAAGCCGTGGCAGTTCTGTGGAGGGGAAAGGTGCTGTTTAGGCTGCCCTCCTAGGAGTTACAATAATATTTAAATGTAACCGGAATCAAGGTCCAGAACCTTATGGATGAGAAATCAAACTAAGAGAAGAGGATAAGAGTTGTCGGTAGCAATGGAAACAACACTATCTGAGACAAGATGGTGCAGGGAAAGACTTGAACAAATAAGTCAAGCTTTGTTCAGAGTTCAATAGAACAAGGCAGTTGTAAGTAACAACGCCCACAAGCTAATAACTCTGGTCGTCAGCAGCTGATTAGGAAAGATCAACTCAATCCCAACCAACCTCCAGGTTCTCAATGAACCTGCCCAACTCTCCGCAATCAAGCGCTTGAAGGGTACCAGATAACTGTGGGAGGCTGAACAAAACAAAAGCAATTTGTTTATGAAGCTCTAGAAGCAAATCAATAACAAATTTGAGCAAGAATATCCCAACACTTCTCAAGGAACTCAAGAATAGCGTGGCGAAATTCAACCTCAAAGAAGAAGGGAGGTATAACACTCCAGGTTTTAAGCTTAATAAAACCTCTTCAATCAAACGTGATTGGCTCCATAAAGATGATCAAGGAGAGATCAAGACCAGTATGGTCGGAAAAAGGGATCAGAGTGGTATAACACACTCAAGAATTCAGGCAGACAGGAATTCTTCTTCAACCAGCAAGGCTATTGGTTGATGATAAGGATCAAGGTCACAAAGGACTGAGTTTGAGTATGGAGGCTCAAAGGATCAAGGGGAAATCATAGATATACCCGGATAATTTTCTCAGATAAGTGGGGAAGGATGCCCACGGATAAATTGCTTATGATGATGGTCTCATAGAATGATGGGATTCTCTGATGCTCTGATGCTGGGATGCTGGGCCAAAAGGCAGGGGAGAGCCCCTCCTTATATGGGCAGGAGGCCCTGTTAGACTATATACAACGGATTCCCTTGTCCGAAGACGGAAGCGGGTGGGAGAGTCCCAGGAAAGGTGTTGGATGAAGTCCATGAGAGCGCGGATGGGCGGATAGGAGATTGGTTTGAGAAAGTTGAGTAAATCCTGACGGCCTTGAGATCCACGACTGATAGATCAAGTGCAATGGGAGGTTTGACGGATCCAAGGATTTGCCAAATGCTTGCAGGTGCGGTCGGGATGGATTCAGTAAATCATGGATGAGCGCCGCGCAACGGTAGCAATGAGGAGATTGGGAGGCGCAACAACAAAGATGAAGACACGCAACAACAAAGATGAGGACGTGCTATGACAACGGCGGAGATGACAAGCAACACGGATAAAGGACGCGCGACGCGCGCGGATGAAAGGAGCGCGGTGCGCGACGCGGATAATGGAAGCGCAGCGCGCGCGGCGCGGCGCGCGCGCGGGTAAAGAATGTTTTTGATGAGCCTGAGGATAAGTTGTTCAGCCGGGTGGTACGTTTGCGCAACAGTTTATGGATTGAGGTCTTAAGGCGTCCAGGGTGTCCAGGATGGGGCACCACACCGGAACAGGATCCCCTCCAGGGTCTGCGCATATTCCCAAACAAACTGCCTGATCCCTAATTTACTGGCAATGGTCTGCCCGCGGTAGTTGACTGCTTGCCCCTTAATACAAGTTTCATCAATGAATATCTGCACTGTTTCCAGAACATCATCCTGCCAAATCCATGTCATTTGCGCCTGGTAAACCGCCACCAAATTAGTTTCCCCCTGCAGAAGCAGCATCAACTGAAGTTGCCCCAACCGCGTCTTGAACGCTTTCATTGGGCAGGACTCCAGATGTAGCTCCTGCTGGTTGTACCCCCCCCCATCATGTATACCAACCTGTAGCAGACTATCCCCATCATATTCTCCACAAACTCCTCCACCTGCAGAGGCAACTCAGCATCTCTGATAGTGACTCAGTTCAACTTTTGCAGGTTGCAGACAATCTGCAGACTCTTTCCATCCTGTTTTAGTACTGTAAAAATTGGAATAGAATAGCTAGAACAAGAAGGCTTTTAGAGACCCTTCCGCAGTCCCTCCCGCACCAAATCCATGAACTGATCCCTAACCGCTTCCAGAATATAAACAGGTTTAATTTTCCAAGGGTTGTGAGGTACCATTGGTATCTGGTAGGGGTCTGCAATTTTGCGTTTGAGCAAACCCCACTCCTCCGGACAAAAGGAAAGCACCTTCCTCTGCATGGCAATTACTGCTTTCATCAACCACACTTCCTCCTCTTGCAACCACCCCTCTGACCCAAAGTTGAGTTCCGCCATCTGTTCCTCCATTACACCTTTTGAATCCTCCTTCAGAATTTCAGGTGTCAGAAGCAACTCATATGGGTCCCGCAACCAGTGGATCAGCCTCATTGATTTTTTGAGGTCCTGCTGCATTGGCTTGTTCTGTGGTCATACTTTCTTGGAAACCGGTTTTTACTTGCCAACAACAGTTCACGCCTCAATCAACTTTGATCCTTTGGTTTTCTCCTCCACTTTCAATTGTTAGCCTGAAAAAAATATGGGTTTCTCATGATTGTGGCACAAGGGTAGCTGCATGTGCCAACACCCATTGGAGGCGCATACAAGGGAGGACTCAATTTTGATCCTATCCCTTCTCTCATCACTGCTACACCTATTCCTTCTTTCCTCCATTAAGCTCAAAGCACACTGCATCATGCCATGGGGGCTCCCCCTTGCTCCTCATCTGTCAATCATCTGTGCAAGAACAAAGCCTTTGCTGCACAGGCAACTTGGAAAACGCAAGGCTCCTCCACAAGCCCTGCCTCCTGCCCCTCCATCAACCCCTCATCCTGCCCCTGCTCCGGCCTTGGATCCCTCATTGAGGTACTCATTGGAATTGGAGGAGAGGGCCTCAACCCCTCCAGCCACCGCTCTGAATCAGCTGTTGCCATTTTTCATCTTGTTGTTGCCTCCGCCTGGACAAAGCCCCCCAAAAGGTCCACCAAGGGCCCTGTCTTCCCCACCAGATCCTCCTCCGCAAAGCCCTCCCAAGATTCTGTAGATCCCAATCATGATGACCCTCCCGGCAGCATGCTTTGAGAACTTTGCCAACCAGTTGACATTGATGTTATTGGCCTTTTTTGCGGCCCCTGGCACACAATCTTTGGAATCCCAATGCAAGCTCTTGGAGTTTTTCTGGCTCTGCTGGCCTAATTGTTGGCGGAAATGGAGGAGATGGTGAGGATGGCTTAGGTGCATTTCCCCCTCCCTTCCCTTTTCTCTACTCTTTCCTTCTCTCCACATTGTATCCGCGCCCTTCCCTGAATTATGAGAAATACATGTTTTGCGCGCATGTTCCTTCCTAAGTTGAGCAATCCCGTGAGAGCAACCCCAAAACTTAAGTGAGTGAGATAGAAAACCTGAGTCCTGATTTTCCCCACACGCAATTGCCCAACTGCAAATGCCCACCAAAGCGCCTTGAGTCCACTGTGCCTTTGTAAGTGACCAAGAGTTCCAAAAAGGTACCTGGAACACCCCAGAAAAACTGCCTCACAGTTCCCCATACCCCCACTTCTAAAACAAAAAAAAAAACACCAAGCTTCCAGCCGCACGCACACAACCATTGAAGAGGGAGGGAAAATAGGGAAAAAAACATTCTGGGGTGCCTAGTTTTCCTGGCTGTGAACTGGCTAGATCACCCCCTTACCAAAGCAAGCTTGTCCTGCACGCACTCCAAACATACCCTCCTGTGCCCATTACACCCATCTGTAGAGAAGGAAACAGATAAAAAGGAACAGACCCAGAGAAAGAAGAAAGTTTTTTTTTGCATTTCATTGCTCCTTGTCCCCCTTCCCGTTTGTGGGGCTTGTCCTTGCATATACAGACCTGGAGTTGTGCTTCCCCCACATTCCTGCAACGGTTATGAACCAAAGCCACTACCAATCCAAAAACCAAATAAAATCCAAGTAGTAAGAAAACAAACATTCTGGGGTGTCTAGTTATTCCAGCTGTGAACCAGCTAGATCACCCCCTCACAAAATCAAGGTCTTCCCTTCCAGCGCTAGCGTCCTCCCCCCAGCTTGACAGCTGTCCCCAGCGGTTTGCAGTCTCCTAATTTTCCAAAGCAGCATGTTGCACACGGACCATTTGTTGGCCAAAGATTCCAGCCCATTGATCACTTCCAAAGCCAGACTCTTGTTCCCAGAGCCCATTCTGTCCCCCTCTATCTTGTAAAATGAGGTGGATCTGCCCACAAAGAAGGGCTTCACATTCAAGGAGGCTACCGTTGGTTTAAGGGGTGTCCCATCCAACTCCTCAAGCTGATAGCTCCCTCCCATAAACTTAGAAGCCACGCAATATGGACCGTTCCAATGGTTAGCAAAAATCCTTGCCCACTGGGACTTGAGAATTTGATTGTACAATAAAACCATGTCCCCCTTCTGTAGCATATTGCAGAGGTGGTGGGAACAGTGCTTGTCCCAGTAGCGGACTGACAATTTCCAGGTCTTCCTCAACCGCCCCATGGCCTTTTCCAAGGTTTCCCCAGGCCCAAGGAGTTGTTTGGAAATTGCTTTGAAAAGATCCATGGAGGTCTTAACCTTCCACCAGTTGACGCCCAAGAACGTTTCCATCTCAATGTCCACTGGGAGCATGGGCGGCTTTCCAAAGAGAAAATTGTAAGGCAAGTAACCCATCAACTGCTTCACTGAGATCCAATCCCCAAAGAGTACCACTGTAAGCGTTTCCTGCCACCTTTTTGTATCCTCCCTGCACATTTTTACCAAGGCATCCTTGATGAGTTGATTCCCCCACTGAATAATCCCCATGCCCTCAGGGTATTACTCTTTCATGCAACCCAACTTGGCCCCGCAACTCTGAACCAACTCCATTAAGCAACCCCAAAACTCTGCACCCCCATCTACTGTGACAAGCCAACGCAGTCTTCCTCCAAGAACTGGGAAAACTTTTCCTTCAACAAATGTACCAGAGGGAGCGCCTCAACCAACCCCAAAAGGTTTTCCCGCGCAAAAAGTATATACACAAACTTCCCCACCTTAATGTTCACCAAGTCAAGTGAAACCTGTCCAAAAAGTGCATTGTCCCCTGTGGGGTGACCAAACTCCTTGGGCAACCTCAAGCTCCACCACTGACAGGCTTCACACAATTTCACCCACTCCTGTACCGCACCCACAACCTCCAGCCACCAGAACCGCACCTTCACCCTCCTCTGCGTCTCAACTTTGCCCTGGTGACCAAGGTCATTGTGAAAAGCCCTAAGGATCACTTCTTTTTCTGGCCTTGAAGTTGCAACTACAAGGGGCATGGGAGCATTCAGCCGCCATTTTTTCCTTTCCTGGAGGAAGAAGTTCACCGCGGGCCGCTTCACCCATCAAACAAACAAACAGTCTGTGCCCTTGGGGAACCAGAGATCCCGCAAATTAGAGCACAAGACCGCATAATGTCCGTATTGATGCAATGGAAGGTGAACCTCTGCCTCCACTACACCTACCTGGATGACTGGAGATTCCAGGTCCAGAGGCTCTGCCCCTTTATACAGGTCCTCCCAGGGATTCCCCAACAGCACGTCCAGCATCATGAACGCCTTCCATGGAACATGCACCATATTAAATTATAATACCTGGAGGAACGCCACCTGCCTGGTGATGGGCCCGTTTGGAAGCTTTGGTGAGTTGATAATTTGCGCCAAAGCCTCTGCATCCACCAAGAGCTGAAAATGAACGCCCCACACAAGTTTCTGCAAACTTTTCACAATCTTGGTAACCCCAAACAACTCCAACTTTGTCTGAAAATAACAACTCTCTGTTGCCGTAAAGGTGACCAACTTGTAGAGCACTGGCCAATCTCTCCTGTGCTCCTCCTGTTTCAGGACTCCCCCTGCACAGAATTCCCTTGAGTTGACTGCCAAGCATATCCCCCTGAGTCATGATCAAGATCCCAGAGGAAATTTTTGCGCCCCACAATCTCCTTGAGCTTTGCAACGTGGTGACCAATTTGGTGCACCTCAAGAAAAGGGGGCAAAAATTTAGTAAAAAATTCTTAGTTTTTTATCTCAACCATCAAAGAAAAAATTCTGTTGCTATGGGTACTCTCCTTCTTTTCTATCTCCCAACTTCTTGTTGTCCTAGAAGTCTAGGAAGGGCCTCCAGGCGCTCCAATTCCCAGATCCTCTGTTCAATCCCTCCTTGTTGCGCTTGCAGGCCCAAATTATTGGCCAAGTGCAAGTGATCATCCGCATCCTCAACAACATCCTCACTGACATCACCACCTTGATCTCCCCATCCAATCCCCATCCCAATCTCAACCAACCTCATCTCCATCCCAAGTCCAGCCTCAATCCGGAAAATGGCCAAACTACCTCCAATGATTCTCATGCCATTGCTCAAATCCCTCACACCAGTTAAATTGGCTTGGAGATTTTTCAACGCACTAATCTCAAGATTGGTTTCAAAAACGCTTGGAATTATCTCCCGTTCCTCACCAAACAAGCTACCAATATTGCCAGTTCCTTTGTCTCTCATCATCTCAACAGTCCTCCCAAGAAATCCTTGGAAATCAAAATGACCATCTTCACCAGCCATTGACCATCAATCCATTGCCACCCTTTCTCTTGATCTCCAAGGCCAACATGTTCTGTTCCAAATGGTTTTCTTCTGACTTTCTGAGAACCAAAATTAACCCTTTCCATTGATCCTCCCCCCCACTTTATTCTTTCTCCCCTTCAAATCACTCTGATCCCCCTCTTATAAAAGATTTAAAGAATTGGAAAACCTAGACCAGGCTAATTTATTTCAGATCACAATATGAGGTCAGAAACTTTGAACACAAATAGAGTAAAGAAATAAAGAAAGAAACAGTAAGGAACACAAACAGTAACTGATTGTTCTACAGGCCGAATGATGACCTCTAATGAGATTGAGTAGAACAGAGCAGTTAATGAGGATTTGACATAGACTTATCCAACCAAAGAATAATGCTGAGACTGGTGGTAGATATTTTTTGAGGACTGTTGAGTTGACTCCTTTAGTTCAGTCTTCAGGTCTTGATTGTTTGGTGATCAAAGTTGTGTACAAGGAGTTGGCCATGTGGTCAAGTCTGAGTGATCTGGCATTGGTCGTGAGATGGTTGCTTGTCTTTTAGTTGATTTTTGTAGTCGCTGGAGTTAAGTAGTTGCTGGATAGTTGCGGGCGAGTTATTCTCCAGGTGCGTAAGACAGGTGACAGGACAAGTGACAGTACAGTTGAATGAACTACAACAAGACTTTCAGAGACAAGCAGGACACAGAACACAAGGTGTGAAAAAATTGAATAAAATATGGAAGGAACACAATGAAAGGGCTGACAATGAGGATGAAAGCAGATAAAACATCAACACGCCGGCTCAACTCAACGTCCAAAGAGCTCAGCTCCCTACATACCTTGTGAGTCTAAGTAAGGAATTGGGAGTTTCTGGTTTGGTTAGTGAATCTGCCAGCATTTCATGGCAGGAAATGAGCTTAACGTTAATTATTCCATCCTTCCTGTCATTCCTGATGCTTTTGAGCTTGATATCTATGTACTTTGCATGCAATTTGCATCCAAACTTCTTGATTTTATCTATGAGACCCTTGTTTTCAACAAGGTGCATTGGGGGTCCAAGAGAAGAATTCCTCCAGATTTCTGTGATGAGGTGATGAAGCCAACAGCCTTCGAGGTGGCTAGCTGAGAGTGTGTTTCATTTGGATTCAGTTGAGGATAGAGCTATGCTTTGTTGCTTCCTGCTGGTCCAGTAGATAGGTCATCCTTTGAAGAGAGAAATGAAACCAGTTTGCAAGAGTCTGGTGACTGGATCATTGCCGCAGGTTGCATCACTGTAAGTGAAAAGATTATTTGCCATGTACTTTGATCAAAATTTGATTTTGAATTCAATTGTTTTGAGTAGGTACCGCCATACATGGATCACCTCTTTCCAATGAGTGATTCCAGGTTTTTTTCAGAATTGAGCAAGATTTGAAACTGCAAAGCTGATTTTGGGTCTTGCCAGGTTCACAATGAAGTTCAGCCTACCTATTGGGGACCTTTAGTTCTTCCCAAGTTTCTCAAATTCTTCAACTTCCTCAGATGTTTCTGGCTTCAGTTGGATTCCGGAAGTACATTGATTGTTCAGTGGCTTGGCTTCAAGGAGGTTCATCTCCTCCAGTCCTTTCTTGATATGGTTGGGGAGTGAGAGACTGATTGAATTTGGAGTGAGTTCAACCTTCATTCCTAGCAAGGTGTCCACTTTGTGTGCTGAAGAATCCTTGAATTTTGTGAGGAACCGGCTTTTAAAGTCTTTGGTTTTCCCTACGACAATAACATTGTCTACATGGAAGAAGAGGGTTGTAATTTGGTCTTTGTGGAGGTAGAGACATGGATTGCTGTCACTCTCCTTGAAGCCATTTTCCTTGATCCACTCACTCAGGGTTTTATACCAGTTCAGCGGTGCTTGTTTCAGCCCGTACAGAGATTTCTTCAGCTTGAGGTATTTGCCGGTTTGCTTTGATCCAGCTGGAGTTTTGATGTAAACGTCCTCGCTCAGCAGAGTGTGAAGAAAGGCTCCTTTTATGTTGAATTGAAGAATACTAAGCTTTCTATCCACAGAGTAACATAATAAGTCTTGTAAAGAGGCCACCTTACCTGTTGGAGCAAATGTGTCAAAGTAGTCAATACCAAATTGTTGGTTGAATCCCTGAACACAGACGCGAGCCTTGAGGGTGGTGTCACCAGAGTGTAGGTCTTGTTTGCATCAGAAGGCCCAGGTGGTGTTGAGGGGATTGGTGACTTTTGATTCATTGGCATCTTCCCAGACCCCAAGTTCCTCTATTGTGCCAAGTTCTTTGTTGACGGGAGGTACCCAGGTTGGATCTTTGAGTGCTTCATGGATGTTCTTTGGTACATCAGAGTGATAGTACTCGTATTGTTGGGGAGTCCTGAGCTGACTACGTTTGCGTAGGTTTGGTCTGAGGGTTTTGAGAACCTCTGTGTTTGAGCTATCTGATTCAGAGAGGTCAGACTTGGTGGTGGATTTGGTGGGAGGTTTGATGTCTTCTTTGAGTTCAACAACAGTTGCATCAGTACTGGCTCCCGTACCCTTGAGACCCTCTTTCTGAGTTAGTTTAGTTGTATCCTTGGCTGCATTCTTGTTAGTAGGAGGCTCAAGGTTGATAGTTGGTTCCTTGTTCATGAATTTGACATGTTTTGTCTCAATGATCCTTCTGCTTCTTGATAGAATTTTGTAAGAGAAGAGTTGAGGGTTTTGACCAAGAAGAATCCCCTTGTCTCCTTTTTCACTTAGTTTTGACGGGATCTTAGTGTTGCTGAGTAGATAGATTACTGGGGAACCTATGGGCTGTAGATAGTTCAAGGGTAAATTGGTCTTTTGAAGCATCTTCCACGGCGTCTCCCCGCCTTTTTTGAAGGGGATTTGATTGAGGGCAAAGCAGCAGCTTTGTATAACCACGTGCCAGTAGTTTTTTGGAATGGAAGTGGAGCTGAACACTGAGCAAACTGACTCCATAATTGTGCGATTGGCTCGTTCTGCCTTCCCATCGTGCTGGGAGTGGTACGGTTTGCTCATGATGTGCTGTATAGCCTTGGATTTGAAGGATTTTCTGAGATCCTTGTTAACAAATTCTCCTCCTCTGTTGTAGATGGCTTCAGAGGGATATCTGAGTAATTTCTTGGCTTTTTTTTCAATGACAAATTTGATGGCATTGGAAGCAGCGTCCTTTGAGGGTAGTGGAAGTGAGGAAAGATATCCTGACTTGTTATGGACAATTGTGAGTGCGAATTGCATCCCTCCCTTGCTGGTTGGATTCATGGGTCCCATCAAATCCAGATGAAGCCGGTCAAAAACCCTTGAGGCAGGAACTTGAGTACTGTCAAAGGGATGTTTGGATATCTTTGCTTTGCTGCATGCTAGACATTCAAAGTTTCTGGTAAGATTTCTGTCAATACTGTGACCTAAGTGCTTTTCCAAGCGTTTGATGCTTGCATGACCAAGTTTTTTGTGGAGATTGGTTAAATCAGTTTGAGTTAGATAGCACATGAGAGGCTGCAATTGGTTCAAAGCCCCAAACTTGATGAGTAGCAAATTTTTCTCTATAAAACCAGATAGGAGGGACTTGCCCTTGAAGCGGAGTGAAAAAGAGGAAGGTTCTGTCTTGAGATCAACTTTTAGTCTGCATCCTTTATTCAGCAGAGCTCCTAGGGAAATTAGATTGACTGTAGCTTCAGGAACCCAGGCTGCGTTGTCTAGCTTGTATCCGTTTACCTCAGTCTGAGATTTCTATCGTGCCAAGGCCTTTGATATTCAGGCATTCTCCTCTTTTTCCAGTTTTGATGGTGTCGTCGCCTGTCTGTTCAGCTAGAGAGTTGAAAATTTCCTTGCTTCAAAACATGTGGATTGAGCATCCTCTATCAAGAATGTATTGGTCTTCAGGGTCTGACTTAGCTTTGCCATCAGCGCAGTAGAAGCTATAGAAATGAGTCTCTTCCTGCAATTTCTTCTTTTGTCCCCGTCTTGCTTTGTTAGGTGGGTTTTCAGGTTTTATTTTAGGAAAATTGACCCAGCAGAAGGACTGAGAATGAGACTTAACCGCAGGATTGTGTTTCCCGTCCTGGAATCTTGGGTAGTTCAAGTCTCTTTGATAGTTGGAGGGATACAGCACGGAATTTGTGTCTGTAGTCTTGGGGAGTTTGGCCTGGAATTCATTCTTGTTTTGGACCAGATGATCAAGTACCATGGAAACTGAGAGTTGAAGACCTGAATGCATGATTTGGGACCGAATTCCCTTAAGTGACTTGGGTAGCTTGAATAGGATTAGATAGCTAAGGATGTCGGCCGGCAGTTTGATTTCAACTTCATCAAGTTTTCCTAGATGGGATCTTACGGAGGTTACAAAGCTTTCAATGTTGTTTTGGTCAAATGCTAGTTATAGGAAGTTAAAGAATGTTTGAGCCCAATTGGCAGCTTGACTGGAGGCAAAGTGATTTTTTGTTGCCTGCCAGATCAAATTTGTCAAGTCTTCATTTTCAGAGCTTATGATTTTGGTGTGGGTTGCAGGATCCAATTTTGACATGATGTATCCCGCCATCTCATTGTCATTGGGGATTTCTGTATAGGGATTGCTTGAGTTGATGAGGTCAAGGATTCCTTGCATTTTGAATAGGTGTTCCATCTTCTTTTGCCAGATTGAGTAGTTTGTTTTGGTGAGTAGTGGGGTGGATTCCATGAGGGACTTCAATGACAGTGCCTTAAAGTTTCCTTCTCCTACTCCTCCTGGTCCAGGTGTTTTGGTAGTTCAATTCCTGCCGGTTGAGCTGGGGTGATCCATCTTTGGCTTTTAACCATATAAAGGATTTAAAGAATTGGAAAACCTAGACCAGGCTAATTTATTTCAGATCACAATATGAGGTCAGAAACTTTGAACACAAATAGAGTAAAGAAATAAAGAAAGAAAAGGTAAGGAACACAAACAGTAACTGATTGTTCTACAGGCCAGATGATGATCTATAATGAGATTGAGTAGAACAGAGCAGTTAATGAGGATTTTAAATAGACTGATCCAACCAAAGAATAATGCTGAGACTGGTGGTAGATAGGTTTGGAGGACTGTTGAGTTGACTCCTTTAGTTCAGTCTTCAGGTCTTGATTGTGCAGTGATCAAAGTTGTGTACGAGGAGTTGGCCATGTGGTTGAGTCTGAGTGATCTGGAATTGGTTGTGAGATGGTTGCTTGTCTTTTAGGTGAGCTGTGTAGTTGCTGGAGTTGAGTAGTCGCTGGATAGTCGCGGGTGAGTTATTCTTCAGGTGCGTAAGACAGGTGCCAGGACAAGTGACAGTACAGTTGAATGAACTAAAACAAGACGTTCAGAGACAAGCAGGACACAGAACACAAGGTGTGAAACAAGTAAATAAAATATGGAAGAAACACAAGGACAGGGCTGACAATGAGGATGAAAGCAGATAAAACATCAACACCTCTGAGGCCCGTAAGCTGTTACTTGCAGCCATTGGAACCCCTGCGCTCATTTCCTGCGGACTTTGGAGCTGTTGCAAGCTGCCATCAGTCATCAACACTGCCTCACTCATCCCCCCATCATCCGCGTTGGCAAAGTTGCAGATGATGATCCACCTGCCACCCATCTGCCAATCTGCAGACGTTCATCCACCCACAGATGTTCATCTGCTTTCCGCTGTCACCCTTGACAGGGGTTGGGTTTTGTTCTTTCTCATCTTATTTTTTCACACGTCATGATTTTCCAGTCACTATCATTGCTTTTATTATTGTCATTATTATAATCCATCTGAGTAAAAAAAAATATTTTTTTCCCACTCTCATTTGTAGTTATCAATTTTAAATAGTAAAAAGGATCTCTTGTCCATGAAAGGAGGGGCTCTCCCCTGCCTTTTGCCCCATTATATTATCACCCATTTATCATTGAATCATCCATCATCATCTAAGTAATCAATCCATGGGGCCCTTCCCCTTTCTGAGCATCCTTATCCAGGGTATATCTTTTGATTTCCCCTTGATCCTTGAGCCTCCATACTCAAATTGTTTGATCCTTCCTCTGTTACCTGATCCTTATCACCAATCAATAGCCTTTCTGGTTGAAGAAGAATTCATTGGGTTGAATTATTGAGGGTGTTAAGCCACTCCTTTGATCCCTTTCTCTGACCACTTTGGTCTTGATCATTCATTTGATTTCCTTTCCAGAACCAGTCACGTTTGACTGAGAGGTTTCTTTAAGCTTGAAACCTGGAGTGTTAAACCTCCCTTCATTTCTTTGATGTTAAATTCGGCCATGCCATTCTCGAGTCCCTTTAGAAGTGCTGGGTTATTTTTTTTCAAATTTTTTACTGCTTTGCTTCTAGAGATTCATAAAAAAAATTGCTTTTTTGTAAATCCACCCACAGCTATCTGGTACCCTTCAAGCACTTGATTGCGGAGAGTTGGGCAGGTTCATTTAGAACCTGAAGGTTGGTTGGGATTGAGTTCTTTCCCAATCTTCTGCTGAAAACAAAATTTATTTGCTTGTGGGTGTTTTTACTTACAACTGCCTTGTTCTATTGAACTCTGAAAAAAACTTTGGCTTGTTTTTTCAATTTTTTTCCCAGACCATCTTGGCTCAGGTAGTGTTGTTTCCATTTCTGCCAAATAATATCAAAAAATCATCTCTCCCATTGATTCCTCATCCATAAGGTTCTGGTCCTTGATTCCTTTACACTTAAATATTTTTGTAACACTCAGGAGGGAAGCCTAAACAGCATCTTTTCCCCTCCAAAAAACTGTCTGCGTCTCAGCACTGTTTTGAGTTCTAAATTTGGTCCCCTGGGCCAGGATCAAACCAGAAACCTTGGGATTTACTGTCCCAATACATTTGGAATTGACTTCAAAAACAAATCTTTTTTTTATTTTTTTTTTGCTGTCCCTCTTTTTTTTTCTCAGATCTGATCTGTGGAGGCAACTTATCTCAGAAGTAATTCCTCCCAATTGTAAAATGCTGGGGCAAGATTCTTATTGTTTTGGTGAAACCCTACTCTTGCCACAGTTGTGAGCCACTTTGGAAATCTGATCTTTGGATCCTCTAGGAACTCTGTCAAGATGGAATCTACTTTTACCTCCTCCTCTGTTTGTACTAAGATGGTCAAGATCAAACCTCAGAACAAGAACTTTGGTTTCAATTGGAAAAATGCCAAAAAATTCTTGGATTCTTAAAAAAAGGCTGCAGAAGTTGATGGGGCTAGCAAATACAATATTACCTATCATTTAAAATTCTTTATTTCCTCTGATGAAGTTATTGACGTAATTGAGTCTTTTGATGGATTTGAAGCTCATAAATGGACACTTCTAAAGGAAGCAATGCTGGCATATTGGGGAAAGATAGACATAGCTTGTTTTATGCTACAAGAATTGGACAATCTTGTTTCTCAGTGGATCTCAAAGGATGGTATTTATTCAGCCTCAAATTATCAATATTTTAGGAGATCTTGGGATCCTATCCAATCTTATCTCCTCAGAAATGATCACATTGACACCTTGGACAAAACTTGAGTCTGATTTTTCCAATCTTTTTTTCTAGGAGTCCAGGAGAAAATAAGGGACAAATTAGTTAATTCTGGATCTATGATCAAAACTAGGGATAATTATTTCAAGCTTCCTGTCTTTATTTTCCTTAGGAGCATGTTGGATAAAGTCATTAAAGGTCAAACTGCCCTAAATTTCAAAAAACCCTGCACCAATGAACCTGTTCCTGCTCCCCCATTTTCTGAGTTCAACAAAACTATGAGGAAAATGAAGGCAAGTTGTTTTCCTAAATCAAATCCTCATGCAAGCAAAGAAACAGAAACTATCAATGAAATTACCAAAATTCTCCAAGATTTCATGAATAAAATGGATCAAAATATTTCTGTTCTTGCTGCTCCTAAACCTTCTGATTCTGTTCCTAGATCCACTCTGGTTTTCTATTATTTTCATATGGAATTTCATGGAAGCGGACAATGCCCAGAAATCCAGAAGGATAAGGAGGAAAAGTTGGTGGAACAGAAGGGAAATAATTTTTTTCTTTGTAATGGTGCTCTGATCCCTTTCAATTAATCAAGCCCTATCTGTCATGTGGGGGCCTCTTTTCAGAAATCTCCTCCTAAGGCAGCATCTTTGACCTCTTGAGATTTTCAATCTTCTTGTGGTACTCTTCAACCATAGTATTGGCCTTCTATTTATTCCTCTAGCTTCTCTGGGGCTTGTCAATCTGATGCGGCTAGGAAATGACATGAGGAACCCAAAACTTGCAAAGCTCCTCCTATGCCTTACACTATCCTTTTTAAAATGGCCAAATTTCAATAATCCCCCTAACCTCCTTCCTCTGTGGTGGAAGACATGGACGTAGAAATGGAACCTCTAATAGAAAGTTTTCAAAACCACACTGATCCTTCTCCTGTTTCAACACCTCAACCTACTGATCCTTTCATAATCCCTGCTTTGCCTGATCATCCTCCCTCCACCCAGCCCAAAGGTCTGTTCAAGAGGGGAATTTATAAGGACCACCCCAATGCTGTGGAAGGGGTATTAAAAAAAATATCTGATCTGAAAATTCCTGATTTATCTGTTGCTGAGATCCTTTCAGTTTCACCCTCCTTTGCTGAAGGGATGAAGAAATGGGTCTCTTGTCAACGTGTGGAAATTTTCTCTGAAAAATTGAAGTTTTCCTCTGGAGAGTTTCTTGAGGACTCTGGCAGAACTGATCCTTCCTCAGATTCCAACCTGTACTCTTGTCCGCTTGGTTTTCTTCCTTTTTTTCTTGGAAAATTGGATAGAATAGTTTCTCTCCCGGTTGATTCTGGTTCTCAACTTAACCTAATTTTGGATTCTATGGCCTGCAAACTCAAGCTCAGTCCTAGAGTTAGCTTCAACTCTGCGGTGTATGGAATAGGGAATTGGTCTTGTGAGTTAGTTGTTAATGCTGAAGATTTTCCAGTTTGAATTAGTCAAAATATTGTTGGAACTTTTCATTTTTGGATTACTTGTTTGGAAGGACCTATCATCTTGGGTCAACCCTTTTTAATGGACTTTGATGCTACCTTGATTTTTTCTTATCAAGTTGGGGAGAGAATCCTTCTCCCAAATGCTGATGGAAGGAAGATTGAAGTTCCTCTCTTCTCCTTGGATTCTAGTTTTTGGGAAAGAGATTTCACTTGTCATCCTCCTAAATCAGTTCTAAAGGGGAAGAAGAAGGAAACTTTTAATTCCTCTCATTTTTAGCAGAGTAGTTGATTCTACTGATATTTTTTGTTCTCCCCAGCCTCAAACTTCAACTCAAGGATCATTTCTCATCCCAGAGGCTTATTTTTTTTTCTCATCATTCCCTTCTGATCTGAAAAGTATTAAAAATCAAAAACATGTCAAAATGAAAAAACCCAAAAAATATTCCCTCTCTCTCTGGATCTGTGTTTTCTTCTTTTCCTTGTTTTCTTAATCCTGTTCAATCTTCTTCTGGTTCTGGTGTTGATCTATTCAATGAGTATAAACTAGATATTGATCTTTATTCCCTTCTTAATGGTTTTGGTATGGAGGAATATGTACTTCAGTAGAGGCACTTGGGGGTCAAAGTAAGTCCTCCCAATTATGTACTGCTAGGGCATTCTTCTACCATCATCTTCAAAACTCTACCTTGTGCCACACCTGTGAGCAACTTATAATCCCTTGGTTCTTCTTTTATGGAAAACCTTCCCTTTGAGGACATTTCAGAACATAGGACATGGAAAATGTTGGAAATTGGTCTTGGTTTTTGAAGTCAGGTCTTGCTGGTCAACTCTTGGAGGAAACAGGAACTTCTCTATTTTGCCACCAAGTATAAACCAGTTGCAAAAAAGTTCCAAACCGTTAACCAGCCCATGCCCCTCAGCCTTAATCCTCCTCTCATGCGCCCTCCCTTATCCCGTGATCCTTACTGTGGTTTATCTCAATCCCTTACTTTTACCTTTGTGCCTTTTGGTTGTGTCACTGAAGAACTTCTGAAAGTGGCCAACTTTGGTCCAGATGGATGGCTTCTTCCTGATGAGTTGAATTTGATCAAAAATGTCTTATCTCTGAGGAAAAAGTCTATTGTCTTTTGTGAAGAAGAGGGGGGTCTCTTGAAAGAATCCTATGGTTTCCCTTACATTATCCCCGTAGTTGAGCACAATCCTTGGCAAAAGAAAAATATTCCAATCCCTGCTGCTAAAATCAACAAATTTATTGAGTTGATCCGCAAACCACTCTGTACTGGTCTATATGAACAGTCAACTTCCAGTTATTCCAGCCCTGTTTTCAGCCTCCTTAAAAGTAATGGTAAACTTAGAGTAGTGCACAATCTCCAACCTCTCAACAAAATTACAATTAAAGACTCTGGTGTTCCTCCTGCTATTGAAGAATTTGTGGAATCTTTTTCTTGGACGGCTTTCTATGGTCTGAGGGACATTATGGGTGGCTATGACAAACAATCTCTACCTCCTATCTCTTTTCCTCTCACTACTTTTGATACTCCTCTTGGTTGATTCCAGCTAACTTGATTGCCTCAAGATGCCACCAATTTGGTTGCAGTCTATCAGGCTCAGATGATATGGATCCTCCAGGATGAAATTCATGATCATGCTTGGATTCTTATTGACAATGGTAGAATTAAAGTTCCAGTTTCTGATTATGATAATGAGCTCTTATCTTGGCATTCAGGGATTCATTGATTCATTTGGGAATACACTGCTACTTTGGAAAGGATTCTGTTTTGAATCGAGGAATTAGGCCTGACTGTTTCTGGATCCAAATTGGCTGCTTTTGTCCCTGCTCTGGAAATTTTTGGCCATGTGGTCTGCAAGAAAGGACAAAGGATTGCACCATCCAAAGTTAACAAGATTATCTCTTGGCCCACTGCAATAAATCCCACTGAAGTTAGAGGCTTCCTAGGTGTTGTCACATATGTATGAATCTTCATTCCATCTTTATCCAAAATCTGTGCCCCTTTGCATTTTCTAACCAGGAAAGAAGCTGAATTGATTTGGACCCAAGATTCTGAACATTCTTTTCAGTTTCTCAAAATGATTTTTGGGAAAGAAATATTCTTGAAAAAGATCTCTTATGGACCAGGAGCTGGCAAGATCAAGCTGGCTGTTTATTCTAGTTATCAATTTGTTGGTTCTGTTCTTACTCAGGAAGATGAAAATGGTTGGGACCATCCTGGTCTTCATGAATCCTTGTTATTTTAAGGTGTTGAATCCATATAATTTCAACCAAAACTGGAACTCTGTGGCGTGGCTCAAATGTTGAAGAAACTTCAAACAGTCCTCTGGGGTCAAAATTTTGAATTAAAAGTGGATGCTAAATCCATCATTGAAAAGATCAATGCTCCCAGCCTTCCAAATTCTCATATGACTTTTTGGGTGGCTTTTATTCAGTTTTTCTCTTGTGATATTGTTCAAAGGCCTGGAAAATTTTTCACCATGCCTGATGGTTTATCTTAAGATCCTCAGGGAGATGATGAATTGGATTTTGGAATGTATTTTGACAAGGAGGAACCTATAATTTGACTTGTCTTCTCTTACTCCTCTCAAGATTATTCTGGCTTTCAGCAGGGTTTCTGTTTTAAATTAGAGCATTACCTTTCAACTCTCCAAAGACCCCCTGTTCTTTTGGCCAAAGAATTTTGATCCCTTAAAAGGAAGTCCTCTAATTTCTTTGTCCAAGGTTCTAGGCTTATGAAAATAGGAAATCCTTGTGCTGTTATTGTTTTTATTATCCCTTCTAACCAAGATTCAATCCTTGACAATCTCCATGAGGTTCTTGGTCATTGTGGGGAGGACCAAAAATTATCAACGTATATCCAAACAATTCTGGTGGCCATCACTCAAGAAATCCATATCTCAATGGTTCCAGAGTTGTGAAGTTTGTCAGAAATGTGATCTTAGGCGCTGTGGTGCTCTTTTATGGACGCGAGTTGGGAAAGGGCTGCGGGCGGCGCGCTCAGCAATAGCAGCGGGCTCAGCAGCGGCAGCACACTCAGCAATGGGTAGGGCCTTGCCGCAGCTAGCCATGCTGCGGGCTCAGCAGCAGTCAGGTAGGCCCAGAAGCGGGCGGGTTGGGCTCAGCACCTGGAGACGGGAGACAGACGGATTGCGCAGATTGCGGATTGGACGGATTGCGCGGATTGGAAAGCTTGTGCAGATTGGAAGGATTGCGCGGATTGGAAGGCTCACGCAGATCAGAAGGCTTGCGCGGATCAAGCGGATTGTGCATTGCAAGACACGCGGATTGGATCACGCGGGTACGCCCCGGATACCTGGAACGGTTTTTTGGGCGGACGCGTGCGGGCAGGCAAACCGGGCCTACGTTGATATTGAGGGGCTTGGGTTATGGGGAAAGGGATGGAGGGGTAGGATTGGGCTAGGGTTCTGTGCTTAGGGGTTGTGTTTCATCATTCTTTCTTACTTGAGGTTGTACTTAGGTTAGTTTTGATAGGGAGGACTTAAATACTTCACTCCCAACTCTGGGTTGTAGGAAGGGATATCACTTTTATCATCGGACTATCACTTTTTATGGCATCAGATTGGATTGGATTGGAAAGGAAGGAATTCATCTTATTATCACTCCATCCCTCTCTCTCTCTTTCTCTCTCTCTCTCTTGACCGGCTGCATACATTCTCCTTACAGACGCTTTGATCAATAACTTCAGGAACTCGAGAAAAACTTCAGGGGTATTCCCCCTTTGGTTTCCACATCTGGGGGTCTGGCCAGGAAAAAATCTTTGGTCAAAGTCTCTCAAAGGTACTCACAGATGCTACCAACAGCCGCTTCTCTTCCTTCCTCCTCTCACAGCCTCCGCGCTACCCCATGGATTTACCCGCATATTCAACTTAACATTGCGGAAGTGGAGCAATTCATCTCACGGTATGAAATGATTGCGGACTCTGAAGGCCTTTTGGATTCTGAGAAGGCGCGCCATGTTGTCCTGTTCATTGAGGACGCAGAAGCACGTAGGGACGTGGAAGAGATGGGAGGCTACCAGAACCTGGATTGGCCAACACTGAAGTGGAACATGCTGGCAAGATGGGGGACGCGTGGTTCTTGCTTTTGGAAGGACAATCTCAAGCCATCCGCCAAATTGGGTTACAAGGCAGGCGCGCGCGGGGGGTTCCAGTTGCAAGCAGAATTGGATTACACAGAACTGGAGTACTACAGGGCAGAGTATGTTCCGTCCCCACCACCGGCAACCATCTCTTGGGCTAGAAAACTTGGGGAGGTGGCAAGGGGCCTTGAGGCCTATCTGGAGAGCATTCAGTGTCCCAGCGCGTCTGCGCCCCGCGTGTGCGCGAATGGGGAGGACACCAAATGTTGGCGGACGGGAAAGAGGGACCGGACAGCGGATTTGAACGCGGAATTGGTTTCCCCAGTGGGGGCTAAGTACATGTTGGGGAAGCGGGACTTGACAGAACCGGTGCAGCCTACTGACAGGAAGCGGGAAAGGACAACGGAACGGGAAATGGATGCTCCATGCAGTTTGGGAATTGGCAAGCGGCGGACGGATCTTGCAAAGAAGGTAGATGGGGCGGCGGAAGAGAGGGACCACGCGTCGGACAATCAGGACCCAAGCCGGACCTCTTTGACGGCGGGGAGCGCGCATTTGAAAAGGGTAGGGGCAGCGGCGGAAGGGACAAACCACGCACTGAAGGATGACCACCAGAGCTGGACCCCTTTGACGGTAGGGAGAATGAGGATGGGGAAGAAGGATGTGGCAGCAACGGAAAGGGCGGGCGCAGAATGGACAGACAGGGGGTCGGAGTGCGGGATGGATGGTCCCAGAACGGGCGCGCAGCCATCATGGCTAGCAAGAGCCTTGGGATTGGTGCAGTGGACGCTTGGGGCAGGGCTTCAGGGGTGGAGCGGGGAGGGATTGGATGCCAATGGCACGACTGGCGAAAAGGACAACGGATTGGCTGGGATGTTGGTGACGGAAGGTGCGTGGGGACGGAAGGTTGAGGAATCGGCTGGCAAATAAGGCCCCTGCGGAATTGGTTGAGGCAATGCGCCGCGGATCTGGCAATGGGTATAGGGGGTGCGGTTGGCTGAGGACAGCGGCAAAGTTGGGGGGGGAAGCTAGCGCCGGGTGGAAGGTTGGAGTTGGGACGCAGAACGTGGGCTCAAAAAAAAAAAACTTTTTCTTTTTCCTTCTTATCTATTCATTCTTCCTTTTCCTTTTTTTTCTTTTCTCTCTCCTGTCTCTCTCAAGGATTGTGTACGGGCGCTGGGGCGTCAAGGTCTCTCCATGTACTCTTGCGGATACTCTCACTGGCGCAGATTTCTCACCTTTGACAATTTCTCTCACTGGCGCGGATCTTTTTTCTCCAAGGCGCGGATATTGCGCGCGGTTCTTATTCTCTCTCAGGGACTCACAAGCCCAAAGGCTACTCAATCGCGCACAACGTGTGTCTTTTTGTGTATAGGTGCTAAATACACAGGAGAAAGGATAAGAGAAGGAAAGGAAGGGAGGGGGGGCAATCCGTCTAAGTTGGTCCAGCTCTCATCATCCTCACCGCGTCCAAGCAAGCCGCGGCGACCAGGTTGCAGAATGAGGCCAGAAGTTTGCGCCGGGATTCGGCGTCGTGACCATGAGGTGCGGCTAGGAACCTCCGGAGGAGTCCATCCGCTTTGTTTGCCATTGCGTCAAACCTCGCAAGTGGGACGGCCAGAACAATTGGAATGAAGTCCGGGATCTCAGGAGTACCGGCCAGGGGAGTGGGGTACGGGCCTGGAGCGGCGGCGGGGACAGGAGCCTGTTTGGGCGATGAAGAGACCACAACAGTGCACGGTTGATGGGCCAGCTCAGGTGAGGAACGCAGAGCTGGGGATGGTGACAGCGGTTGAAGGGCCGGCTTGGGTGAGAGACGCGGAGCCGGGGCTGGTTGCAGAGGAGGCGGAGGAGGAGCAGCCGGACGAGTGAAGAATTGCGGGTCCATTGCAGCCTGGTTGATGCGGCCCTGGGCCGCCCAGGTTTGAGCCGCATTCTGATACGCCGCAAAGTTTGGGAATTCCGCGGGTCTTGGAGGCCCAGCACAACGGTATGGTGAGCCCTAGTCATGGCTCTTGCGCGAGGATGGGCCAGGGAGTCGTTGGGGGAGCCAGCCGGGGTCCACTTGTGGCTTGAAATTTCCTTGTTGCTCAAAACCACAAACGAGTCGCAACGGGCCCTCTTGCGCGGGTCAGGGTTGGGGTTGGGCACGTGGATGAGCACGCGGCATACCATCACTCAGCGAGCAACGGCGGGTGGCAGGCGCGGCAAGGGATGCATGCACAAAGGCCAGGAATGATCCAGCAGACAAGGCTGTTCCGGCTGCAATAGGTGCAGGAAGCCATGGGGGAGAGCAAGAAAGAAGGGGGGTAGTGTACTCACTGGCAAGGAGTGAGGTAGTTGCAATGAGTGGGGGAGGGGGTGCAACTACCAAAGGTGAGATGGTGGGAGATCTCTGGGGACAGAACTCAAGTTGGGGGAGATGTGGTGCTCTTTTATGGACGCGAGTCGGGAAAGGGCTGCGGGCGGCGGGCTCAGCAGCGGCGGCACGCTCAGCAATGGGTAGGGCCTTGCCGCAGCTAGCCGCGCTGCAGGCTCAGAAGCAGTCAGGTAGGCCCAGCAGCGGGTGGTTTGGGCTCAGCACCTGGAGACGGGAGACAGACGGATTGCACGTAATGCGGATCAGACGGATTGCGCGGATCGGAAAGCTTGCACGG